>VXBP01005242.1:321512-507119 GCA_013400115.1 Rhinopomastus cyanomelas
CCCCCCCCCCCCCCCAATTCTTTCTGCTGTGTCCGTTGAACAACAGCAGCCATTGTCAGGGAGAGTTGTGCAACTCTCAGTGTCACATTGAGAGTCTGGTCATGCCAGTCGGAAAAGCCTGTCGCTGCCATGTCCCAGCAGAAACTGCTTTGTTCAAGGAGTCCAGCACTGGGTGAAAACCTAAAGGAAGGTGGAGGGTTTGTTCCTGGAAAGAAGCAGGAGAAGGGGTGGAATTGAGCTGGTTTTGGTTGTGAGGTAGAAAACCTCCAAATGACCAGGCACTTTGGGTTGATGTTGCTGCAGAGGAGCCCAGCATGGGAAAGCAGAGCTGGGAGCTTCCCCAGGAAAAAGTGAGGAGGGAGGTTTTGCTAAAGAAAAAAGCACCAAATTGTCTCCATGGACGAGAAACTCATTTCCTGCTTGATTGTGTGACGTTAACGGGGCTCTGGAGGTGATGGTGCAAGCAAAACTCAACTACCTTCAACTTTGAAGAGCTTGAGAGAACCTGGAAACAGCTGAGCCACTACAAGCTGAAAAAAATAATAATAATTAATAAAATGAAACAAAAAGAAATAAGAAAGTAATATAAAATAATAAATAAAGGGAACAGGCAAGAAAAGAGAAAAGAAAGAGAAAGTGAAAGGAAAAATGACATAAAATGAAAGTAAATGAAATAAAACAAAATAAAGCAGGAGACGCTTTTCCATGGTGTGTTACATTACAGAGCAAAACTGGATGGGCTGCAATCTTCCTCCGCTTCATCCCAACTGCCAGGACTCAGGTTACTGGAACTGTGAGGATTTGCTCTGAAAGATGATATTTCCACCAGGTAACACCTAGTTCTGAGAGGCAACCCTGGGACCGTCCTGCAGAGTGAGTATCACTTCCTTCCCACCTCCTACAGCCTCTGTGCACTGACGAGGAAGTTATAAGCCCAGTGAGATAAAAAAATATAGCCCCATAAGAAGGGAGAGAAAGCTGGCAGTGGGGTAGTGTCCCTGGGTTACTCTAAGCTATAGGATCCATCCTTCCAGCCTCTGACCTCAGGAAAGGGCTTTTCATCAGTGCTGACCAAGGCTCCTCCCAGTTTTGGCATCTCTTCTCCTTGCAGAACCAGTTGAAATGCTGAGGGCTTGGAGTTGATTTTTAACCAGTTGCTGGATATTTGAGCATTGGTGCTCGCTGTGGCACGTGGCACATCTCACAGGGGTGTCTGCACCAGGAGCACTCATCCCACATTTATTACTTTGGCTTCCTGAAAACTTCCTCACGACTCCTCCCTCAAAGCCCAAAATCCAGTTTGCCGCCCCTGCCAGGGAACCTCTGGGTAATTTGAAGAGCTAAAGCATTTTATCTCCTCCGCAATCTCGGTTCACCCAGATAACATTTGATGTGACCTAGAGAAGCTTTCCTGCTACAGGTGCAGAGACTCAACCAAAGGGAGACGTTTTTCAAGGCCAGGATGGCTTCCAACCCAAGCCATTCTGCAATTCTACAATCTCTTTTTTTATTAAACACAACTGTCTGCTGCTCAGGGCTACTGCTCTTGTTATCACTGAAGGCCAACAGTTAGACTTGATGAGCTTAAAGGTCTTTTTCAGCCTAAACAATTCTGTGATTCTAAGGGCATCATGAGTACAGAGAGCTTGGAGAGATACAGTATCACTCAGTAGAACAGAGGGAGTAGAGAAGAACCCACAGCCTGCAGGTATCACCTATGGCAGACAGCCTGTCTCCTCCCATCACTCAGGTTATTCCTCAGTAAACTGCTCTGGTGAACAGCAGCCTGAGCCAAGTTCATTAACTCTGATCCCACAGCAAGGGCTGGGATGCCCAAGGAAAAGCATGAGCTGCAGGTCTGCGAGAGGACTGTGCCCCTCTGCTCTGGTGAGATTCCCCCATACAGGGTTGGGTCCAGCTGTGGGCTCCTCAGCACAGCAGAGACCTGGAGCTGGTGGAGCAGGGCTAGAGGAGGCCCCAGAATTGCTGCTCTGAAGATGGAACCTTCCACTATGAGGCCAGGCTGGGAGAGTTGGGGGCATTCAGCTGGAGGAAAGAAGCTCCAGGGAGACCTTCATGCAGTCTTTCAGGGCTTAAAGTGGACAAGAAGAAAGACAGGGAGGGACTTTCATCAAGGGCTGCTATGAGAGGACAACAGGTGATGGGTTGGAGATTCAGCCTAGACAGAAGGAATATATTCATCACTATGAGGGTGGTAAGACCCTGTCCCAGGGTGTGACCCTGTCCTTTCCAACCCATGCCATGATTCTGTGACACTAAGGCCTGCATTTCATGTGGCAGAGAAGTGATCTCATGTGGAGGACTCGTAGGCTCAGTGTGTGCGGCATGCAGCAAGAAAAAACCAGCCCATTCCTGAACCTTTTACTAAATTTACAATCTGCAGCCCACTGATCACTCTCCTATCATTTAACTTCTGGCTGTGTGAAAGTAACAGATGCCAACATGAACCCTGGTGGCAATGGGAGAAAGATTGAGTGGGAGAAAATGAATTTATCTCCTGATCACATCAGTTCAATACTAATATTTTGATTAGGAGAAGTATCACCCTGTGCCCCCAGAGAGGAACTGGCTTCCTTCTGCTCGCTGTCTTCTACAGCTCTTTGGGGAAGGCTGAATCCAGTATGGATTAGACCTACTCAATCACCAAGATCCATGAGGGATGGATCATCTTTAAACACTCCGTCATCTGCTTTAAATCCTTTTTAATTCTCCAGCCTGAGTGCCTGTAAGGAAGCTGTGAGCTCTTAGTTCTTGAATGACAGAGCTCCCTCTGGCCTGCTCTAGCCACCTTCCATGTAGGAGAGGACAACTTGTGAACTTGACCAAAGGCTTCAACTTGAGTTAAAGGATTATTGATACCAGAGATAAGAGTGGTCTTGGGGCTACAGCCACGGTTGCTGATGTTGTTTCTGTTCATCCTGAGCATGCAGATGATGCGGCTTCAGTCGCAAAATCATGGCATGGTTTGAGTGGGAAGAGAGTTTCAAAGAACGTCCGGTTGCTGCCAAGGGCAGCAACAACTTCAACCAGCAACATTAGGTTGTTCAGAGCCCCATCTAGCCTGGCCTGGAAAGCTTCCAGGGATAAGGCATCTACCATCTCTCCAGGCAACCTGTGCCAGACCGGAGCTTTCTCCAGGCTGAACACCCCCAACAGCCTCGATCTATCCTGTATTAGAGGGGTTTCAGCACTGGATCATCTTCATGGCCTCATCTGGGCAACAGAGACCCAAGGTTTTTGGTTAAACAAACCATTTCTTTGGACATTGAATAACCTGTCACAGACGCTTCACGCACCATTGGAAACCATCCGCGTAATCGTCAGTTTTCTGCTTTTATAGAGACTGACAGATTAGAAACCAACAAGAGACACCACCTGCTAAATTCACCAAAACTCAATCACTGGCTTTGAACAAGTTTCCCCCACTCTGAAAAGTTTCATTTCTCAGATCCCATTAAATAAACCACACAAACTGCTCCACACACAAGTGAATTTCAGGGTAAACGTTTTCAGGTTGTGTTCAGTGATCAACGAGAAGCTTCGTTGTGTAGACGGTGACCATCATCATCATCAGGCCATGAGGTCTGTATTTTTTAAACAGAAACTGACGTTCAGCTGCTGTAGGTAGGTAATATTTGTGATGGGAGGGTTTCTAGGGTTAAAAAACCCCCTATGATTTTAAAATATTCAGCATACAAAGCAGACTTGTGCGATTGTTGCCCAAAGCAGAGTCAATAAAGGAATAAAATCTCCCTTCTTAGCCTTCCTTGCACCACGGCTCCCATCACGTGGCCTCTTGAGAAGTTCTTTCAGCCCAGCTCTCTCTCCACAAGCCTCATAAAAGGATTTCAAAGGCAAAGAATGACTTAAAAATCCGAACAAAGCTCCTTCTTATTTTTTTTTAACCGTGTAATTACAAATAACAAACATATCTGTGGTTTACAGAGGAGGCAATAAATTAAAGCCACAGTCACAAACCGGACCAAAAAAAGATACTTCAGTCATTCAATCCACCACCCTGGAACGGCTGTGGCCCTGTGGGACATTTCTCCGTGTCGGGAAAGGCTCAGAGTCCTGAGCTGAGTGAGTAGAACATGAAAAAGCCCTATTGGAATCCTTTTTTTTTTGGTTTGTTTTCTTACAAATTGAAGACTCTGGTGCTTCCTGAGCAAATACGTTTTTTATTTGTGAACTGAGCCTGTTGTGAATAAAAAAAAAGGACAAATAAAAGAAGTCTGATCCTCCTGATCCTCAGCAAAATGGTTGCATGCGATTCTTCAGGAAGTACCCAGAGATGGCTGCGAAACACTTGAGTTTCTAGAAAAGTGAAACTGCCATTGAGTGTCTTTTTAATGAGAAACTGGTGCAAAAAAAAATCCATTTCAATCCACTCGGAAGCAAAGGGCCCCAGTTTGGAACTTCCCCTCTGATAAAGGCTTCAGCAGAAAGGTCCCACGAGATCCACCAGCAGCAACGGGACCTGACCCTGGAGATAGCAGCAATCCTCTGCACCTTCTGAAGCTCTCACTAGACTCTGCATAATTAAAAAATACATAAAAGGCCAAACTCCTCTATTTTTTTTCCCATTTTTCATTCATATAGCAGTAACGTACAACCAGCAATCAGAATACACTGGGTGTCTCTTTGAAGAATTTTGGGGAGCAGGAGTATTTCAAGAGAGGTGACTAAACAAGCTGAGAGGGTCTTGGGGGTTGTGGGTTATAAAAACAATATATTTTGGTTATTTTTTGATCTATTGAGTTTCGGATTTTGTATAAAACCTGTAGCCAGCCACAGCCCAACTCATGGAAGCTAGCGGTGAAGAAAAAAGCCTTAAAATCACAAACCACAAAATTGCCAAATTTTTTAGGTTGGAAAAGACCTTTAAGATTGTCAAGCCAACCACTCAACCAGCCCTGCCAGGTCACCACTAAACTACATCCCTCACACCACATCTCCAGCCTAGACAACCCTTATGGGGAAGAAATCATTCCTCAGGGCCAACCTAAACCTCCCCTGGCAAAACTTGAGGCCACTGCCTCTCATCCTAACACTTATTCTTGGGGAGAAGAGACTGACCCCTACCTCCAACCTCCTGAATTTCAGGGAGCTGTGCAGAGCAAGAAGGTCTCCCCTGAGCCTCCTTTTCTTCAGTTAACACTCCCAGTTCCCTCAGTTACTCTCAGAGCACTTGTGCTCCAGACCCTTCCCCATCTCCATTGCCCTTCTCTGGACACACTCAAGCCCCTCAACATCCTTCTGGCAGTGAGTGAGGGGCCCAAACCTGAACCCAGGATTTGAGGTGGGACCTCACCAGTGCTCAGTACAACCCCTGCCCTGGTCTTGTTGGCGACTCTGATGCTGACACAAGCCAGGATGCCGTTAGCCTTCTTGGCTGCCTGGGCATACCCTGGCTCATCTCCAGCCACTAGTGACCAACCCCCCAGGTCCTTTTCCTTGGGCAGTTTCCAGCCCCTCTGCCCAAGCCTGGATCAGTGCATGAGGTCAGTGTGACCCAAGGGCAGGACCCAGCACTTGGCCCCAGTGAAACTCAGCCTACTGGCCTTGTCTCATTCCTCCAGCCCCGCCAGCCCCAGCTGTGGTGCCCCTCAGTTTGTGGACTCTGCACCAGTTTCCACTGCAGCTCCAGAATACATTGCTGAGAAGAGAAATTGAGGGCGAAATGGAGTAATTCAGTCGGAAAGGACCTTCTCTGAGCTTCCTAAGTAGTTTCTCTCCCTTTGCTGAGGCTCAGCTGGGTGTAAATGTATACAGACAGTACTCAAAGCCCACAGTTTGGATTCAGCCCTTCCATGAAGACTCTTAGGAGTTTCCAACAAGGTACAAAAGCAACAGAAAACAACAGCTAAATGAGGTTTTCGGGAGTAAATCAAGTCCTGGTGTATCTCAGCTGATCTGGGCTGTGCAGTAGCCAGCACATATGTGACAGCAGAATAATAACATGAATAATCCTTGTTCCTCTCTCCCTGCCGGACAACAGCATTCAGAGTCTAAATTGGGAACACAAAAACGATTAACGTGGCCATTAACCTCGGCCCCACCCTGGCTGCAGCACATAAAAGGCTACGTAACAATGACCAAGATAACATTGTGTCATAAATATCACGGAATATGGCAGCCACAGAGCTTGTTTGCTGGCCTGGTAACACAGCTGGAGTTCCAGTGTGCTGTGCTCATGGGGGTTTAGATTTGGAAGTTGATTACAAACAGCCCTGGTTTGCTGGGATTTCCTATGAGAGTCTTGAACTTGTTGGGTTCCCAATTAACGTGGTGTCGACGTGCTGCTCCCAGTTCTGCACTAGATGGACCAGCAGAAATTTCATGTACTCGGTGGAAATGAATCACAGAAACATGGAATAGTTTGAGGTTGGAAAAGACCTTTAAGAACATTGAGTCCAACCATTCCCCCAGGGCTGCCAGGTCCCCACTAATCCCTTACCCTCACCTCACATCTCCTTGGCTTTGCAACCTCTCTAGACATGAGGATTTCACCACTCTACTGGGCAGCATGGGCCAGGCATGGACAACCCTTTTGGGGAAGAAATGATTCCTCTGGGAAAACCTAAACGTCCCCTGATGCAGCTTGAGGCTGTTTCCTCTTGCTCTATCAGGAGCTTCTCATCAAGCTTGTTCTCTAGTCCCTAAATCAAGATCATCCCGGGGGTATAAAGGCCAGATGTGAAGAAGTCAAGCAATTAGATGAGAATTTGCATGTTTAAGATCTTTAATGTACATTTCACAGCTAATGGTACCTAAATCATCTTTGCCCTCCATCCAAGCCAAGAGGACAGACATTCAGGAGATAATTTCAGTTTTAACTAATTCATCTGTTACATCACAAATAATTCAGAGATTTGCCATTTTGGACATGGTCAGCCTCCAGGGCTAGTGTGAAATTACTCACATTCACAGACACCACCACACCCTCTTGGATAAGAGCTCGGTCCACGGTGTTTTCCTCCACCCCTTTCCAGATAAAGAACCTTTTTTAGATTCCAAATTTGAGACGTGTCAAGTGATGCCTCCCTTCCAGGAAGCCCCTAAAGATGTACCTGGCAAACCACTGATTTTCCATGTCCTGTCTTTATAAAGTCATCTTTCATCTCAGTGCAGCCTTCTCCATTCAGCACCTCCAGGAAACACTAATATCAGCTTTTACCTCTAAATACTTTTTCACCAAGCAGGAGAACCTTCTTATGAATCATAGAATGGTTTAGGTTGGAAGGGATCTCAGAGATTATCCAGGTCCAACCTTGCCATGGGCAGGGACACCTCGCACCAGACCAGGTTGCCCAGAGCCCCATCCAACCTGGCTTTGAACACTGCCAAGGATGACGCAGCCACGGCCTCCCTGGGCAACTCATTCCAGTGCCTCAGCACCCTTACAGAGAGGAATTTATTCCGAAGACTGCATCTAAATCTCCCTTGTTTTAGCTTGAAACCAACACCCTTGTGATACTTTCACTCATATTATCATTTAAATCATCATATTATCATTTATCATCAGATGACAGTGACCCAAACAGTCTGTGTTGGAGAAGGGATTCTCCAGAAGAAACACACCAACGATCTCAATGCCCCCAAACCACACCATAAGCTGTTTGTATCTCATTTTTCTCCCACTGTGATAACCTGCCAGCTTAGAGCTCAGTTTCATCATTGCTTTCTCCCCAGGAAGAACAATCATTTCCACATCAATCCCCCCTCCTTCCTTCCTTCCTTCCTTTAGGCCTTTTATAAGTAATAAAAGGTTTAATTTTCTGGGCTATTTTCCTGACAATCATCAATGTTGCTTTAGCTGCTCGCTTGCTAAGGACCCTGCAAGGCTCAGCCTGAGAGGAAGATGCCTCATGCACTCCTCATCTGTACACATGATGGGGGCACCCAAACAACTGCCCAGTGTCATATAGAGGACTTTGGTAACACCACCATCTCAGCTGAGGAGTTGGTGTCATGCTACAGATGAAATATGAGTTACCTAAGACATCAATTGGCAGTGCAGGCTCTTCGTTGAGCCTGGCAAGTCTTCTGATCTCTCTGCTCCATCTGCCCACCGCTCAGTTTTCACAGAGCTTGAAAGATGTGGAGGCTTTGAAGTTTCTCAAAGGTGGCTTGAAATGGCTCGGTGGTTCAAAAGGTTCCTTGTGATGGAGGGGCTGATAAATGCAGTCTGTGCCCGGTGACTGCTCTCCTGCCTTTTAGGAAATGAAGCTTAAGAACACAACGTTGACTCATCGTAACATGAAAAATTACGAATTATGTCATCCTCGCTACAGTTGTCCCTGTACCTATGAAATCTGAGCTTCCTAGCTAATGTTTTGCCCTAAGAACTCTTTGTCCCTACAGAAGACTGTGTTTTCTGTAGGCAGCACATCAACCCTGATGGATCAGATCAGGGTACAACTAACCAAGACTGGGCTATCCTTCCTTGTCTTTAAAGTTCAAGCAAAAAGGTACTGGGGATAGCAAAAGACTCCTATGTACTCAAGAGAGAATGTGAAGGAGGATTCTTTAGGGTCTATATAGCCTTATGGGGTTTAGAGGCCTTGGAGACACTGTGCAGATTAATCAAACAGAATAATCATCTTATAGTGAAGTGCTGAGCTGGAATTAAAGAGATTAATGTACAGGTCCCAGCTCTAGAAGATCTCACCCTTGGGGAAGTCATATCAACCCCTGCATCTTGCCTTTCCTTTGCACAAAACCTCCTTTGAATTAATGATGGCAGAAGCTGACTGAAGGTGCCAGAGGGAAAGACGATTCCAAAGACTTTTGATTATTTCTTCCTTAATACCCGCTACGAGGCACCGTCTTGTTTTATTCATGATCCTTTGAAGAAAGACCTTCCAGTCTTCAGGGAATAAAACAAACAAGGACGTGTGATCTTTGAAATAGCACCACGTGTTTCTCCTGGTGAAGTACAACTCTGAACAAATACTTACATAGAAACATAACAAGGTGTCTGATGGTGCTTCGTTACAGCGTGTTTGTAGACCCAAAGTTTAGTTCAGGCAAAATTCTGAAGTTAGTGGAGCCCTTCTTGGCTTAAATCCACACAGATGCAGAAGGATGTGGCAAGAAACACTGTCTGATACGGTTTTGTGTACTTTATGATCTTCCACTGGTAGATCCCCAAAGATTTGGTTCTTCGAGAGCTAAACCAAGGCTCTTCCTTTTGTTTCTCAAGCTTCCACCATAGGAAGCAGGACATTTAACCACCATGATGGTTAAATGCAGTTACTCCACATTGGCTCATATGTAGACCCCCCAAGTGTCCCCCATCTGGCATCTGTAAGAGTTTGATCAAGTCTTGTGCTCTGGAGACATTCCAAATCCACCTGGAATGTTCCTGTGTGATCTTCTCTAAGTGATCCTCCTCTAGCAGGGAGGCGGGACAAGATGATTTCCAGCCTCAACCATTCTATGATTCTATGATATCCCAATCCCTCCGCAAAAGCAAAGAGATACCTAAGACTTCTTTAAATGGGACTTCTTCAGAAGACTCTTTGGAGAAGTCAAGCAAAGGACCTCACCACTGCTAAAACCAGAAAAAGCAGGCCAGATTTTGATGAGGATGGAAAGAAAGGGAAAAGATTTGGGTGGAAGAAGAATGATGAAGCTCCATTACATGTCAAAATGCTTTTTTTGGTTAGTTTTTTAATCTTAACCCAAAACTTACATCAAATCCAAGTATGTTAAAGAATCACAGTGTGGTTTACGTTGGAAGGGATTGTAGACATCATCTACTCCACCCTCCCTGCTATAGTGAGGGACACCTCTCAACTAGAATTGGTTGCTCAAGGCCTCATCCCACATGGTCTCCAACACTTCCTGGGAAAGGACATCCACAACCTCCCTGGGCAAACTGTTCCAGAGTCTCTAAAGAGCAAGGGTAGGCTTCCTTAACCACAGAAGGACACACGTAGCACTCAGCCAAGTGACATGAAGAGTTTACAATGAGAGGGAGGGGGTTGAATCACCATCTCTGGACGTGTTTCAAAGTTGCATAGATCTGGAGCTTAGGGACATAGTTTAGGGGTGGCCTTGGGACAGTTAGGTTAACGGTTGGGTTTGATGATCTTAAGGTCTTTTCCACCGTAAACAATTCCATGAATTCATTGTTTTGGTGATCAATCTGTGTCACACATAATCCAAAAGCTGTCACGGTCTGAGACCAGCAGTACGTGACAGTCACATCCAACACATGAACGACCACAGCAGCCAAATCCTACTCTCCACGCTCAGTCTGAGATTACACTGGGAGGCCTCAGAAATCCCACAGGATTTCAACCAATCTCCAGTTGCCTTGAAAACATAATTAACTTCAATTGTCCTGATTTTATCTCCTTTTTCTCAGGTTCTAGGCGATTTGGGAAAGCACTCCCCGTATGTAGCTGTGGGCAGGCCCCCCACTGCGTGCATGCACTTGTCTGCACTCACCAACTTTCCATGAAGCTGCTTTTCTCAGGGCCTCCTCAGAGAACAAATTTCAGGGAGGAAGCCCAACCTTTGGGAAATTCTCCTGATGATGCTGCACAGTCGCCAGTAAAGAAATTTCTGCTCCTGTTGCACCTTGCTGATAGGCTCAGCTCGGCTCTGCTAGGCTCAGCCCGGATCAGCACAGCTCAGCTAGGCTCAGGTTTCCACTTCCCCCAGTTTCTGACAAACTACTCTCACAGGGATTTTTTAAAAAATGTTGGCTTGGCCCTTGCAGTAAGGAAGAGATTTTCCTTCCTTCTTCATGTAAATATAAAGATTTCCTGAAAAGTAGGACAGGATTCAGAGAAAGTGATGGGGAACCTGAACGGTGAAAAAAAACCCAGAAAAGTCTGACCTGGGCTAAGGACTAATGGACACTTCAGGTGACATCCTCAGCTCCATTTGTTTTCTGTCAGTTCTTGCTGGAAAGGGTCATCAGGTCTTGGAACAGGATTCAACCTAGGGAGAGGGTTGAATCGCCATCTCTGGATGTGTTTCAAAGTCATGGAGATCTGGAGCTTAGGGCCATGGTTTAGCAGTGGCCTTGGGACAGTTGGGTTAATGGTTGGGCTTAATTATATTGAAGGTCTTTTCCAACCTAAACCATTCTATGATTCTATAGTTCTGTGTGAGCACATAACAGAAAATGCAGCAAGAAAATTCCCCCCTTCCCTCCTCCTCTAAATCTCCACATGATGGAGAACTGGAAGTATTTTGAGGGAATGTCAAGCAGATAATAAAGGTTGGTGCCACTTCTACTGCAGTGTCACTTACGGATTCCTACTAAAGCAATCGGTCCTGGATTGGTGCTGAAGACTACACATCTATTTCCACCTCTCCACTTCTACCCTAAAAGAGATTTACTGAAAAAAAAAAAGTCACATTTAGTCAATGGAGGGTCTTGGTGAGTCACAGGCAGCAGGTTACCCAAACCATGATTCTCTCCTATGGGCCAACAGCAGCAAGACAAATCAGGGAAGGCAAATGGGGAAGAGGAATGTCAGCTTTAAGCAAAATTAATGCCTGCAGGGTGGGTTCAGTAACAGTTTGATTCAGAAAATGACTAGGTATAGCTGACAGGCTGGAGGATTCAATCAAAAAAACCAGAGTTGCTTCACTCCCCCAAAACTTTCCTATTTCAGGGGAACATTCAGCTTGTTGCAAAGTCAGATGGAAGCTTCTGAGCCTGTCCAGGCATGGGGGTCACCTATACACCCAGACAAGAACATCCAAACACACTGCCCTGCCAAAACCTCAGTGGTTTTACCATCTGAAGTTCAAACTGAGACCTCCCGACCTGCTGTTCGCACTGCACGCTGAAGAGTTTCCAAGAAACGTCTCTTGGCAGCAATCCCAAAACTGCAGTTTCCGACTCAACGCTGGGAGTGAAGCAGCTGCATGTGCCAGTGGTTCCTCAGCAGGTTTTGAAAGCTGCATTTCCTCCAAAGCCACCTCTATGCCACATCCTCTCCTGCCAGCACCGCGTGATGTTTTAGAAGAATGCCCTCAATCTCTTTGCACACAGCTGCTGGTGCAAGTTTAGGGAAAGCCCAGTGGCCTAAGGCTCATGGAGAAGACGGGCCTGTCCTACTTCTCACTGCAGGTTTTGCACATCACTGGGGACATTTCCCTCTAGCCTTCTGTAAATCTGATGGGATCATGAAAGGAGGTTGGAGAGAGCTGGGGATTGGTCTCTTCTCCCAAGGAACAAGTGACAAGACAACAGGAAATAGCCTCAAGTGCCAGCAGGAGAGTTTGGGGTTGGACATGAGGAAAAACTTCATGGAAAGGGTCATCATGCCTTGGAACAGGCTGCCCAGGGATGGGGTTGAATCGCCATCCATGGATGTGTTTCACAGTTGTGGAGATCTAGAGCTTAGGGACGTGGCTTACGGTTTAGTGGTGGCCTTGGGATGGTTAGGTAAATGGTCGGACTCAATGACCTTCAAGGTGTTCTCTAATCTAAACCATTCCGTGATTCTATGATTCTAAGTAGGACCAGACACTGAAGCACTGGAAAGTCAGGTAGCAACCAGCCAGTACAATCGGCCCTGGTTACAAAGAGCAGGATTCACAGCCAGCTCAGACCTTGGGGATCTGAGCAACTCGTTCTACATTTAGATGTTCCTGCTCACTGCAGAGGGGGTGAACTAGTTGAACTCTGAAGGTCCGTTCTAAACTAAAATAGTCCATGATTCTATGATTCTAATTGGTGCTCTTTGGGAGAGGTGACAAGTGTCTGCTAGTAGGACTCGTAGGACTCTTTCTACCTCCCACACTCCTCCTCCAGTAACATACTTTTGGAGTCAGTTTTGACTGGAGGCCACCAAGATCCCTCCTCAGAGGTGCCACCAGATCTGCGAGCACTGTGAAGTCCACCATCTCAAAGTTCAAATAACACACACAGAACCTTTTAGGGTGCAGAAACTTTTGAGGTTTCAGATCTAAACTTTGAGGTCTTCTCACCTGCGTTCTACAAGTGCCCTGGTCAGTCCGCCCTGTGCTAAGTTTGAGCTAGAGCAAACATTGCTGAAATGGCTGACAAAAAGGAGACAGTGAACGTGACCAGTGAAAACAAAGCCCAGAAATCCAGCAATACATTAGAGTGGGTAGCTCGGTATAGACTTTGTACATTAGTCTTCTCCCCTGTAATCCAAGCCTGAATGAGTTGGACCTGTGATGGGACTCAATAAGTGGTGGAGAACGAAGCAATTTAAACCCAACCCACAGAAGCAAAAATGGAAGCCCAAGCCATATCAGTGAACAGAAGCTTCCTCACAAGGCCAGTTTTAGAGAGAAAAACCACTCAGCCCAAGACGACTTTCCAGTAGCCCATAAAGGCCAGGAAGCTCACAGCATGAGGGACACCTCCAGCACCCCAACATCCAGCTCTGCATCTTGTCCACACGACCTCACATAGCAGAATAAGTACTACAACGTCAACCACGAGCCTCGACGGCTTCTTTCAAAAGGATTTTTATGCAGAAGGGAAGTGCTTTCAGACTCCTTTTGACAGTGGCACCACATCTGGTTTCATCATGCAAGTACAATCACTCTCATGCAAGTTTACACAAGCTGGTCACATCAGACAGCAATGGCCACAGCAAAGCATCAGCCCATAGCTGCTTCTGTTATCACAGAATCATGAAACAGGTTGAAGGGACCCTCAAAACTCATCCAGTCCAGCCCCTATACAGTGAGCAGAGATATCTGCAACTAGAGTAGGTTGCTCAGAACCCCAAGGTCCAACCTGACCCGGAATGGTTCCAGGGATGGGGCTTCTCACCTCTCTGGGCAACCTGGGCCATGGTCTCATCAACCTCATAGTGAAGAATTTTTCTGTCTAGTCTGAATCTCCCTCTTTTAGTTCAAAACCATCGATCCTTGTCCTGTCACAACTGGCCCTGATGAAGGGTCTCTCCCCATCTTTCTGTAGCCCCACTTAAGCACAAAAAGACCACACTAAGGTCTCCCCAGAGCCTTCTCCAGTCTGAACACCCCAACTCTCTCAGCCTGGCCCCAGAGGATCTCGTTTCTCTAAAATGTCCCTTCTTTTATAGGCAAAAAGTGAATAGTCAATAGAGTTTAGGCTGTTCATATTTAGGCAAATCTCTTTTGTACCTCTGACTTCAGCCTCACTGAACTTAGTCCTTTTCTGGAATCAGAGCCAAGCAGATTGAAAAAGACCTGTAGCACAGCACAACGTGAAATTCCGTTCCATACACACACACAGAGATCTGAAACTCATCGCTCTATCACACAAACTCAAAGGGAAGCACTGAGTCATCCAAGAAAAGTTAACGATCGACTTCTCTTTGGCACAGAGCTTTCCCACCAGGTTTGTCAAGAGTTCAAGGAATTTTTATATGGAACCATAAATCGGTCGAGTCTGTGAAGCGCCTACTGTCAACAGGACTCAAAGTGCAAACTTTATGGAAATATCAAGCCACAGACACAAATTTCAGCCCCACACTGGGTGAATCTGTAAAAGCCACAGCAACAAGAGATGCTTTCAAAAAAATCGTCTCCTTTATAAAAATCCACTCAATCTGCTGCTCTAGAAACATTATCCCAGTAACAGATCTGTTTGGATTGGAATGAGTCCTTTGAAATCCCAAACAAGAAACCATATAGGAACACTTTTATGGGTTTTTGAAAAGCACTGCTCAAACTTTTCCTCAGAACAGACCACAGGAAGAGCTCTGACCAGAGCCACTGCCACAAACCCCCTGCTGGACATTGCTTATTAATTCATTTATGTTCTGAGTAATGTTTCTTCTTAATTCATGATCTTTCTTTCTTCAAAGACTCTGGGTTTTATTATGCACTAAGGTACTAGCAGAGATCAGTGTACTTTAACCTAAAACAGGTTTGTATAACCAAGACAATAAAAGCTGTCAGAAAACCCCCTTCAGTGCAAATACTGATACCCAAACTCTTCAGGCCTCATAACATAAACTAAAAGTTTCACCAATAAAAGACTATTTCAAGGACATAAAGGGAAAACACTGGATTCATTAAAGTTTGCATCAAAACAAAGGCAACCCCCCACTCTATGAAGACCACACTTATCAGTATCACAATGAGATTTCACCATGAAGACACTGCATGACTCAGAGATGTAAAGCCACAAGAAAACCCTTCACCCAGCACCTCCAAAGGCTGATTCTCTCCCACACAGTCTCCAGCAAAACCATCTTCACAATGAGACTCTCATTTCTGTTTCTACTGTACCTTAGTAAGGACGTTCATTCAACGTTCCACCTCCCCAATGCGACAGTCAAAGCCTTTTCTGACTAATATCAAAGCAGGAGGACAACAGGCAATCCACAATCAATCCTGATTAAGGCTGATGATTATTCTCAATGCACCCTGTAAGAGAGAAACACCAATTAATGGGTTGTGTTGAGTGAGAAACTCCATGCACATGAGCCGTACTAAGCAAAAAACCTTTTTTACCACCAACTATCCTGTTTGAACTTCAGCATCGCAGTCATTTAGGTTGGAAAAGACCTTTACGATCATCTAGTTCAACCATACATCTCAATTTTATTGTGGACAACTGAGACTATTCCATATTAACTGAGATTGTCCGGGCTACTAATGTAAGAAATGCATAAAGTCATAATCACAGAACTATTTAGGTTGGAAGTGACCTCAGAGATCACCCACTTCCAAGCCACTGCCAAGAACAGGGACATTTCTCACCAGACCAGGCTGCCCAGAGCCCCATCCAACCTGGCCTTGAACACTTTCAGGGTTGGAGGAGCCACAGCCTCCCTGGGCAACTCATTCCAGTGCCTCAGCACCCATACAGGGAGGAAAGGAAGAGAACTATTTTATCAAGCTGGAGGAAAGCCAAGTGGATGATTCCTTCGTCAAGCAGTTTTTTGGGAGCTGGTTATGTCTCGATTTTTTTTATACAAATGAAGTTGCACTTTATGTAGGGCTCCCTCCATCACATTTCTCACAGACCACACAACGTAAGAGAACATTTTTTATAATGAGAACACTGAACCATTGGAATAATCCCAAGTGGAGCCCCCAACACTTGACACCACTAAGATTTGGCCTTCCAGTACTTAAAAGTGGGGATTCAAGAAGGACATTCTATGGGGAAGTGGAGTGACAGCACAAGGGATGATGGGTTTAAAATAAAAGAAGGGAGTTTTAGACCAGATCTGAGAAAAGAATTCTTGAGAGTTAAGGTGGTGAGACTCTGTCCCAGGTTGCCCAGAAAGGTGGAAGAAGCTCCATCCCTGGAACCATTTCAGATCAGATTGGACCTTGGGGCTCTGAGCAACCTGCTCTAGTTGCAGATGTTCCTACTCATTGCAGGAAGTTGGACTGGAGGAGTTTTAAAGGTCACTTCCAACTCATACCTGACCATGACTTGATACACTGGACAAACCACTTAGTTCAGGTTACTGCAGGAATGAGATACCTTCTGCAGACCTGGGGAAGTAGCAGCAGAGCATCTTCTCCCTCACGATGCAGCAATGCTCTGACGCCCACTCCACCACTTTGCCTTCCCTACAACCCCTCAGGCTTTGCTGCCGGCAAAGTGGAATCCCAACAGGGCTTTGTAGCAGAACAGGCTCCCTCTAATTACCCCTGAGCCTCACAACATCCAAATGGAGGAACAGGAACACGTCAGGGACTCAACATGAGAGAGTGTGAAAACAAGCCCTGTCTCCTTTCTCTGCTCACATTGCAGGTCCCAAGTGCATGGGGACATGCTCCCGCCTGACTCATTCCCAGTAAGGCTCCAGCAACACAGCCCTGCAGCAAAGGATGGTGTTTCCCACACAGGTGGTTCTTTTCAAACAAGACACTGGAACAGCAACATTGGGATCGTGAGGTGCTGTGGTGTGACTGAAAGCGTCGGTTGTGTCTGCAGAGCCTTGTTAGAAGTAATTTATATGCAAGTAAAACAAATCTTCCTTCCACTTCCCCAGGAAAATGCCTGATTCCACGCTGATTTCCACACCTCACAATCTCATTGACTTCAGAGGAATCACCAGGCTGTGGCCTCCCAGCAATAGCGACTAATCCCATTACAGCTTTCCTCCAAAAATGCGTCAGCCCAGATCTCCCCAGTCACATCTCAGCCCTGTGGTGATATTTAAAAACTTGGGGTGAAGGGGGAAAAGTCTGATGATGTTGAAAAGCAAAATCCATGCCTTTGGCAAGGGGTTCTTTGGGGCAGAACCTTCCCTCAGCCTAATTTAATACAGACCCTAAAAGCCCTTCTGATCCAGGAGAATTAAGGATTTTGTTTAGCAAAGGCGAGGGGCAAATTAAATCCCAATTCAAGCCCTAATCTTTCTCACTGCTGTTTAAATTTTTCCATTTCCTAAGAGTGTGGCATTTGTTCATGATGAAGAGCAGCTCCAGCCTGCTGGATCATCTGCCCCTGCTCCCCAAGGCATTGGAGCAGGTGCTTCCCCAACTAGGCTCTTCAACAACACGACCTGCTTCATGTTGTAGAGACAATGGTGTCACTGCTGACCCAGCTCCTGACTTTAATTACAGGTCTTATTTACAGTGATAGCCCACACTGGGGTGCAGGCTGATCAATGTTTAATGGCCCAGTAACCACCAGGGGCTTCAGCTCGAGTCCATTCCAAAGCCTGATGAAACATAGTAATAATCCCTATCCTTTGCACATCTGTCTACTGCTTCCCCAGTTTGCTGCAGGATGAGGAGATGTGTAGAGGCTGCCAATTCAGACATGGCAAGGGCAGGTAGATACAGAATCATAGAATTGTTCAGGTTTGATAAGATCTCTAAGATCATCAAGTCCACTCATTAAATGTACTGTCCCAAGGCCACGGCTAAACCCTAAGGTCCCTAAGCTCCAGATCTCCACAACTTTGAAACATGTCCACGGATGGCGATTCAACTCCCTCCTTGGGGAGCCTGTTCCAAAGCCTCATTACCATCTCCAGGAAGACGTTTTTCCTCATGGCCAACCTAAACTTCCTCTGGTGCAACTTGAGGCCATTTCCCCTTGTTCTATTGCTTGTTACTTGTGAGAAGAGACAAATCTTCACCTCTGTTCAACCTCCTCTGAGGTAGCTGTAGACAGTGAGGTTTCCCCTCAGCCTCCTTTTCTTCAGCCACTCCTCAACAGGTTTGTTCTCCAGACCCTTCACCTGCCTTGTTGCCATGATACACATGTGTGGAGGAAGTTGAGAGAATTATCTATTGCCTACAGACTGGGACACAGGGGAAGAGTTAGAATCACAGAATCATAGAATCATTATGGCTGGAAAGTACCTCCAGGACCATCAAGTCCAGCCCTCATTCCAACATCTTCCTAACCCCTAGACCATGGCCTTAAGTATTCTATCTACTAGTTTTTTAAATACCTCAAGGGATGGTAACTCCACCACCTCCTGGGCAAGTTCCTGCAGGCTTCATGAAGGGCTGAAATTATGAGACCAGAAATGCTGAAGTTTTAATTAAAAACAGGAATTACAGAATCAGGATCGATGCTTCAGCACAGCTCACACAGGGCGCACAGGATTGCCAAGTAGCTGAACTCTTCATACATATCTACTCAGGCAATTGCTGACTCCTTCTGCCAAAGGAACCGGTGCACAGTTCTTTGGGCAGATAAACCACATCCTCAGATCTTAAATGAACAATACATTCCCCCTCAATTACAGCTGTGCATCCATTATTCAGTATTTCCTCCCCATGCAAGCCTTGCTTATCTTCCAGACCCTCAGATCTCCCAGATGATAATTTAAATGGGTCGTTCTGGCATATTAAATCCAAGCCTTTGTGTTTTTATTATGTTATTACAAGTTGCTGGGATGAGCTTCCCTAAAGCCCTGCTGCTACTGCTAAATCACAGCCCAATTATGGTTTGATAAACTCACAACAAGAGATAAACACACTGGGAGAAGCCATGAAGGCTTCACAGGAAAATCTCACCTGCGATGTGAGTCTGTGCTGTGGCACCACCCAGCTATTCCGCTCATGGGCTCCAGGAGCCAGCACTGCTCCATGGTTTTCTGAACCATAGTCAAGATTTTAAGTTTATTTTCAGCCTGAAAGGTAGCTCCAAAGTGAAGGCCTGGTACTGGTGAGGTCTTCTGATAGAGCCAAGACCACACAACACCACCAAGACCAACTGACAGCACCAAGACTTAGCGCAGATGAGGATATGTGGGCGTTGGTACGTGAGAAGCTCACAAGCCATCTATGTGTGAGAGCAGCCCAGAACTGGCCGTGTCCTGTGTCAAAACTGGTCTGTGTCAAAAGGAGTGTCCCAGCAGGTCAAGGGAGGGGATTTTCCCCCTCTGCTCTGCTCTTGTGAGACTTCACCCAGAGTCCTCTGGCCAGTTCTGGAGTCCCCAGTAACAGAAGGACATGGAACTGTTGGAGCAAGTCCAGAGAAGGCCACAGGGATGGTCAGAGGGCTGGAGCCTCTCTGCTGTGGGAACAGGCTGAAAGAATCAGGGCTGTTCAGCCTGGAGAAGAAAAGGCTCTGCGAGGGGAAATGACTTCCAGCACCTGAAGGGGCTACAGGAAAGCTGGAGAGGGACATTTTATGAGCGACTCTAGTGATAGGACAAGGGGGATGGTTTTAGGCTAAAAGAGGGGAGATTAAGATTGAAAATCAGTAAGACATTCCTCCCTGTTGAGGGTGCTGAGGCATTGGAACAGGTTGCCCAAGGAGGCTCTGGCTGCTCCATCCGTGGCAGTGTTCAAGGTCAAGTTGGTTGGGGCTCTGGACAGTGTGGTCTGGAGAGGGGTCTCCCTGCCCATGGCAGAAGGTTGAAAGTAGATGATCCCTGAGGTCCCTTCAAACCTAAACCAGTTTGTAATTCTATGATGGAAGAGACCCACTTCCCAGTATGATCTATTCAAATTCAAGGATCCTCCAATCCAGGATTATGAAAACAGAGGCTCAAAGCCAAACATGAGGAGCCCCAAGGCAAGGCTGTCAGCAGGATGCAGCTCACCAGAGCTTCCCTGCCCTGTCCCCTGCCATTCCCTCCACAGGACATTTGTCTCCCATGTGGCTGCAAGACTCTTGTGGAGGATGTTTTTCAAACCCTCACAGCACTGCCAAGAACCCGTCACATTAGAGAACGGCGTGAGCTCCTAACAATCCAACCCAACGGCAACTGCCAACGCTGCTCCACTGCCTTTTTGGGTGAAATCAAACAAAGACAAATGATGAAAACAAAGACCTACTCAATTACACCCTAAACATTTCCCATCCCCAAACCAATTTTGTTTGCTTTGGGTTTTCCTGGGAGGTGGGAACACTGGCTGTGATTTGTGGGAGGTAGGTTGGTGCTGCTAATGCAAAGGGCTGGGTTTGTTTTGTTTTTTCTCCCCTCTCTTTACCAGCTACAGAAAAGCACTAACTGCCACTTTGAAATAGCTTGGTTCCGTGTTCCCAGATGGCAGCAAAAATTAACATTATTTGTTTATTTGGGACTTCAGTCATTTCTAAGAAGAAAAAGAGAAAGAAAGATATGTGCTTGGATAAGGACACTTCTCCCCACTCCCCCTCTTTCTTTTTTGCAGCTAATACCTTGAGATGCAGCAGGGAAGGGCCCATTTGCAGAGATTAAAAAAAATAGGGTTAGAATAAAATAAACTCGAGAAGGAGAATGAAAAGAAGCAGAACAGCAAGAGTCATGGAAGTTTGCTCTGAGGAGAAAGCTGAGCAGGTGAAAGGAGGAAGCAAACACAAGATATCGAAATCTGAACGTGCCCAAAGTGGCCAGAGAAGAATGATGAAGGTGCTTCACATTCAGCCAGCATCCAGCAGAGATGTGACCATACAGTGCTGTCTGCTTCAAAACCCACCTGCATTTACACACGCAGTCGCAGCCCTGCAGAGGGCTCAGTCCATCTCTGTATTGCCTGAGGGCCTCAAACTCCCCCTCTCACAATCTCAGAATGGTTGAGGTTGCAGGGAGCCTCTGGGGAACATCTGGTTCAGCAGATGTTCTGTGGGGCTTTTGTGGGGCCACCACGAGCTGGTTGCCCAGGATCACATCCAGACAGATTTTGAATATCTCCATGGATGGAGACCCCATAATCTCCCTGGGCAACCTGTACCAGTGCTTGGTTACCCTCACAGTCCAAAAGTGTTTCCTGATGTTCAGAGGGACCCTCCTGTGTTTCAGTTTGTGCCTATTGTCCCTGGTCCTGTCACTGGGCACCACTGGGAAGAGCCTGGCTTTGTCCTCTTTGCACTCTACCCTGTCTCCAGGTACTCAGACATTGAAGCAACCCACCCTGAGCCTTCACTTCTGCAGGCTGAGCAGTCCCAGATCTCTCAGCCTTTACTCACAGCAGAGATGCTCCAGTCCCTTCACCTCTCTCCCCTCTGTCCATCTCTCTCTTGGACTTGAGAGCACAGAACTGGGCACTACTCCAGGTGTAGCCTCTCTAGTGCTAAGCAGAGGAAAATGGTCACCTCCCTCGAACTAATGGCAATGCCTTGTCTGACACAGCCCAGGACAGCACTGGGCTTTGCTTCAAGGGCATGATGCTGAATCAAGCTCAACTTGGTGTCTAACAAGACCCCACATAGTTCTCTGCCAAGCTGGTTTCCAGCTGGGTGACTCCAGCACATCCTGGTGCCTGGGGCTGCTCCTGCCCAGAGGCAGAACTTTGCACTTCTCCTGGTTGAACTCTCATGAGGTTACTGTTGGCTTGTTTTCTCCAGCTTGTTGAGGTACCCCTGGACACGCTTCTGGAGCGTCAGCCACTCTTCTTGCTGGAGACTGGTTTGGTGTCATCAGCAAACCTGCTGAGGGTGCACTCAGCCCCATCAGCCAGATCTTTAATTAAGTTGTTAACCAGGGCTGGACGCAGCATTGGGCCCTGGGGTACACCACTAGTCCTGGCTTTGTGCCACTGGTCACCACCCTCTGGAACAGCTCCTTTAGCCAGATTTCCACTCTCCTCACTGTTTGCTCACCCAGTCCATACACAAACAGCTTCTCTACAAGGATCTAATGGGAGAGAGAGTCTCAGTTCTTACTGAAGTCCAGGTGGACGATATCCACCACTCTGTGCTCACCTACCAGGCTGGTCACTTCACCATAGAAGTTTCTCAAGTTGGCCAAGCACAACTTCCCTTTGGTAAACCCATGCTGGTCACTCCTAATGACCTGCTCATCCGTCAAGTGTCTTCCAGGATGAGCTGTTCCATCTTCTACTTGCACTTAGAATCTCAGGTTTATCTGGTCAGAGTTCCCAAGGGCCACTGCTTGAGTGTTGCAGCGACACACATTGCAGGGAAGCAGCTCATGCAAGAAAGAAAAATACCTGCAGGTCACTGCAACATCTGATCTCATTCAGGCAGCCTCCTCTCCAGACAGTTTAGTTTTGATGAACAAGTTACAAAAGCCCTGAAAGCACCAGCTGTATAAATGATAAATCAACATTTTTCTCCAGGAGTGGAGCCCATCCTCACTGCAAGAAATGGCCATTTACTTCCAGCACAAATGAACAACCACTCAGGGACACAGAAGCCGAAGGCAAAATGAACTCTTGGAGCTCAGTGTGTCCCAGGAGATCAGATCAAATCTAGCCTGTTCCTTTCCTGCACTGCACACTGAGACCCGGAACCCAATGGCCTCTTTAATTGCTTCCATCACCACAATAATTAGTTTAATTTTTAGCTGCTTGATTTTGGCAGAGACTCTCTTAGAATCCCAATCAACAACAATTAAATGCAAGAATTAAGTGAAAGAAGGCGCCAACAAGGTTTGGTGTCTGCCCCACTTCCCTTAAGTGAGATGCAAGTGCTCAGCTCTAGGCTCCTGAGAAAGCCAGCAAGGGTGGTACCCTCAGAGGAGATCCAAAAAGCCTTTTTTTCTTAATAGAAAACATCTAGAACTTGCCAGTGAAAAAAGATAAACCCTGCAAGAACACTGAGTTGGAGCCCTGGCTTCAGCTCCCACTGAAGCTCAACAGTTTCTGCATATCAAGGAGAGCAGCTATCTCTCTTTCCATGATGATACCTTGATCCTAAGCAGAAAACATAGAACTGTAGAATCACTTAGGTTGGAAAAGACCTTCAAGATCATCAAATTCAACCATGTACCAAACAGTCCCAAGGCTACCACTAAAGTGTGGTGCTAAGCTCCAGACCTACATAGCTTTGAAATATATCCAGGGATGGCGCTTCAACTCCCTTCTTATTCCAAGGCTGGATGACCCTTTCAAATGTAAGTCACTCCACCAGAAAGAACAAAGCATAGGGTTAATGGCCTCACCTAGAAGTTCTGGCCATAGTCCTCTATCTCAGGACTTTTGATGTGTTTTCTGTTAGACATTCATGGGAGTTGAGAAACCCTCAAACACTCACAATGCACACACTACTGAGAAGGACCAGGACACAGTTCCTTTCCTTTTATGTTCCACCAGTAAATAGTGAGCTTCTTTGCATGGATGCTGGGGTTGAGTGGAAAGGAGGGATGCAGCACTCAGGCTACCAACAGCCAGGTACTGCTGCAGGTTCCTTATCAACGATCAGAAAAACAGGAACGTAACACCTAGATCAGAAGCATCTCACAGAGCTTCCAAGAAGCCCAGGTTGCTGGAATCACAGTTCTGACCTTAATTTCTTATTCTTTTTAGGAATACAGGTCTTAAAAAATTGTCAATTCCTCAATAGCGAAGAGCTGTATGCCAGTCACATTCAGATCCAAAGTTCATAGAAAAATAGAATGGAAAAGATCTTCAAGATGAAGTCCAACCATTAACCCAACCATCCCATGGCCACTGCTAAACCATGGCCCTAAGCTCCAGATCTCCACGACTTGGAAACACTTTCAGGGATGGTGATTCAACCCCCTCCCTGGGCAGCCTGTTCCTCATTCAGAAGGCCAAGCAGATGCACCATTAAGTCCAGTTTCCTCATTTTCGACACCACATATAATTATCCTTCAACATCACAGCCTCAAGACAACTCCTAGAGCAGTGATTTGTCAAAGAGCTTGATGACAGAGGCAGCAACAAAATCCCCCCTCACCGTGGGTCTCACGCCTTGCAAAACAACTGCCTTCCTACCCAGATCTAAAGGTTACAATTACAGCCAGAGTGAGTCAAGCCAGAAAGACCAATTTAAAAAAAAAAGGGGGGGATAACAAAAGTTTTAATGAAAACACACAGACGATTCAGAGACAGAGAAGGGGCCTGGCTTTGTGCTTCACCTTGTTTGCTCGTGCTTTTGTCTCAGTTGCCAAACACAAATGAATTACTTCAGTTAAAAACTTTGCTCATCTGGTACCTTTAATAGTTAGTCACTAGACACTGAACATCTGTTTTGCTTTGAGGCTTTCAGCAGTGACTCAGTGTTATCTGCGCTGTTGGACTGCTGAAGATTAATATTCCTGAGGTTGTTGGGATTTTTTTGTCTCCACCTACCCTAGCAACAGGGCTGCTGGCTTTCAGGAGGACGAATCAAACTACATAGGAGGAAGAAATTTTTGATGCTGGGGATGGTGAGACCCTGGCACAGGTTGCCCTGTGAGAATGGT
Organism: Rhinopomastus cyanomelas; assembly: GCA_013400115.1. Taxonomy (NCBI): domain Eukaryota; kingdom Metazoa; phylum Chordata; class Aves; order Bucerotiformes; family Rhinopomastidae; genus Rhinopomastus; species Rhinopomastus cyanomelas. The sequence goes on from VXBP01005242.1 coordinate 346,064, forward strand.
GAGAGAAGCCCCATCTCTGGAACCATCCCAGCTCAGGTTGGACCTTGGGGCTCTGAGCAACCTGCTCTGCTTGCAGATGTCCCTGCTCAGTGTAGAGGGTTGGACTGGAGGAGCTTTAAGGATCTCTCCAACCAAACCAGTTTGTGATTCTATTCTGCCATTCCATGTTATTACTCTGCTGGTGGCTGGTCCTCTCCTGCACACTGTTGAAGATGCATAAAACCCTGCTGCTCCTCTCCATATGATGCTTAAAAACTTACAGGAATTGACAGGGTGACTGGATGAACCCAAGGAAGAAAAGTACAAAGATCCCCAGGCAGAAACAGTCCATGCTGGAGAGTATTCCAGGGAGAAAATGTTCACATGCTAGCGTGGGTCTGACCTAGCTGCCTAGACCTGCTGCTCTTAAAGGTGCTGAGTTGAAGTGATCACAGACTTGGCCTGTCAAGCTCATTCACGGTCTCGGGCTGCAGCTAAACATCCACTATAAAGATTTTATCAAAGGAAAAAAAATCTCAGTAAAACAGGAGAGCTTTGTGGATTCACTTGATGTTCAAGGAAAACACTGTCTCACTGAATGAGTCGCAGGATGGGCCCTGCACTAACCGGGAGGGGAAATGGCTGCTAAGGATCCGTTTGTCTGGGATACTGCACAGATCCTTTCCCTTACAGTGGGACAAGACAATGACCATGTCCAGGTTCTTCCCTCACGCTGCTGATGTTATCCCTGAAGTCCTCTTCCTGGGTGTGTTGTGGCTTTGTGTGTGCTTAGTGTCTGCCGCGTTAATGGGATGCTGGTGCCTTAGATCAGAGAGTTAATTGGGTCCCTTGGTGCTGGGATATTTCCTGCTGCTTTATCCTCTCTCCAGAGCTCTGCATCTATCTCGGGTACTTGGCTGCTGCTGAAGATACATGATGCCAAAGCTCTCTGTCCTGCCCGAAGCCAGCAGAGGTTAAATCACAGCTAAACCTCTGGGAGTGCTCTCAGGCTCGGAGGGATGCTCATGCTCACACGGCTGTAGGAGTCGTTTAATTGCGGCGTGTTTATCGCATTTACTGCAAACCCAGCAGGAGATGGATCGTGCATTGATCCCGGAAAGCTGCAGGGCTCTGGTACAGATCTCAGCCGGCATGCTTCCAGCTGAGGATGAAAGCTCTGGGTCCTGCGCTTCCTCCTCCACTCATGTCAAACTTTAATCATTTTGTAATACAATTTTGTGGGATGATTCATAGAATCAGAGACAGTTTTGAGTTTAATGGACCTTCAAAGTTCATCCAGCACAACCCCCTGCACTGAGCAGGGACATCTGCAAGCAGAGCAGGTTGCTCGGAGCCCCAGGGTCCAATCTGACCTGGGATGTTTCTAGGCATAGGGCTTCTCTCACCTTTATGGGCAACCTAGGACAGGGTCACACCACCTTCAGCATTAAAAATTTCTTCTATCTCGTTTGAATCTCCCTCTTTGAATTTCAAACCATCACCATCTGTCCTGTCAGAGCAGCCGCTGCTGAAATGTCCCTTCTCATCTTCCTCACAGTCCCTCTTTTAGCACACTGAATGGCCACGCTAAGGTCTCCCTGGAGCTTCTCTTTTCCACGCTGAACCCACCCCCCACAACTCTCCAAGCCTGGCCTCATAGCAGCAGGTTCCACCCTCAAGAGCACCATTTTTGGGGCCCTATCAACTCCAAAAATGACAGTGTTACCAGGATAGAACCATCAACTTCAGAATGACAAACCTCACAGCTCACAAACCACACAGAGTTCCCACACCAAAGCTCTCACACTGGTAACAGAGACTGGGACACGCAAGCATTAGTATGCCAGTCTCAAAGGTTCAAACTGTGCTGCTCCTCACTCGTCCCTGTGCAGCCACAGAAGCAGAAGAACTGGTTTGGAAAGAGAAAAGGAAAGAAAAGGCAGATTACTCTGATAACATGTCTAATTAGTAAAGCATAAACTCGACGGGCTGGTTCAGTCTGCGTGTCCCATCTGCTTTGACTTTAGCCGGGATGGCTCCCATATGCACCAACACCACTTTCCATACGGATATTCCATCGTGCTGACAAGCAGAAGATGAGCTTTCAGCACCCGGGTGCTCACACTCTTCTGTGGCCTTACTGCATGTCCTTGCCCCCTTCTGCATGGGCTATGAAGCTAGTGAAGGGCATGGAGGGCAGGCCTCATGAGGAGCTGCTGAAGGAAATGGGTATGTTTAGTCTGGAGAAAAGGAGATTGAGAGGAGACCTTATTGCTCTTTACAGCTACCTGAAAGAAGGGTGTAGAGTGGTGAGAGTCAGTCTCTTCTCCCAAGTCATTAGCAATAGGACAAGAGGAAATGGCCTGAAGTTGTGCCAGGGAAGGTCTAGATTGGACATTAGGAAACATTTCTTCACTGACAGAGTGGTCAGGGATTGGAACAGGCTGCCCGGAGAGGTGACGGAGTTGCTGTCCCTGGAGATGTTCACAAAGCATGTAAATGTGGCACTTGGAAACAGGGTTTAGTGGGCATGGTGGGGGGTCAGGTTGATCTTGGAGGTCTTTTCCAAACTTAATGATTCTGATTCTCTTCAATAATGACAACAGAAAATGAGTGCCCAGTATTGACAGGGCAGACGAGAGACACTAGCATTGTATCCCAAAAACTAAACACAAAAGTCTGTTATAAATTTGCTGTAACTTTGTAGTCAGCAGCGCTCCATAGCCTCTCAGGAGGTGCTTATTTACCCCTGAGGCCTTAACCCTGGAGCAGATAACATTTCTTATTCTTCACTCCTTACACTGACTTTGCAATCAACTTGTGTGGAGTTTGATGGTGTAAGTGCTGGTTTATAAAGGTTTATTTCATAGAATCATACAGTAGTTTGGTTTGGAAGGGACCTTCAGGATTGTCTAGATCCAACCCCCTGTCAAGGACAGGGATATCTGCAAGTATATCTGCAATCTGCAGATTGCTCAGAGTCCCAAAGTCCAACCTGACCTGGAATGGGTGAAGTTGGCATTCATCAGCAATGATGAATCCACAGCCACTGGGCAACCTGTGCCAGGATCTCACCACCTTCTGTGCCAAACATTTCTTCCTTCTCTCTGATCTGAATCTCCCCCTTTTAGGTTAAAACCATCATCCCCTGCTCTGTCACAAGAGCCCCTGATAAAAAGTCCCCCCATCTTTCTTATCAGCTCCTTTAAGCACTGAAAGACCACACTAAGGTCTTCCGGGAGCTTCTCTTCTCCAGTGGAAGCCCCTCAACTTTCCCAGCCTTGCCTCACAGCAGCAGGTCTCACCCTCAGCATTTCTGGGGCTTCCTCTGACCTGCTCCACCAGCTCCAGGTCTCTGCTGTGCTGAGGAACAGGGCTGAACCCAGCCCTGCAAGGGGAGTATCACAAGGGCATGATCTCTTCCCTGACCTGCTGCCCATGCTTTGTTTGGTTTCTGGAGTGCTTACGCTTCCTAAGGTCATTAGTTAAGAGTTTCAACACTAGATGTTTAGGTTTAGACAAGGACTCGATCTTTGCATGTTCCCGGTCCTTCTCTTGGGCCTGATAAGCAGAGAAGACACATACCATCAAAGTCCCAACAATCACAAATTCCACAGTGCTAAACAGAGGACAGCCTCTGTTTGTCAATCACGGTTGCTACACTGAGGTTCAGCATCCATCATAATGTCAAAGAACAGCACAGCACCAATGGCGAAATCCTATGGTACAGATTGTATCTCCAGCCTTGTCAACGCAGACGGTGCATGTGGGTGGCTGGGACTTTGTCCAACAAGGTCAACCAATGCAGGAAGCCTTAGCCGTGCTAGAATAGTTCAGGATTCATGTGAAATACATAAAATCCAGTTGTTTTCTTCCAGAATCAGACAGCAAGTTCTTCCAGAATCAGGCTGCGAGCATCCTGGAAGCTGTTCAGACAAGGAAGTGGTTACTGAGGAATGGAGTTAATTCAGGTACACTCACAAAAAAGACAGAAGAGAAGTTTAACTGGAAGTTGCTGACTACACTGAGATGGTTTAGGGAAGGGTGGTGGGTAGAGGAGATCATGGCAGCAGCCAACGTTTTGGAATCAGCATCGAAACAAGTTTCCAAGGGAGCCTGTTTCTTTAAAGTCGGTTGTATTAGATCATCTTGTCCCCTGGAGTATGTTGTTTCCTAATGTTTTGCCCAGACCCGATTGCAAATGTCAAAAGCAATGGTTGGGTTTGTTGGCTTTGGGGGTTTGTTCTTTTTTAACTACCTTGTGTCCCCATGGAGCCAGTCAAGGATGAGAAATTTCAGCTCTGCTCTGCCTTTCACATTACACTTGCGATTACGGCTGCAGCCTGCTGACAGCATCTCCTGTCACAGCAGCTCTGTTAAAGGAACAGTTGGCCTTCACATGGAGGCAGAAACATTGAGGCTCTGTGCTCACGTGCTGATGGAATTTAAGAAGAGCATGTGTGGAACAGCATCCCTCAGAGAAAGCTGCTCCTACCACTGTCAGAACAGGATGCAATGAACAGCCCTTTCCCTGAAATACAGCTCTCAAAACAGTCTTAATACCTTTGCTTTTCCATCCACTCATGTACTTCATGAAGAAAAACCTTCACCACATGAAGGAGGTTTTTAGCTGCACGTGACGGTTTAGGTAAGGACAGTCTTGTTCTAACTGGGTGTGAGGATTGAACACAGGAAGGTTAGTACAAGACTAACCTTGAGATTAGTTGGACTTCTCTTCCCAGACAGAAGGGCACTGAGGTACATCTCAGATGTAGCTCTGGATCGCTGTAAGTAGAAATTAGCACTACAAGCTGGAAACATCTGGGTAGAGATAGTTAAACTAGATTGTACTCTCAGGTCACATCTGGTTTCCACATTTTCATTTCAGTTTTCCAAGAGGCAAGAGCTAGGCACCAGCCAGAGCTGCTGAGAGAAGTTCTGCAGGGGTTACTTGGGGTCCTCAGAGCAGGATGATCACGCAGGCCACTGCCACCAGGTGAGAGGTCCCTCTTACCCTACCTGCCCACCCCAGGCATTCCCACAGTTGCTTATTCCAGGCTCTGAGTCAACCACAAGAGGCCAACTCACCTCGCCTCACTGCCAGAATGTCAGGCAGGACAGGGTGCTGTGCTGGGAAGCCTGGCACTATGCCAAGGTAAGCAAGCGCAGCCGACTCAGCCCAGCATCAGATGTGGTTCAACACGTGCAGAAAGGGGAGAACAGGACAACAAATGCTCCAAACCAACTCCGCCTCCACCTCAAATCAGCTCACCTTCACTGCTTAACAGCTCCTCTGTTCTTCACACCTTCATTCCCTTCTGACATGGTGAAACAGCCCTCTCCGCTCAACCAAGTATCACAGAACCACAGAGTAGGAGGTTGAAAGGGACCTCAAGGACCATCTGGTCCAACCTTTCTTGGTCAAAGCACCACACAGACAAGGTGGTCCAGCACCCCACAGAGCCCAATAAGTGATGAGCCAACACTGCTGTGCCCAAGCCCCAGCAAACATCTAAATTTCATGAGACAGGGCTTGATCCCCAGCTATTAATGGTAATAATGGTAACACTAAGCATGGAAGCATCAAATCCTCCTTTTATGCCACATCTGTCCCCTGCTCCCTGGGGAAACCTGGTGTGATACCACAGAAGCACCGCAGTCCCTCCCTGGGCAAAGCATCTGCGAGCAAGACACTGATAGATGGGAGGAGGATGGCGAGTGAAGTTAATGGAAGCTCACAGGAGACAAGAATATTAAAAGAGATTCAACTCTGAAGTCAGGAAAAGACTTAACAAAGAGGAATCTCTGTGCCTGAAGCTGCTGAGAAACACCCCTGCCCAGAGGAAAGAAAAACAACAAGTTGAAGAATTAAGTGGGCAAGTGCTTGACATAAGTGTGATTTTCTCAACACAGACAATTTATGGAACAGGTTTGTAAAAGCAAAGAATGGGGGAAGAAAGGGCACTGTGGGGACTGCCAAGACTCGCTGCTTCCAAGTACCTCACTCTTTGAGCTTTTGGCCATGGAGATGGAGGGGCAGGATCCCAGAATAGCTCACAGCAGCGAGATGGAAATGGATGAAAATGGCATCTCAGTGTCTCCCTCCTGCACTGCAGGAGGATCTACAGCAAGATGTGGATTGAGACTGAAAGAGGGGAGATTCAGATCAAAAATGAAGAAGAAATTCCTCACTGTAAGGCACTGGAACAGGTTGCCCAGAGAAACTGTGGATGCCCCATCTCTAGCAATGCTCAAGACCAGGCTGAATGGAGCTTTGACCAACATGCTTTAGAGGAAGGTGTTGCTACCCATGGCAGGGGCTTGGACTAGATAAACTTTAAGGTCACTTCCAACCCATTCTGTGGTTCTATGATCCTATGACTGATTTCAGCATGGCCCAGAACTAGTGCTCTCAGTAGCTCCTGCCTGCTTGCCCTAGGCTAGCCAGAGGGTGAGGTGAACCTCCCTGGATCATCCATACTGGGGTCAGCTTCCACAACCACACACACACATTGTACTGCTCCAGCCTTGGGGAATCATAGGTTTAGGTTAGAAAAGACCTTTAAGATCACTGAGTCCGAACATTACCACAACTGTCCCAAGGCCACCGCTAAACCACGGCCCTAAGCTCCAGATCTCCATGGCTTTGAAACACATCCAGGAATGGCGATCCAATCCCTCCCTGGGCAGCCTGTTCCAAGGCCTGATGACCCTTTCCATGCAGAAAAGAGCGAGCGTGTAAGGTCACCTGTGACAAGAAGAGCCACAAAGCCTTGGAGCTATCCTCCTGCACAAAATCAAACGCTGAACAAAGCCAAACGTGTGAGGTGCCTTTTCACAGCAGCCACCCAAAGCTTGATGCAGGCTTAGCTCTCTAAAAGCTTCCAAAACCCCATTCCAAAGTGCATTAACCCAATGACTAAACTTTGATTCCCCACAGACTGCAGCACCTTTGGAAGACAGCATGTGAGGAAAGTCTTCGTCTCTGCTGCTCAGGGTGCATGTGCACCAACCCTACGGCCAAGCTTGGAACTCCCATCTTTGAAAAAAAAAACCATTATTACTCTCCACCTCTTCACCACTGCCACACAGAAACTCACAACGAAGAGTCAGCTCAACATCTGCTCTGGAAGCAGAGCGTGCTCTTGGCTCTTGGGAAGAGGCTGCTGACAGCACTGCTCTAATGAGATCTTGGTGGAAAACACATCCTTTGCCTCAAATATAACAGTCTTGCAGCCACACTGGAATTCCACCGGGCACAGCCCACTGTCAGCTGGACCTGGACTCCAGGGCCAAACTGCTGCCAGTCCTCTGGATCAAGGACAGGAGAGAAAAAGCTTCTTATGCTGCTGTAGCCTGAAACCCCATCAACCATGTGCAAGAGGCTTTCCCATGCTGCAGCTTCTCCCCATTGGAGATGCTGGCACAGGGAGTTAGAGGCAGGAACAATTCAGGCTGTGAGGGGGACCAGTAATGAAAAGAGACTTTTCAACCTTCTTATGGTGCCCAACCACTCTCCAAATAAAAACAATTCCAAGTAATCCATCCAAGAGCAGCTGAGCAAGTGTTGAGCAACAGCAAAGTTCTTGGCTTCCAAAAAACCAGTCATGATCTTGCAGCAACTTCAAAAAATCCCATTGAGTAGGTCAATTCCTGGGTTTGGATGCTGAAGAGCTCAGCTTTCCCGTCATTGCTGTGGCTGCCTCACTGCCCAGGAGCCCTGGCTAAAGTTTCCACCAGGCAGTCATCAGACCAGTGTACTGGCTCATCTTTGAAGCACTTTTTCCCCCCTGAGGACTTTCCACCTCTCCTAGGCACTTGTGCACAGACTTCCTCGTTCTCCAACCACCACTCAAATAAGCAGAGGGGACTGGACAAGCTTGACAGGTGGGTCCATGTGAACCTCATGCGATTCAATAAGCCCAAGCGCAAGGTCCTGCACCTGAGGCAGGGCAACCCTCAGTACCAGCACAGGCTGGGGATGAAGGGTTGGAGAGTGGCCCAGGAGACGGCATTGGGGTGCTGGTGGGTGAAATGCTGGATGGGAGCGGGCAACAAGCCCCCCATGTCCTGGGCTGTGTGTCCAGCAGGGTGGGCAGCAGGACAGGGAGTGGACTGTGCCCCTCTGCTCTGCTCTGGTGAGATTCCCCTGTGCAGGGCTGGGTCCAGCTGTGGGCTCCTCGGCACAGCAGAGACCTGGAGCTGGTGGAGCAGGGCCAGAAGAGGCCCCAGAAATGCTGCTCTGAGGGTGGAACCTGCTGCTGTGAAGCCAGGCTGGGACAGTTGGAGGGGGTAAGCTGGAGAAGTTTTTTTACCATGAGGGTGGTGAGACCCTGTCTCAGGTTGCTCAGAGAAGCCCCATCTCTGGAACCATTCCAGGTCAGGTTAGACCCTGGCGGTCTGAGCAACTTGCTCTAGTTGCAGATGTCCCTGCTCACTGCAGGGGACTGGACTTGAGGAGTTCTGAAGGTCTCCTCCAACCCAAACCTGTCTGTGATTCCATGATTTTCAGTTCTGGTTAGCATGAATGACATGAGCAGTTGGTTAAACAGCTTCTTTCACGTTCACTGCGAACAACAGCCAGGAATCTCCTACCAGCTGATGGGCCTGTGTCTGTCTGCCAAAGGACCAAAGGAACCAAAGGATTCTCTCCTGCAAGTCACTGAGAGTCCAGAAACCACCCTGATCAACACAGCAATGGATACCTTGAACTTAGCAAGATCAGGTCCAGCCAAGGAGTTCAACTAACATCGACTTAAGGCTCCAGCGACAACACTGACCTCTCTGCTGGGCAGAGACAGCTTGTAGGGGACGCAGCAGTTTTGGAAAGGGAGAAAAGGGCTCACAGGGAGTCATATCTGGAAGGCAAACCTCCATGCCCTTCCTAACAGAACATGTCTGCTCTTGAGCCGGCTGACATCTCCCTGTGGCCTCTTCCTGGAGAAGCACTATAGGGTTGGGCAATGGGGCAACATCAGATGCTCCATCCCTTGCTGCTCACTCAGCTGCACGATAGAGAACACAAGGACAGGGAGCTCCTCAGGTTCCTCTTTTCTCAAACAGGCTGAGATCCAGCTGGGGGTTTGTCCTCTTTGAGCAGCTCTCTGCATTTCACAAGATGAGTTTCTACACAAAGAGGGCAACATATGGGAAGTTACATAAACCCAAACACCCCCCAACTCCAGAACACGGTATATTCTGGAAAAAATACACAACTCCTTCTGCACAGGCATTGAGTTTGGCTCAACAAAGCCCAAGGAACACAAAGAGCAAATTCTCCATCTCACAAGGGATAAAGACATGGACACAAGGAACAATGTTAGACATTCAGATGTTGTCAGAAGATCTCCTGGGTGGATCAAGAGATTAACCACCCTGGTGAACATCCACCAGTAGCACCTTTTTTACACTGGTGTCAATAAGGATTCCCCTGCTGCCCTGACTGTGGGACATGATCTCCCACAGGGACCCTCTCAACAGTAACTGAGGGGGATGGAGGCAGTGACCCTCAATGCCACCTCAACATGCTGGTGGAGTCAAGACAGAGAACAGTCTGTCCTGGTTTCAGCTGGTGTAGAGCAAATACTTTCACGGAGCTACAGGGTTTGTCAGACACTCTGGAGCCTCAGATCAGGATAGGACAGAAAAGCCACCCTTCCTCCATACACCACAGGAGACTAGCAAGTGGAGATGCTCTTGGAGACTGGGTTGCATGGACAGAGGAGGCTGCAAGGTGTCCATCTCACACCTCCTTCACAGAATCACAGACTGGTTTGGGTTAGAAGTGACCTTCAAAGCTCCTCCAGCTCAACCCCCCACACTGAGCAGGGACATCAGCAGGTTGCTCAGAGCCCCAGGGTCCAACTTGACCTGAGATGGTTCCAGGGACAGGGCTTCTTCCACCTCTCTGGACAATGTGGGCCAGGGTCTCACCACACTTAGCATTAAAAAATGTCCTCCTTAGGAAGAAATTTCAAAATTATATAGCCCCAAGGAAAATGCCTATGGCCTGCTCCAGATGGGAGTCTGCCTTCCAGACCCTCAGAGCCCAATAAAGGACTGAAATCCACCCATTAAGCGACAAGATACAGAAGGTAGACTTTTCAAAGGGTTAAAATTATGGAAAAAATTAGGGATCCACAAATTAAGCTGTTGGAGACCACTGCCCAATAGAAAAGACTTTGAATGAGCAAGTGAAGTGGCCAAAACCAAGCTGCTGCTATTGAGTCAAGCACAGCTCCCCCCCTGCATTCCCACCCAGAAGGATGATGCAAATTCTACACAGCGACAGAGATTAAAAACATCGTCTGTCTGTAGCCAAATAGGTTTAATGTCTCCTCAGGAGAAAATCTTGAGGATTATCCCCGTGTTCCAATTTATTATTCATTTCTAACTCATCTCCGTTCATCTCTAATTCACCATCCTGGCCCAGCATGGACGAAATTAAGGTCTTCTAGGAGACAGACATGAAGTCTGACCAAGCCCATGTCAACACAGCCTGTGGATGAAGGGATGGAGAAGGCCCCAAGGAAGAGTTGGGATGCTGGTGGGTGAAAAGCTGGACAGGAGCTAGCAACATGCACTCACAGCTCAGAAGCACCCCCTGTCCTGGGGCTGTGAGTCCAGCAGGGTGGGCAGCAGGTCAGGGATCAGGACAAGGGATGATGCATTAAATGAAAAGAGGGAGATTCAGATGAAATAGAAGGCAAAATTATTTGATGCTGAGAGTGGTGAGACCCTGGCCTAAGATTCCAGAGAGGTGGGAGAAGCCTCATCCCTGGACCCATCCCAGGTCAGGTTGGACCCTTCAGGTAGTTGTGGACAGCTAGAAGGTCTCCCCTCAGCCTTCTTTTCTTCAAATAACCAGCCCCAGCTCCCTCAGCCGCTCCTCACAATATCTGTTCTCTTCACCAGCTTCATTGCCCTTCTCTGGACCTTCTCCAGCCCCTCAATGTCCTTCTTTACTGAGTTGTCCAAAACTGACTGCAGTAGCTGAGGTGTGGCCTCTACAGTGCCCAGTGCCCAGGATGCCATTGCCCTTCTTGGCCACGTGAGCACCCTCTTGGCTCATGTTTAGCCAGTGATCAATCAATATTCCCAAGTCTCTTTCGTGGAGCAGCTTTCCAGCCACTCTCCTCAAGCCTGTAACACTGCACTGGTTGTTGTGACCCAACTGCAGGACCCAGCACTTGGCCTCGCTGAAGCTCACACACTTAGCTTCAACCCACTGACCCAGCCTGTCCAGATTGCTCTGCAAGGCCTCACTATTCTGAAGCAGATCAGTCCACCCACTTCACACAGGATGGGCAATCTCTGATCACTGCTCTTCCAACCAATGTTGAAGATAAACCCATGAACACACCAAACCATATATTGAAAACAAGTTGCAGAAGACAACACCTGGGTGTACAGAAGACAACTAAGGATGGAGAACAGCCCTGAGGCAATGCCCTACCTTCAGCAGTTAAACTAGAATCATCTGCTACGCTCTGCAGTGCTGTCAGGGTGGAGACCAAAGCCAGTTAAACTCCGTAGCTTTGATCACCAGAAGGATCAGAACTGTGGGGTGATGTGGGAAGGGAGATGTCCCAGGAGGGATCGCTTCAACCAGTGATCCAGTGTTGATTGATTCACTGCTTGTACTCAAATCCTGGTTTCCTGTCCCAGATTACTTAACTTGGAATCACAAACAAACAAGCTTGAACATGCTGAGCTCTAGCTTTAAGGCTGGGCTGCTGCCACGGCCTCTCACGCACTTTGATCCATCCAGCTTGAAGCCTCAAACAGGTCTTAAACCCCCAACCGGACCCTGGCAGTCCCATCCATCAGCCAAAGCTGGGTGTCCAGACACTGGGGAGCCCCTTGCACTGTATCACCTGGGATTTCCAGGCCACGTGTCTCCCATTGCCACCACCTCCAGAGCTCAGCCCAAAGGGACACGCATTCAGGAATAAAATGAGGACACGGCTTCAGTGCTCATAGTGGAAACAAGGAACCTACCAGCAGCAGCAAGTCCCAGGTAAACACCAGAGAGGATGGGAAGGATTCCCGCACCTCCCCTTCTCCAAACACACAGGGCTAGGGGAGGGCAGGAGTTCTGCCGCCTACCTTTCACTACACAAAGGAAGAGAGAACACGGGTGTCTTCCTGGAAAGACCAGAAAATAGCTGCAGCCCAAGGTAGGCAGTGGAGCAGGATGTGGAAGTCCTCGCTATGGCAATAAAAATGTCTCAAGTAGTTGGCAGTGGCTCCAGGAATACACTGGTGTGCCAGCCTGGCTCAGAGAGAGCTTTTCACATCAGCATGGTGGGAACATTTCTGTTTATTTGTTCCTTGACGTCAGCCAAGAAGGAAGGTGGTGGTGGTGGCCCGCTCCTCCTCACCATGGATGGCCTTGGCTCCCCGAGGCAGTAGAAGGCTTCATATTGGTGACACCTACATCTTCTGCCTGCTCCGATGAACATGGGACATTTGGTCTCTAGGACGAGGTTTAAATTTGTTCTGGAGGAGTGATGGCATGACCTGACTCATGCAACAGAGGTGGAGGTTATGCTCTTCTTTGCTCTTCTGAAGCCAAAGGAGAACACTCTTGTTTTCCATCTCAGGTCCAAATTAGTACTAATTATTCCATACAACATACAGTTGCTTCAACAGGAAGGAATTAGGCCAAATAATTCTGGAATAAGGAGGACTCAATGACTAGGCAAGAGCTCTGTTTGGCCATGGAATAAAACGGGTGTTTTCCACATGTGTTTTGGGGAAGAAGCCGTACCCACTCCCAAAACATTCCTGACCTCCTGCCTCTTACAGCAGCCACTGGGACTTCCCACACCACCAACATGCCAGAACCCAGCCCACACTTGGTTGTTCTTCCACCACCAAACCTGCAGGCACCACAACCACAGCCATCATAGAATCACAGACTGGTTTGGGAAGAGACCTCAAACATCATCTAGTTCCAACCCCCTGCCATGGGCAGGGTCATCTCTCACCAGACCAGGTTGCCCAGAGCCCCATCCAATCTGGCCTTGAACACCTCCGCTGCCTCCTCCCCATGCAAACGCAGCAGCTCCCAGCCCGGAGGGTGGCCCCCGCCTTGCTGAACCACAGAGCACCTGACGCTGCAAAAAAATCCCACATGGGGCAGATGTGGGAAGCAGCACAGGGCTGTCACAAGGCTGAGCTTCCAGGACCACACTGCAGGAGATTAAATGTAAGGTCTCCTGAAGATGTTAACAGGCGGGAAGTCTTAGTGATCCAGCTCTGGGCTCATGGCTGGTCAAATTAAGGTGACAGTGCTAGCATCCGCCAAGCCCAAGACACATTTCCTACAAGCTTTGGCTGGGTAGTGCTGCTTAGAGAGTTGTGTCAGAGAAAAAGGGTTTGCAGTGGGTTTTTTGGATTTAATGGGAAGAAGAGACTTGTGATCAAAGCCACTCTACCCACTTAGAAAAGCCAGACATATCAAGAAGAACAGGATCAGGCCAGTGATATCCTGGACCAGCTGCTCCCCAGGAAGATGCAAGAAATCACTCTGGACAGTTCTCTCGCTTATCAGTAAATCTCTGCCTAAGCCCTTCAGATAGTGATTAAGCACAATGGTTCATACCCCACATATTAAATATTAATCCTCCCTAATGTGGTTACCAATGTTCTGGTTATCCAACTGGGCTAACCGCATTCCCCCCCAGCAGCCCAATCTTTGTTCACCCCAAACCTACACAAACACAAAGGCCAAAACCGGGCAGCTCAACAGGAGCTGCCTGTGTTCTCCTCAGCAAACCAGCTGGATCCGAGCAGCAGCAGGAGGGAAAGAGTTAAGAGCAGGGAGATGAATCAGCCTTGTGCTATAACTAGGGACATTTCCTACCTCTTCTCACCAGCGTCTCTTCCTGTCCGCAGCTTCCGAGATGCTCACGGACCTGGTTGTGTTTGAACAATTTCCACCGCAACAGGAAAACTAGTGGATTTGGTTTATTTCAAAATTTATGAATGAGATCAGAAAGTGGCTGTGATGGCTGACCTCCTTCTCCTGTACCACCACAAATGAAGTCGTTTGTGTATCTCGTACCCTTGACCCTACAGGTGCTCAGTTCCACTCGAAAGAACCCCACAATAGCTCAAGTGAAGCTTAGCAGGGCCTTCCCAACATATTTACAGCAGACCCAGGGGGCTGAGTGTAACCTGCTCAGTGGATATCTGCCATCCCGCCGCTGACACCAGGGGCTAGAGGAGAGAACAGATGTAGGTCGGCAGTGAAAGGAGCTGGCGAGAGAGGGAATTCGAACTGCTTCTCTTCCACAAGGATGTTGATGTTGGAACGGGACCAGTATCGCGGATCGGCACAGAGCGCCAGGAACAGGAGAGTGGCAGTTCAGGACAGCAGAGCCCTGCCTCTCCTGTTAGCCGGAAAACAATGCAGCCACCGCACCAACAGCACTGCCCCTGGAAATGGGAAACTGCTGTTTTCAGCACCTCCCAGTATCCCCTCACTGCTTTAACAAACTGGCTTCATAAAGATCACAGAACCACAGACATTTGGGTTGGAAGGAACCTCAGATATCATCCAGTTCCAATCCCCCTACCACGAGTAAGGACACTTCTCACCAGATCAGGCTGCCCAGAGCCTCATCCAATCTGTCCCTTCAGGGAAAGTCCTGTTCCTCGTCATCAAGCTGCTCTCCCCACCTAACCGTGGCAATAACGGTGTGAGTTTGCATCTGATTCTTGACAGAGAGAGAGAGACATAAATCCTCCCTGCCAACCCTGCAGCTCCCTCCCACCCTGCTCCCGACTGCTGCAGCAACAGGAATTAGAGAAGACAAAGTCCTGTTGGGGCTGTGGCTTGATTTATACCCACAGCCCTTTCCATTCTTGTACAGGAGAGGAAAAAAATCACACAATGCTGCCAAGGCATCCCCTCATGCACCCAGCAAGCTACAGCCAGACAGCGAAGGGATGACTAATTTCTTTTAGCAGAGACCGTCCTGCAAATGAGCAAAGTAAATTCCTGAGGTTCTGAGTGAGGACCCGGCTGCTCCTTGCGAAACTTCCCAGCTGGAACCTTGAGGTTGAAAAGCCAGAAAACATTGGTTTTCCCTCCTCCAACAAAGCAGGGGCTGGGATTCCTTTCACGACAGTATTTGGATTTTTACTGTCAGTCCACATTTAGCAGGAGGAAAAAAAAAATACAACAGCCTCCCTTCCTTCCTGTCACATTTTCCACCCTTGATGACATCCAAGATCAAAAATAAGCAAGTGCTGGCTGAAGAGGGAGGATGCAGTTACCCAACTGTGGGATAGCCCAGAGTGTGACAGAGCCCATGTATTTCCATGTGGGATGTGTGGGGACACTGGTGAGGAGGGGACGTAGCCCCTGGATCAGGTGACGAGAAGGGGACACAGCCCTTAGATCTGGCAACGAGGAGGAGGGATGCAGACCTTGGACATGATGATGAGGAAGGGGGATACGGCACTTGATCCTGGTGAGAAGAAGAGGACACAACCCTCAGACCTGGTGACAAGGAAGAACAATACAGTTCTTGGACCTGATGGTGAGGACAAGAGACAGCGACTTTGGACTTCATGACGATGAGAGGAGACACAGCCCCTCTAAGGTGACAGAACCCTCAGAACTGATGACGAGGCGAGGAAACAGCTCTCAGACCCCGTGATGAGGAGAAGGCCACACCTCTCAGAAGAAAGGACACAGACCTTGGTCCTGGTGACAAGGAGGGGAGACACAAGCCTTGGACCCCACGATGAGGAGTGAGCTTTGGTACTGGCGATGAGTCAGATGAGCATTTCCCATTGGGACAGCTCAGGGCAGGATCCAGGCCATGAGTCTTGAACCCCTCCCAAAATGCAGCCTGTGGTCCCCAACCTGGGCCAAGAGCCCAATTAGCCACAACAGCCAGGGGTTTCTCACTTGTGTGGGGGTCCCAGCACCGGACCCCCAGTGTCCCCAGCACCGGGATGGTGACCACTATCCCATCTGTGGGGTGTCTGTGCAGTGTCCCAGCCCTGACCCCACACCTGTGGGGCACCTGAACTTCCCCGGGTGGCCTGTAGTGGCCCGTGGAAGGTCCCACAGCTGACACACCTCTCATTTTCAAATATGATAACTAAAAGTCACAGTAAAGTCGCTGGAATCGGGATGGACCAGACCGGATCACAGCGAACCGAACCCGACCGGACTGGACCGAACCGCAGAGCCCGGGCAGGACACGTGTGGGTGCGGCCCGGGACGACTCCGTATCTCTTAACACAGGCCCCCTTTATCACTCACCTGGTCCTCAGAGCCCGCTCCTCGTCCCTCGCTGCCTTTCGCCGCCGCCTCCCCAAGGGCTCCGCCGGTGCGAGGCCGCGACCATGGACCGGGCAGGGACGGGGCGGGGGGGTGGAGAGGGGTGGAGGGGTGAAGGGGAGAGGAGGAGGAGGAAGGGGTAGGAGGGGGGCAAGAGGGGGCAGGGCAGGGCAGGGGAGGCCCCGCCGCCCCTCTCAGAGCCCGGCCAAGGGGACCCTCCACCTCCCGCCCGCCACCACCGCCGCCGCCTCCGCCATGGTGCGGCTCCGTGCTAGGCGCGCGCCGCTGACAGGGCCCGGGGCGGGGCCGCCGGGGGGCGGGGCCGCCGGGGTGATGGGCGGGAGCTGAGGTGGGCCGAGCGGGGGCTATGGGGTAGGGCGGTTATCGCTGCGGTGACACTGCCCCCTGCCGGCGCAGTCGGGGTGCTGCACCGCTACTGATAGGCCCCGCCCGCTCGCCTGAGCTGTCAGTCAACGCAACGGGCTTGCGCGGCTACCAATCAGCGTCCGGAGTGGGCGGGATTGCGGTGCGGTCAAACGGCGGTCGGTGCAGGTGGGTTTGTGCCGGTGGTGCGGGGGGAAAAGGGGAGCGGCCCCGCCGGGTAGTTGGGGAGGTGTAGGGGATCTGGTTCATCTACCGGGAGCGGGAAGAGATCCGCCGGGTTCATCCGGGCCCGAAACGACGCGGGCCCGAGCAGGGGAAGCGGAACCGGGAGCGGAAATGCAATCCCGGGGCTACTCCGGAGCCTTTTTTCCGCCCGGGATTTGCGGCCCCCACCGCACCCTGGCCGGTAGGAGCCGATGGGAGCCGGTGGGAAACCACTGACTCCTATAGGAATACCCAGAGCCCTGTAGAAAAGCCCAAACTCCTATGGAGAAGCCCTAAATCCTATGCAAACTCTCAAACTGTTATGGAACAGCCCGAACTCCTATGGAAATATCGAAACTGGTACAGAAAATCTCTAAACCCTATGGATAAGCTCAAAATCTTCTAGAAAAATCCAGGAAATTATAGAAAAGCCAAAACTCCTACATAAATGACCAAATTCATATGGAAACAACCAAACTTATATAGAAAACCCCAAGCTTCTATGGAACAGCCAAAACTCCTATGGAAATATCCCAGCACCTATGGAAAAGCTCAAACTCACATGGGAAATCCCAGGATCCTATAGAACATCACAGGATCCTATAGGACAACCCAGGCTGCTGTGTGATCCTGCTGTTGCAAGGGGATTGGACTAGATGATCTTTCGAGGTCCCTTCCAATCCGTAATGATTCTATGATTCCCTCTTATCTCTCCAGTGGCAGGCTTTCTAGTTGAGCCAGGATGGGCTTTCCTGAGGACAAAGTCTACGAATACATCATGAAAAACCTCAAGGACTTCAAGAACATTCGAGTGGCCTCGCTGGCTGATTCCCTGACCTGCCTGACTGACGCTGACAGAGTAATTCCCCCTTCCCCCACAATGGGCTCCTTCCCCAAGGTGGAGCTCAGGCCTCACCTCAAAGCCAGAATCCCTCTTAGATCTGCCGTGTTGGGTTTTTTTTAGGATGAGCTTCACTCGCGAGAAGAGACACGGGGCAGCCACGCAACCGTCTATAGGTTTTACCAGCACCTGCGGTGCCGGCAGGGCTGGGTACTGGATCTCATTGATGCGCTGCACTACAACAATGCTGGACACCTGGCTGATGAGCTGCAGCGTGTCTACAACTCCTGGAGGACCCGTACGTAGCATCGTTGTCATCCTCTGGTGGAGATGGGGTCCTGAACCATGTCTCCTGGTGCACGTGTTTTTCCCTGCTATGGAGTCGCAGTGGTCTGGGGTGACTGTGATTGCCCTCCTAGATGTCTCTCACCCCGATGATGTGCTTTGCAGATGCTTGGGTTGGCGGTGGATTAGGTTTCTCACCTGGCGAGGGAGAAGGAACTGTGAATGAAGCGTGCTGTGGGCTTGGTTGATGTGGGGACAGAGCAGGGGCACTGCTTTGGCCCCACAATCATCTTCTTCCTCCTTGGCTTTTCTCCCAGTGTCCCTGTCATGAACTGTCTTGATCTCTCCAGGTCCCACAACTCCTGCTGCTGCTTCCTTCCCTCCTGTGGGCCATGGCAGCCGTCCTACTGTCTCCTCCACTGGTGTCCAGACACCATCCCCGGGGCCAAGTACTGCTCCAGGCACCTTATCAGCTGAGCAGCCACGCCAAGACCTGCCGACCAGTGACCATCCACCTCTCTCCAGTGCTTCCACCACCATGAGCACAGGCCTGGATTCCAGGGCCCCAGTGCAGGAATTGGTAAGCAGGACATGTGTTTGATGGTTCATTTGGGACCAGAGCAGTGGGTTGTGGGAAGCCTGTGGTAGGGCTGAGGTTGTTGAGAGCCTCCCAGCAGCTTCTTCCTACTGGTCCCTACTTAGTGTGTTTGGCGTCTTATAGCCTATGCGTGGCCCCATAACTGCTCCCTCTACTGTTTCCCTACCGTGGATGGGAGTGTGGGGTCTGGGCTCCCCAACGCCATGCAAATGTTCTGCTAGCTGAGTACTGGGTGCTGAGGAAACACCTCTCATCTCCAGGCCTTGGGATTGGGCTTGGAGTTTAGGGCACCCCGGTGGTCCTAGACTCCTTCACAGTGCTTTATCTCAGCTCCTTTCCTTCCAGCTCCCCAAAACTCTCCTGCAGGAAGACAGTCCCCAACCACCTCCACCTGCGAGCAAGGTCCAGGATAGAGCGAGTGATGGGCAGGAGGGAGAAGGGCTGTTCTCACAATCCATGGAGGCCACGCAAGTGACACCAGGGACTGCCAGGGCAACCAGCGGGGCTGAACGGGGCCGGGACTGGCTAAGCCTTCATCAGCACCCAGTGTGTGTGGACAACGGGTGTTTTGGAAACTCTAACCACCTGCAACGTGGGGCACCAGACTTGGCCCTGCCCAGGTCCCTCTTGAAGAGGGATGTGAATGCTGCTCACAAGAATGAACCTGAAGAGAACTTCTACCTCTCCACTGAGTCAGCCCCAAAGCTGGAGGAGGCCATTTGCCGCAGAGAGCTGCAGCCTCCAGATTCAGCACAAACAAACCAGGCTGAGTCCAGCTCCCAGCAGGTGGATCTGGAGCAGAAGCAAGTCAGGATGCTGCAAGAGCATGGAAAGAGTGGAGGTGGGTTTCCATGGAGAGTTGGACATTTGGGTGGATGCCCATCCTACCTGATGGTGAGGATGGAGAGCTGACAGAGAAGGTGCTGGTGTTGCACAGACCCTTCCAAAGAACTGCTGAGGCTGGTGGTACAGGACAGCCCAAGGTTGCAACTGCCTTCATGGCCCACATGCACTCGTGGGGGTGTGGAGGACAGCTCTGCTGTTGTCACCCATCACCAGGGCCACAGCATAGTGATGTTCTCCAGGAAGGGAGTAAAATTGCATTGTACACAGGTCCAGCTTGTGATTTCCCCCAGTTTTCCCTCTAGTTGTTGCAGTTGCTGCTCGCTCTGTGTTGGCACAACATCCTCACCAGCCCTTCACAGAGGCATGTGCTTTATCCTGGCTCAATGTTTCTTCACACCCTTTTTCAGCAGCCTGGGGTCACCCTGCTCTCTATCCCTGGAAGTGTTCAAGGCCAGGCTGGATGGGGCTCTGGGCAACCTGGTCTGGTGAGAGGTGTCGCTCCCCATGGAAGGAGGTTGGAACTAAATGATCTTTGAGGTCTCGTCCAGTGTAAACCATTCTATGGTTTTGTGGTTCTCTCACAAGGAAGAACGGATGCGGGCTGCTGGTTTGGCTGGTTCCATCTGGTTGACGTGCACCTACTAGAAGTGCTGGGGTGCCACAGCAGAGCCAGGGCAGCACTTGTTGGTGCTGGGTCCTCTCCCTATCCAACTTTGTCAGCTCTGGGACTATCCTGTTGCAGCATCCTTGAGAACGAGCTGAATCTAGATCTCCTGAGTAACACAACGTGGGTTGTTTGTTCCACAACAGACACTCAGATGGAAACAACCACCCTGGTCGCTGCCACCACGCCCAGAGACACTTCCTCATCTTGCGACACCTCCCTGAAGCCTCCTGTGCAAGAGGAAAAGCTGCCCGCAGTAGACATGACCAGCAGCACCTGCTCTGTGCCAGTAGAAGAGAAAGTAGGTGACTTTTCCCATTGCCACTTGCATTTCGTTCAGTTCTTTGTGAACTGTCCCTGACTAGGAGATGTTCTGCTGCAGTGTAAGTTTTGGGGCTGGTGGAGAGTTTATCTGGGGCTTCTTTCCCCATCTGGATGCTCTATTTTGGAGCTCAGGAGAACAAAGCCAAGGTTTGCTGGGCTTTGACTCCTTAATCCCTCTCCTTGACTTGGCTGTCAGTCTCCTGCTTCCAGGTGCCTCCACCCCTCTCCTTGCTGCCTGTCTCCTCTTCCTTCCTCCCCTAAATCACAAAGGCCCCTCCAGACCAAACACTTGCCTACCCTGCTGACTTTCCCAGCCTCTTTGACCCATTGTGGCTGTTGCATGGAGATGTGGTGGCTGAGGGCTGAGATGGGCTTGTTACTTGATGTTCATGCCCAAGGTCAGGCCAAGTGGCTGCTCATGGCACCTAGCACCTCTCGTTTTCTCCCAAAGGTGCCCCCAGCTTTGGTGGACCCTCTTTCACCTGTTGTAGGAAGCTCTGAAGGCACAGCTGGAAGGAAATCATTCCGGGAGAGCTCTGCCACGATCATCTGGGTATCTGGCAATGACATGGAGAGGGATGTGGAGCTCAGCAAGCCGGGTGTCCTCTTCTCCACAGTTGGGGAGGGTCCAGAGGTGGCCAGCAGATGCCTGGGTTCTCAGGGGCCCCATGGCCCACATCCTTGGGTGTCCAACAGCTTCACCCATGGCAGCGATCGACTCATGATAAGTACAGATAGCTCAAGCTCAGGAGAAGCCCTCTCCAGAGTCTACTCAGGATGCCCAGCTCCAATGACTCATGAAGACCCCATGGCAGACGAGGCCACTGGAGCAAGCAGAGACTCCCATCCACCTCTGAGCGCAGAGAGCAGTACACTGGGCACTCAGCTTGAGGCCAGCAACAATCTCCAAGATGGAGCCAATCACCTTGGAAACCTTTCAGCTCTTGACTCAAGCATCATGACCAAGTCATCTCAGGCCAGAGTCCCCTCAGGGGACAGCAGTGGCTCATCCCTGCCCTACATTCTTTCAGCCATTGCTCTCCTCTCAATGGGATTCCTGTTTTTCACTCGGAGGCAGAAATAGTACTGGAGTGGACGGGCTGCCATGACCTTCAGTCAGACTAGGGGATTCATCTTAGTAGCAAGAATTTGGCCAATGCTTTTGAAGCCTGAAGAACAGCAGAAGGTGGGCGGGGGTAGTAGGGGCATTAGTGAATCTCCTTGTGGAAGATTTTGCAGGAAGAGGCCTTGGTTGTGTGATACTGTTGGGTTTGGGTCTGTCCCCTCTCCACTTCTCAACTGTATTGACTACCCTTCTCCTTTTAAACCCACAGAGAAGGTTTTGGTCAGAGATTGATCAGGAAGCCCTCATAGCAATTCTCCATGTCTTCCAGGAGGCCCCAGGGAAACATGGGCCAAGGGTGACCCTCTCACCCCTGGTCACCTCTCCAGTCAGGGCAGGGAGGAAGAGGTTTTGCTGACGTCCTCTAAAAGTGGATCCTATTTTGTTGACTCTGTTCATCTTGACTGGAAAACATGCCTGAGGTTTTACAGAGCAGCCTCTGCCAGGCACCTCACGTTGAATTTGCCCTACTTGGTTTGGAGGATTTCAAGGGACAGGGATCATTTCATGCAGCACTGATGCCCTGGGGATGAAGCTGAGGGTCAGGAAAGAGCCACATCTTAGTCACTTCCTTAAGGATTAACCTCATTTCTCCCTCCTCCTCCAGACAGGGAAAATTGGATTATGCTGTGTAAGGGGAACATTTTACCCAACAGCAGCATTAAGTGGACTTGGTTCCACACAGGCCTGTTGGGTATCTTTGATCTTCAGGGTGGACTTTCAGAGCTTAGCTTGGAGGCTGAGTGTAGTTCTTCCTTATCCTGATACCTAGTGAGATCAGAGAGGCTGTACCCAGAGGTTAAGTTGCTCTGGGTTGTCTGCTCTGCTCTGGTAAGACACCCCCTGCGGGGCTGTGTCCTGCTCTGGGCTCCTCAGCACAGCAGAGATCTGGAGCTGGTGGAGCGAGGCCACAGGAGGCCCCAGAAATGCTGTTCTGAGGGTGGAACCTGCTGCTGTGAGGTTGGTAGAGTTGACAGATTCAGCTGGAGAAGAGGATCTCTGGGGCGACCTTAGTGTGGCACTTCAAGGCTTTAAGGGGCTGATGAGAAATATGGGGAGGGACCTTTTACAAGGACCTGTTGTGACAGGACAAGGGGTGATGGTTTTAATCTAAAAGGCCATTACCCATCATATTGTAGATATGACCTGGGGAACTACAGGCCAGTCAGTCCCACCTTTGTGCCTGGCAAGATGAGGAAGCAGATCCTCCTGGAAACTTACAGCACAAGGAAAAGAAGGAGTTGATTTGTGACAGCATGACTGTAAGGGCAGATTGTGCCTAGCAGATCTGGTGGCCGCCTACGGCAGGGTTACAGCATTGGTGGACAAGGGTAGAGCAAACAATGTCATCTGCCTGAGCTTGTGCAAGGTATTTGGCACTGTTAGATGCAGAGGGGAACATGGTGACCAAAGATCATGATAAGGCTGAGGTGCTTAACACCTTCTTTGCCTCAGTGTTTAATAGTAAGATTAGTAGTTCCTTGAGTGCACAGCCCCATGAGATGGAAGATAGGGATGGGATACAGAATAGTCCCCTCATAATCCATGAGTAAATAGTTATGAATCTACTGTGTGAGTTGGACACTCATAAATCTGTGGGGCCAGATGGATTACACCTTAGAGTACTGAAGGAGCTGGTGGATGTGGTTGCCAAGCCACTTGCCATCGTCTTTGAACAATCTTGATTAACTGAGGTTGTCCTAATGGACTAGAGGCTGGCAGATGTGATGCCCATCTTCAAGAAGGGCTGGAAAGATGATCATGGCAAGTACAGGCCTGTCAGTCTCACCTTGGTGCCAGGGAAGGTTATGGAACAGATCATCTTGAGAACCATCATGGAACAATTAAAGGTCAACCAGGTGATCAGGCCCAGTGAGCATGGGTTCATGAGGGGCAGGTCCTGCTTGACAAACCTGATGCCATTCTGTGGTAAGGTGAGGTGCTTAGTGGATGAAGGAAGGCCTGTCAGTGTAGTCTATCTGGACTTCAGTAAGGCCTTTGACACTGTCCCCTAGAACATCCTCATGAATAAGCTGGCTGCCCATAGCTTGCCCACTCTGCTGGGTGGAACACTGGCTGGATGGTCGAGCCCAAAGAGGTGTGGTCAATGGAGCTAAATCCTGGTGGAGGCCAGTCATGAGTGGTACCCCCCAGGGCTCAGTGCTGGGGCCACTCCTGTTTAACATCTTCATGAATGATCCTGATGTGGGGACCTCAGTAAGTTTGCAGATGACACCAAGTTGGGAGGGAGTGTGGATGTGCTGGAGGGTAGTAAGGCTATAGAGAGGGACCTTGACAGACTGTATTGATGGGCTGAGGATAATTGTGTGGGTTTGAATAGTGCCAAGTGTCTGTTCCTGCATTTTGGCCACAACAATACCCTGCAATGCTACAGGCTTGGGGCAGTGTGGCTGGAGAGCAGTCTGGCAGAAAAGGACCTGAGGATTCTAACTGACAGGCAGCTGAACGTGACCCAGCAGTGTGCCTAGGTGGCTCTGTTAGACACTGTGCATCCAGCAGGAGTAGGGAGGTGATTGTCCCCCTGTACTCAGCACTGGTGAGGCCGCACCTTGAGTACTGGGTCCAGTTTTGGGCACCTCAGTACAAGGGAGACATCGAGGTGCTGGAGTGAGTGCAGAGGAGGGCAGCAAGGCTGTTGAAGGGCCTGGAGGATATATCTTGAGGGACTGAGAGAGTTGGGGCTGCCTAGTTTGAGGAAGAGGAGGCTTAGGGAAGACCTCATCGCTCTCTACAACAAGGACATTCTAGAGATGTTGGTGCTGGTCTCTTCTCACAGGTAATTAACAACAGTACTAGAGGGAGGGGCTTGAAGCTTCAACAAGGTAGGTTTAGACTTGACATCAGGAAAATACTCTTCACAGAGAGAGTGGTCAGGCACTGGAATAGGCTGCCCAGGGTGGTGGTTGAGTCACCATCTCTGGATGAGTTTAAAAGACGCTTAGATGTAGTGTTGGGGGATCTGGTTTAGGGGTGAATTTGTAGAGTAGGATTGATGGTTGGACTCAGTGTTCCTAAATGCCTTTTCCAATCTGATTCTGTCCCTTCCAACCTAAAACCATTCTGTGACTCAAGGCCACATCCAACCTGGCCTTGAACACTTCCAGGGATGGAGCACCTACAACCTCACTGGGAAACCTGTGTCTCAACACCCTCACAAGGAGGAATTTCTTCCTCAGATCTCATCTAAATCTCCCCTCTTTTAGCTTGAAACCTCCCCCCCTTGTCCTATCACTAGAGTCCCTCATAAAAAGTCACTCTCCAGCTTTCCTGTAGCCCCTTCAGGTACTAGAAGTCTGCTATAATGATCCCACAGAGCTTTCTTTTCTCCAGGATGAACAGCCCAAATTCCCTCAACCTGTCCCCATAGCAGAGAGGTTTCAGCCCTCTGATCCTCCCTGTGGCCTCCTCTGGACTCATACCAACAGCTCTAAGCCCTTCTTATACTGGGGACTCCAGAACTGGATGCAGGACTCCAGGTGAGATCTGACAAAAGCAGAGCAGAGGGGTAGAATCCTTTACCTGCTGGTGACACTTCTTTGGATCCAGCCCAGGACATGGTTGGCTTTCTGGGCTACCCTCACACACTGTCCAGTGAGATATTCCTTCTCACATGTTCCCTTTGACTCCACAAATGCAAGAAGTGCCTCCATTGAACAGTGGGGGACAATAAATACCTGCAGTAAGTGCTGATGTAGATCTGACAGAGTCACTCTCTGGGTGCACCTGAGATGTTCATCACTTACCTGGTGCCCTGTACTTTACCCACTAGATGTGAGTCTGCCTCACTGCAGCACCCCCTCTACATCCACCCCTTAGAGCAGGGACACAAACCTTCCCCACACACCTTCCACATGATTCTGTGAGGTCCCACACCAGCAGCATCCCTACCAAGGTCCTCTTCTCCAACGCTTTACTTGCCTGAAATATTTTTCACAACTTTTCTGCAGCTTTTTAGTGACAGCTCGTCTGTTTTGTCTTTTCACATTGAGTGACTGGTGAAACATCTGGTTTGTTGCCATTTGAGACTCAACAGAGGCTGACGCTGGGGATTTGTGCTGTGAAGTGCCCTTGTTTTCATGGTTGTGGTGTCACACTTTAAAAGCATCATCAGCAGGATTATGCAGGAGGAAGCGATGCCCCTCCAGTAATTCTTACAAAAGAGGGGAAAAATAAAGCCTTTTACTAACTTCATAATAAAACAGTTACCACTTTGCTCTTGACTTGGGAGAGTGTGCTGTCTGTTTGTAAGATGAGGGGACTCGATTGCAGCTTTTGAAGGGCAAGGAAAGCTTTCATGTAGAAGTTGGCTGGATAATTAAATAACCCCACTTACAGAGAATAATAGAATCATTCCAGGTTCCTGGAACTGATCCCTGAACAGAGCGGAGATGACAAAGCAGCTGAGAGCTCTAAGAGTGGGAAATGGGGGGAGAGGGAGTCTGGGATGTCAGTGACCATGATGAGGCAAGAGAAGACCTGGCTGTGTAATGTGGGAAGCCTTGGCCTGTTCCTTTCCTTGATTTTGTCAGCACTCTCATAGAATCACAGAATGGTTTAGGTTGGAAACGACTTCTGTGATCATCAAGTCCAACCATGAACCCAGCTGTCCCAAGGCCACTGCAAAACCACGGCCCTAAGCTGTAGAGCTCCATGACTTGGAAACACATCCAGGGATGGTGATCCAACCCCCTCTCTAAGCAGCCTGTTCCAAGGCCTCGTGTCCAACCTAAACTTCCCCTGGTGCAAAGAGGAGGCCATTTCCTCTTTGTCCTATCACATGTTCCTTGGGAGAAGAGACCAACCCCACCTCTTTCCAACCTCCTTGCAGGTAGCTGTAGACAGCAAGAAGGTCTTCCCTCAGCCTCCTTTTCTTCAGACTAACCAGACCAAATTCCCTCAGCTGCTCTTCACAAGGTCTGTTCTCCATACTTTTCATTAACCTTCTTGCCCTGCTTTGGGCAAGGTGAGGCTCTGGGAGTTGGGACTGTTTCCCTTGCTGTGGAGCAGTGTTTGCATTTCCTGGAGAACTCTTGCCTGTGCATTGAGGAGCATCTGCCAGGAATTTGGCTTCCTCATCTCTTCCTCCTCCACGGCCCTTCTCAGTGCAGCCAGCTGTGATAAGACCCTTGGTTTGATGTTTGGGGTTGTGCGTTGGGCTTGGTGAAGTAACACATACTGTTCCAGCATTCCAGATCCCACATGTGACCTCCCAGGGTTTGGGGGTAGGTTCAGACAGAGCTGGGAGCCACTGAATCATCAGTATGTGTCAGGAAGAGGACTTGGGGACAGTTTTTAGACCTCATATTGGAGCAGGCACAGGTCTAGAGGATTCCCGCCATGTCAGGTCACTGGAAGTCCACACAGCACGTTCATGATGAAGCCTGGCAAGTATATTCATGTCCTCTAGATGATGTGGTTGCCTAAGAGGAACTGGCCAACGAGGAAGGGCTCAAGATTTTCAGTAGCATTATGTGTTTCCCAAGCTGGCTTTTACGGAAGTGGATCTCAAGGGCTCTGCCATAACATTCACAGCCCAGTGGTGACCTGGCAGTGCTGGGTCAAAGGTTAGAACTGGTGATCTTAAAGGTCTCTTCCTACCAAAGACACTCTGTGATCCTTTCCTCACTTTCCCAGCTGCTGACTCCCAACCCAGGTAGATGAAATGTGTTAAGGACTTGAGGTTGACTCTGAACTTCACGCAACAGAGCTCTGCAGGTTTGTTTTTCAGAAGAAGGACTGTTTTTATTCAGAGATGTCTTGCTTTTCCTCCTATCAACACCAACCCCATTTCTCTGCTTCCTGCACTTGTCCAACAGGAAATTAAAATGACACAAACTAAATTTGACCAATGCTTTTACCCTGTTTTCACCACAGCAACCAGATTTCAGTAAACTATTCCTGAAGTTCTTTCACTTGGTTTGAATATTGGTCACTTATCCCTCTGGGATCGAATTAATGCCTGAGGATTGAGGTGAGCTGGGATTAAGGCAGTGCAGGTGAAGAAGTGCCTCGGGTCACAGTTCTAGGCTTGGGTGTGCTCTGAGTATATTAGATGCCAATTAACGTTCCACCCAGGAACCTCCACTGTGTTACACAGGGAGCAATTACAGCGTCGTCTACTCTGGGGATTTGTTTTCCTCTTGAGTGTCATCCTGTTGATCACAGAATTGTTGCAAAAGAGCTTAAGATAATCAAGTCCAACTGTTTCCCTAGCACTGGCAGGACTAATTCCTGTCCTTCACCCCACATCTCCATGGCTTTGCAATCCATGGAGACTCCACCACGGCCATGGGCAGCCTGGGCCAGGCCTGGACAACTCTTTTGGGGAATATATTGTTCCTCATGGCCAACCTCAACCTCCTTTGGCACAACTTGAAGCTATTTTCTCACATAAAATCACTTGTTCTTTGTGAAGAGACCTAACCCCATTTGATTTGATCTTACACTGCTCTTTATGGTTACCTAAATTTTACTATTGCCTAGATAGCTACTGCTGTAGTTGCTAGCTCAGCTTTGCTAAAGCAGGGGCAGAGTGTAAAAATTAAAGTGCTGATGCATCTTATTCATGTCATGATATAGAGGGGAGTCTAGGGTTAGGTCTGAATGTGTCCCAAATGCTTGGCTCTTGTTTCTTTCTACTTCTTCTCCTAAAACCCGTCTTAGTTCCCATTTTGTTGTGCTTATCCTTTCTCCTGAGGCTGACAGATCTTTGGAGTGTTTTCAGCTGCCTTCACTGGAATGAAGCATAACCTCTGAGCAAAGCTTCCTTCATAGAATCATATAATTGAAGGTCCAGTTGGACCTTCAAGGCTCATCCAGTCGAACTTCTGTGCAGTAAGCTGGGACATGTACAACCAGAGCAGGCTGCTCAGAGCCCCAGGGTCCAGTTTGACCTGGGATGGTTCCAGGGATGTGGCTTATCCCACCTCTCTGGGCAACCTGGGACAGGGTCTCACCAACCCCAGCATCAGAAATTTTTCCATTCTGAATCTCTGAATGGAGAATCTCCAGTCTGAATCTCCCTTTTTTAGTTTTAATCCTTCACCCCTTGTCCTGTCACAACACGTCCTTGTAAAAAGCCTCTCCCCATTTTCATACCCCTTTAAGCCCTGATAGGCTACACTAAGGTCTCCCTAGAGCTTCTCTTCTGCAGCTGAACGCCTCCAACTCTCCAACCTTGGCCTCGCAGCAGCAGGTTGCACCCTCAGAGCAGCATATCCAGGGACTCTTGTGGCTCTGCTCCACCAGCTCCAGGTCTCTGCTGTGCTGAGGCACCCAGAGCTTGACCCTGCCCTGCAGAGGGAGTCTCATCAGAGCAGAGCAGACAGGACAACCCCTCCGTGACCTGCTGCCCATCGTGCTGGACTCAGCCCAGGACATGGACGAGCTTCTAGTCTGTGATCACACATTGCCGACTCCTGTCCAGCTTTCAATCCACTGCTCTCTCTCATCCGCTTTCTCTCTCAGTGTAGCAGCAGAGCCGTTACTCTCCCAAACCTACTGTGGGGATGGAACCGAGGAGTTAAGTCCCAGGGCACGCAAAGCCTCCCACACAGGGAAGGAGACCTATTAGCGTATGTAAATTATATGCAAATCGTATGCAAATCACCCCCTTGCGCGGCCCAGACCGGCCAGGCTACTGCGGTCTTCCCTTCGGTCTGTCGATCAGCAGCCCTGTTCCCGCCCCCGCCAGCCAGTCTTTCAATTCATTGGCCAGCTGTCCCGTCACTCTGTACACAGTGGAAGCCCATAGGCCGGCGCTGTCGCATATGGGCCCGCCCCCGCGGACGCCTTAACTCCAGCCCCACCCCGCTCTGGCCTGTCACTCTCGCGGTGGGTGGGCCCAGCACCCTGCTGCCATACTATTCCCTCCTCCCACTGGTCAAGCCTCCTGTCGGTCGTCGGGGCAGCGCACGCTGATTGGCGAATCCCTCAGCGGTTCGTCCCGCCCCTACGCGGCGGTGGCAGGGGGGGTGCGGTGAGGCGCAGGCGCGCTCGCGGCGGTGGCTGCGGCGGCCGGAGGATCGCGGCGGGCGGAGGTTGTGCGGCCCATGGGTCCTGGCCGCGCCGCCATGGAGCCGCTGCGCAACGGCGGCGGCGGCGCGGAGGGAAAGGAGGAGGAGGAGGTGGAGGAGGAGCCGCAGCCGCGGCGGCGGGGTGGGGCCGCAACGGTGGACGGAGGGGCCCGCAGGCTGCGGAGCAGCGGCGCAGAGGGAGCGGCGGGGCCGCAGCCCCACGAACGGGGCGGGTCCGTGTGCGGCTGCCAGCGGCGGGACTCGACCCGCAAGAACCGCCCGCGTGAGTGCGGAGTGTGGGGGGAGGGGGNTGGCTCGGGTGGGCGGGACCGAAGGATGGGGGCAGTGTGTGGTGGGGCTGGCGCCTGTGGGATCCTTAATAGGACGGAAATGGGGTAGGGAGCGGGCGGTGGGGAGGGACCAGTTACAGGGGACACTGTTGTAGTGATGATTTTTCCAGTATGGCTGGCTGGGGACATAGTGGAGTGGTGACATGAGCCCAGTAAGGCCAGTTTGGTGTCAGCCTGATGGAGTGATGACTTTCCCACTAGGGCCAGTAAGGGGACACAGTGGGGTGGTGACATGAGCCCAGGATGGCCAGTTAGGGGTGAGCACAGCAGGATGATGACTTGGCCAGCATGGTCAGTTTGGGGTCCATGTAGTGGGAACATGGTGAGACAGTGATGTGACCTCAGCTGGTTGGGGTGGAGAGTTGAGTCAAGCTGAGTTACCAGAGCTCTGGGTAGGTCAAAGGAGAGATGGTGCCTAGGCTGGTGGTGGGTGCTGAAGTGCCCAACTTGGGGATCTTGGACTAGAGGAGAAGGTCAGTGGTGAGGACAAGGGGGCAGAGGGACAAATGGAAGATCCAGGGTGGTGAGTGAGGGCTAGGGCTGTGTGGCTGGGAATTGGGAAGGAAACCCATCAAACAAAGAAAGCAGTGTCAGTCCAGGGAGGGTAGAACCTGCAGGTTCTATGAGGGAAAATCACCGTCCTCTGAGCCGGGTTCCTAAATGCAACTCCAGACTGGCTGCTGGTGTGCATGATGTGCAAGATGGATGTCACCCTTCATTTTGGCAGCAGCTTGAGCTGCTGTTCAGGTGGCTTCAGCCATGTTCTGCAAGGAACTGAGGGGCTTTTTCTGTGTTTCTTGTGCCTTCGCTTGCGCTGTGCCCTGAGAAGGAAATGGCGTCCCCCCACAGCTCACGAAGGACATCGGCATATGAGCCCAGGCCAAGACGGGGAAGTGGTTGTGAGGTGAATGATAACTGAGATGACTGCAGGCTCTTCTGCCTTCCCCAAGGATTAATAGGATGAGGGAGAAATTCAGTGGAGGGGTGTGACGGCACTGGGATTTAAATGCAGCGAAAACAACTTTGGACTGAGAAATTCTGCTTCCGTGGCTGCTATGCTGAAGGAAAATCCCAGCTAAACCTGCTGGTGGGACCTCTGGTGGTTGTTAATTAGAGA
The DNA here is from genome assembly GCA_013400115.1 of Rhinopomastus cyanomelas. NCBI lineage: Eukaryota > Metazoa > Chordata > Aves > Bucerotiformes > Rhinopomastidae > Rhinopomastus > Rhinopomastus cyanomelas. The sequence continues at coordinate 377,121 of VXBP01005242.1, forward strand.
CATGGTGGCTGATAGGGTGCAGCCAGCTTTTGGAGATGGCTGGCATGAAAATGAAGGTGGACTTAGAGCTGTTCATTAGATGATTACAGGCTTCTGACTTGCTCAGGGGGCAGTTCCTGTGTTTTCTTTGGAAAATGGGGTTTGCAGTTGGTTGAGGTTCTGGTTTGTTGCCTTGGAGTTCCATATGTGGGACATTTTTAGGAAAACGTGTGTTGTGGGAGCATCAAGAGGGGATTAGGATCCAGGCTGGAAGGTCAGTTTAGTGTGTTTTGGGGTCCCTGTGTGGCCTGCACCTTCCAAGATGATTCCTGTGGTAACTGGAAGAGATGTGCCATGTCCCTGACCAGGGACAATGCCTGATGTCAGAGTAAATTATGTTTTGAAGTTCAAGCACTCAATGTCACCTTAACGAAGGTTCAGCAAAGTCTAAATGAGCACAGCCATGCTGATCAAACCATCCTACTTGAGCTCCTGCTCTCCTGCTGCTGCTGGTGTGTGGCAAACGTGCGTGTGACCTTGAGGCTTGTCTTTGCTGCCTGCGAGGGCTGGCAGATGCCTCGGCAGATGATGCCTCAGGAATGAAAGGATTTCAGTGGGCTGCAGCGCCAGCTTGGTCTCTTTCTTCCTCCTGAGTCATCTGTCTGTACAGGGTATGTGCAGCCAGAACTGTTCCAGAAGGGAGATGGGGAAAGACTGAGGGGAATTAAATGGGGTATATCTGACAGAACCCAGTCTGTGGGATAGGTCAGACATAACACAGTGCATGGGATAGATGTGATAGAACCCAATGTATGGGACGGATCTGTCTGACAGAACCCAACCTGCCAGACTTTTGTGCACCTTGGGCTATGAGAGGTTTCTTGATCAGCTTCATACAGAGCTTTGTCCTACCACAGGTAAAAGGAGAAGTCAAGGGCACTGTTGGCCTCCTAAGGCGGTGAGAAATGTCCCTGCCAATGTGGTGCAGCAGGGACACCATGCTGAAGTTCTGAGCTGCCTTGGAGTTTGGTGGTGGGGTGTAAAGGAGAGCTTGATGAAATTGTTAGTACAGGCAGAAATCACAGGATTACAGAATTGCTTTGTTTCAAAGAGACCATTAAGGTTATCAAGTCCAACATCTAATCCAGCAGCACCACGTCCCCAGTAATCCCTGTCCCTTACCCCACATCTCCATGGCTTTCCAGTCCTTCCAGACATGGGGACTCCACCACTGCTCTGGGCAGCCTGGGCCAGGCTGGACAACTCTTTTTGGGGAAGAAATTGTTCTTCCTGTTCAACCTAAACCTCTTCTGGCACCACTTGAGGCTGTTTCCTCTCATCCTGTGCCTTTTGTTATAAAGGATTTTCCTTACAATGAGAAAAATAGGTCAGGCATGCACTTCATCAGCTCTTTCCTCTTTTCCACCTCTCCTGTGCTGCTCTGTCCTTCCCGAATAGCTGCTTTCCTTGGCAGAGACATGTTTAGGTCATGGAGGTACATCTCCACCCAATCTGTTGTAATTTCATCTGAAACCTTGCGGTTTTATTAGTGTTTTTGTGTCTTCCACTAGAATCACGCAGAGACATGACACGCACAGAGCTTTGAACTGTCAGCATGGGCAGCATCTGAGCACAAGCACACTGAAAAGACTGTTTTGCCAGCTCCTTTGCCCTACAGACCCTAAGATTTTTTCAATAACTTCACAGCGTTTAAGAATTGTGTGTGAAATGGGAATTTCTGGCAAAGCTTGTTTTTAGAGATGGGAGGCCACATCCCATGAATTAGGGCCATTTTTACATTAAATGCTGATGAATGGAGGATTTTTTCTTCCTCAGCTGTAAAATTTCTGTGATGTTGAATTATTTTAGATTAAGCGAAGAGGTGCTGTCACATGCTCATGAAAATCATCAGCCCTGTCTGCTACTCCACAGGCTGATCCTTTTAGCTTCTGGTGGAATTGGTTCATAACTTACGGATCAGCCTGGAATGCAGCTCGAGCTGCTTGTCCTGTGGAGAAAATCCACTGTGGAGGTTGTTTGATTTTAATTGTGTTGCCTCTTTCATCTTGACATCTAAGTCTGTTTAGAGTTGAGTTGTTGGGTTTTTTATTTATAGTGTCCAATTTTATAAAGGGATTTATGTAACCAAAGCATCAGGCTTTTCTTGCTCCAGAGTACTTCAAGTCTAAATCTAAAAGCGGTCTGAAGGTGAAGGTGGAGGTCTAGGCAGCTCTTGCTGCATTCACATGTAGTGTCAGAGTCATAGAACCATAGAATACTTCAGGTTGGAAAAGATCTTAGAGATTGAGTCCCGCCATTAACCCAGTTGTCCCAAGGCCACTGCTAAACCCTGTCCCTCAGCTCCAGATTTCCACAACTTTGATGGTGTCCAGGGATGGTGATTTAAGCCTGTCCCTGGGCAGCCTGTTCCAAGGCCTCATAAGCCTTTCTCCTCGTGTCCAACCTAAACTTCCCCTGGTGCAACTTGAGGCCTTTTTCTCTTGTCCTATCACTTGTTCCTTGTGAGAAGAGACCAACCCCCACCTTTCTGCAGCCTCCTTTCAGGTAGTTGTAGGCAGCAAGAAGGTCTCCCCTCAGCCTGCTTTCACCTTCTTTGCACTATTTCTGCACCAAATGCGGCTGCATTTGTATTTTATTCTCTTACACAGTGCTTGAGTTAGTGGCTGTCATGGTGCCCAGAGAGCCACAGGGAAAGTTTCTTTCAGAAGAAACTGAAATTTCAGCAGAAGCTTTGGACTGAGAATAGTCACAAAGACTCCTGGACACCACTGTTTCTCAGGCTGCTCGAGATCTGCTGCCTGCTGCAGCAGCTCTTTTAGAATAAAATGCTTCAGAGGCTTGAGAAGATCCTTGGAGGCTTTCAGCTGTGCTGTAGACGCTGGGATAAACCCCGCAGTGTTTTCAGAGAAGTGTCAGCAGCAGATGGTGGTGGCCTTTCTCCAGGAGAGCTTCCTTCTACCTCCCGTTGGAGACGTGGATTTTTCTAGCTTTCTGATACAGCAGAGCTGCTGCTGCTGTGCATCTTCATATAAGGAAAAAAACAGTCTGCTTCTCCACATTGCTGGAAAGATGCTGTGTCCATGCCACCTTTGCCCCCTAAAAATGGGTTTGTAGGGGAAGTTCTGTCCTTGCCCCAGATGATTCCAGTGCCTTGTGCAGGTTTCACCACGTAGAAAATCCTTTCCCATGCAAGGTGAAGTATTTAATTTGTAGCAAGCACTGTTCCTCACCTGTGGCTGGGCTGTATATAATGAGAGATCCATAATTAAGACTCATTTGTTTAAGTTAATTACCTTAATCAGCTGTCTTTTAAGAACTGATCCCTGGTGACTTCACTGGAGGTAGAGCCGAGCTGTTGGCAGATGGAAACACCAGCTGCTCCAGGCAGAGGTTTGCTGTGGGGATATGTGTGGCTGAGGCTGTTTAACAGGGACTTGGGTTCTCTTTGTGGGACCAGTTAGGGTTTAGTTCAGACCAACAAGACCTGAGCCCACCCTGCCTGTGTCCCTGTTAACTACTGGTGTGCCAGGCAGTGGGTAACTGAAAGGGAACGGAGCTGGGGAATGGTCCGGAGCACAAGTGCTGTGAGGGGGAGCTGAGAGAACTGGGAGGGTTTAATTGGAGAAAAGGAGGATCAGGGGAGACCTCCTCCCTCTTCACAAATCCCTGAACTTCAGGAGGTTGGAGTGAGGTGGGGGTCAGTCTCTTCTCCGCAGGAACAAGTGACAGGATGAGAGCAAACAGCCTCAAGTTGTGCCAGGGGAGGTTTAGGTTGGCCCTGAGGAACAATTTCTTTCCCTTAAGGGTTGTCCAGGCCTGGCCCAGGATGCCCAGGGTAGTGGTGGAGTCCCTGGGTCACAAAGCTGTGGAGATGTGGGATGAGGGACAGGGGTTAGTGTGGACCCAGCAGTGCTAGGGGAATGGTTGGACTTGATGACCTTAAAGGTATTTTCTGACCAGAACAATTCAGTGATTTGATAAATTGAGAGAGTTTGTGTCCCTGAGGGTTGGAACTTAGGGCATAAGCCTCACAACCAGGTTTAGATGAGCTGGTGTTACTCTCTGGGCAAGTGCACTTGCTTCCAGCTGAGTGTCTGCTCTGAAGTGGAAGCCTGTGAACTGATGATGAAGCAGCTAATCTGAGGTTGGCAGTTACGTGCCTTGGTTTCTGGATGCTTCACTGCTGCACCCCAGCGAGGGCATCTCTCAGTCTTCACCTTCTCCGCTGTCTCCATTTTTACCTGACAGAGTGTTGCTGGGGACAGGAGCTAAACACAAGGTGGGGGATGCTTCGAACAGGTAAAAAAAGTGCTGGGAGAAGAAAGTGTGCATGTTCTGACAGGAAGGGATGTAGTACAGAAATGAGAAGGTGGTTTCCCAGCACCAGGACAAGAGGTTCCTGGAACTGAACAGAGCAGAGATGACAAAGCAGCTGAGAGCCTTAAGAGTGGGAAACAGGTGGAGAGGGAGTCTGGGATGTCAGTGACCATGATGAGGCAAGAGAAGACCTGGCTGTGTAATGTGGGAAGCCTTGGCCTGTTCCTTTCCTTGATTTTGTCAGCAATGTCATAGAATCACACAATGGTTTAGGTTGGAAAAGACCTGTGAGATCAAGTCCAACCACTAATCCAAATGTCCCAAGGCCACCACTAAACCATGACACTAGCTCTAGATCTCCATGACTTGGAAACATGTCCAGGGATGGTGATTCAGCCCCCTCCCTGGGCAGCCTGTTCCAAGGCCTCATTAACCCTGGAAAAAAGTTTTGCCTCATGTCCAACCTAAACTTCCCCTGGTGCAACTTGAGGCCATTTCCTCTTGTCCTATCACTTGTTCCTTGTGAGAAGAGACCAACCCCCACCTCTCCCCAACCTCTTCTCAGGCAGGTTTTTAGGTTTAAGGTGTTGGGAGGAGCAGGTCAGTCAAGCAGGCGGACGTTGTGAGGGTTTTGTTTGCTGCCCTGTGCCTGCTGTGCTGGATCAGTGTGTCTGTCTCCCTGTCAGTCCTGATCACTTGAGTTTGCCAGCTTAGGTGCTGCTGCCACACCCCACAACAAAGCTCTTTCTTTTGGGGGTCCAGAAATCTTGGAGTTTGTCATCCTCTTCCTGCTTTTCCCTTTACTTAGTCTTTGGTTTCTTGAACTCTCTCTCTGAGGCTAGGTGCTCTTGGTCCATTATCCTTGTGATGTGGTTCTCCTGACCTTATGTGGTGTTGCCCAGGCAGCCAACGTGCATCTCTTGAAAAGTGACTACAACTAAAACTTTTTTGAAGCCCAGCAGAAGGTTTTGAAGCCAGACTCGTACACGAAACTTTTCTCCAGGTAGAACACTGGCAGTGTTTCAATCTTGAGATGCTGATGGGCTCGGCAGTTCTGGCATTCAAGGAGAGCAGGATGAGGAGCGGCCGTGAAAAAGGTCTTTGAGTTGTTCCTGCCTCCTCTCTCTGTTGGGCTGCGACTCAGATCTCTCATTCATGCAGTTATTTTTACATCTGCTGTTGTTTGAAGGAAAAACATTAGAAACAGAGCGGTTGGGGTTTGGCAGTGCCTCCTGAAATAGAGTTTGCATCTTCTTTCAAGATGATTGGAGTGTCCTCATTGTAAATAGACAAAAATAACTCAGAGATTTAAAAATAACTCAGTGGAGCTGATGGCTCCAGCAGCCTCAGGGGAGCCGTGATGCTCTGGAATAGTCTGGTTTAACCCTTGAGGAGACAATACATTATCCTCAAACACGCTGAAACAGGCTGCCCAGGGCAGTGGGGGAGTCCCCGTCTCTGGACGCATCTGAGCAATATGTGGACTTGGTCCTGAGGGACATGGTTTAGTGGTGACCTGGCAGTGCTGGCTTGAAGGTTGGACTTGATAAGCTTAAAGATCTCTTCCAACTAAAGAAGTTCTGTGATTCTGGAACATCTGTGCTGTGTTCACATTTGTTTTCCAAACAATTTTTCCTTTTGGGAAAAACCCTGTAAGGGTGGGATCCTGCTGCCACAACACGAGGCTGAGGTCTTCTCTTTGCTTTAGAGCTCCACACATCTTGTTAGCTCCAGCCTATCCCTCAGCTTATTAATAATAATATTAACCTGTTCCTATCCCCAGCTCTAATCACAGATTCCTTCTGTTCAAGGGGTTCCTCTTGATCTTTTTCCCAAGAAGCTCGTTATCTAATGGAGCTTTAAAATGAGCTGGGCCCAACTCTGATGCAGATTTTAGACCGTGGGGTAAATTGGACTAAGAAAAGAATCCAGTTAGCCATTTGGTTTTGTCTCCCTGGGGCATCTTGGATTTGTCTCCCTCAGTTATGTGCTGCAATTAGTTAACATTTGATGTGAGAGCACTAGCATTATCCTGGGCTCTGGCTCTGGGTCAGAACTTTGTAGAAGAAATAGCTGGGGATTAAAGTGCTGGGAATCAAATGCTGGGAGATGCTGAACAAGCACTAGAGCTTGGCTCATGTCTTTGTTTCCTACTAGAAAATTAATAGATCCACCCTAGAGAATTGCACAAGTTAATCCTGTTTTATAAACCTCACACAGAATCGCAGAATCACAGCAATATCTACTCTGTTTCCAGTTCTAGGCTCCCCAGTTCAAGAGGGACAGGGAGCTACTGGAGAGAGGCCAGTGCAGAGCCACTGCCTGATCAGAGGGTGGACATCTACCTTAGGGGAGAGGCTGAGATTGCTGGGGCTGTTCAGCCTGGAGAGGAGGAGACTGACTGGGGAGACATCTAAAGGATGAGTGTCAGGAAGATGGGACCAGGCTATACTTGGCGGTACCCAGCGACAGGACAAGGGGCAGAGGGCACAAGCTGGAACACAGGAGGTTCAGTTTGAACACAAGGAAGAACTTTTTTCACAGTGAGGGTAGTAGAACCCTGACCCAGGCAGCCCAGAGAGGTTGTGGAGTCTCCTACTCTGGAGACAATTCAAACTCTCTTGGACATGTTCCTGTGGGCTCTGCTGTGAAAGAACCTCCTCTAACAGGGGGGTTGGATTAGATCATCTCAGGACATCCCTTCCAACCTTGAACATTCTGTGATTCTATGATTCTTACTTGTTTTTCCCTCCTCTCTTCAGTCTTCCCTTGGTTCGGTTTGGATATCGGAGGCACCTTGGTGAAACTCGTTTACTTTGAACCCAAGGACATCACCGCCGAAGAGGAGGAGGAAGAAGTGGAAAATCTCAAAAGCATCCGCAAATACCTGACGTCGAACGTAGCCTACGGCTCGACGGGCATTCGGGACGTTCACCTCGAACTAAAGGACCTTACCCTGTGTGGACGTAAAGGCAATCTGCACTTTATACGCTTTCCTACTCATGACATGCCCGCCTTTATCCAAATGGGAAGCGAAAAGCACTTCTCGAGCCTCCATACTACCTTATGTGCCACGGGAGGTGGAGCGTACAAATTTGAGCAGGACTTTCGCACAGTAGGCACTTTTAGCTTCTATACCATTAGGATCTGGTAGCGACCTTCTGTTTCAAGCTTAAAACTAGGGACTTTCTCTGCAGACTCGTAAAACCTGGCTAAATCTGAGAGCAGACCTAGCTCCAGTTAACCTGGCTCGGGAAATGGCATGTGGGGTCGACTTTGCATCTCCAATAATTTATTTCCTGATTGCGCATGTAACACCCCCTGGAATTCTAAGACTTTCTGTGTTTCATTAATTCCTGATCTCCCTCCTCTGTGTGGTTTTATTTCCTTGTCACTGATGCCTTTGCACCTTTAATGTTTTGTGGCTCCTTTGCTCGTGTGGTTTCGTTCCTTACCCACTTGTGAGTGAGCTGGTGGGGTTTGGGGCACATTTGGTGGCAAGTTAACTGAAGGGACTGTGTAGTCCTTGGGATTTGTGTGTCTTCACTAGAAGTTGGGCTCTTGCTCATAGCTGTGTGATCAATTCTTTTTGTGCCACAAGGGGAGACCAATGTCATAACTTCTTCCCTGTTTTCTTAATGAGCTTGGGGGATATTTTTGTCAAACAGTTAAGCCCCACCTCATCCTTCTCTGGAGACGTTTAAAACCCACCTGGACAGGTTCCTGTGCAACTTGATCTAGGGGATCTTGCTTTGGCAGGGGGATTGGACTGCGTGATCTTCCAAGGTCCCTTCCAGTCCCTAATGTTCTGTGAGTCTTCTTTCTTTTTGTGCTGGTCCCTGAGACTCCAGCCCTCATTGAGGTCCTTGGATATTCGTGGGATTCTTTTGGTGTCCATTTATTAATTTTCCACCAGGGCAGTTGTCAACCCACATGTGTGGAGAAAGGTGGAGTCCTCGTGCACTCTGAGCTTCTCTCCACCACCACTGGAGGTGGCTGCATTCAGCTGGCAGTGGAGACATTTTTCTGGCTCTGATTACAAACCCTTCAGCTCTTGAGCTACTTCTTGACTATTCTTGGGTTTTTGTTTTGTTTCTTGCTAGATGGGCGACCTCCAGCTGCACAAGCTGGATGAACTCGACTGCCTTATTAAAGGAGTTCTGTACATCGACTCGGTTGGATTCAATGGCCACTCAGAGTGCTACTACTTTGAAAACCCCACAGATGCTGAACGATGTCAGAAGCTCCCATTCAACTTGGAGAACCCATATCCTCTCCTCTTGGTGAACATCGGCTCTGGGGTCAGCATCTTGGCTGTGTACTCCAAAGAGAACTATAAGCGGGTTACAGGCACCAGGTGAGTGCTGGGGGTGGGAGTAGAGTAGGTTTTGGTTTTGCCTCAGGTGTTTTTGTGGACAAGCTGCAATACAGGGTGTGAGTTGAATGACAGAGCTCCTGCTTTCATTGCAGCCCTTTGTCTCAGCCAGCAGAGATCAGTCCTGGAATTCACAGTCACAGAATCACAGAGTGGTTTAGGTTGTAAGGGGCCTCAGAGCTGATCCACTTCCAACCCCCTGCCATGGGCAGGGACACCTCTCACCAGACCAGGTTGCCAAGAGGCCTGTCTAGCCTGGCCTTGAATACTGCCAGGGATGATGGAGCAGCCACAGCCTCCCAGGGCAACGTGTTCCAGTGCCTCAGCACCCTCACAGGGAGGGATTTTTTCCTAAGATCTCATCTAAATCTCTCCTCTTTTAGCTTGAAACAATCTCCCTTGTCCTATCACTAGAGTCCCTTCTAAAAAGTCTGTCTCCAGCTTTCCTGTAGTCCCTTCAGGAAGCTGCTGTAAGGTCCCTCTGGAGCCTTCTCTTCTCCAGGTTGCGCAGTCTCAACTCCCTCAGCCTGTCCCCGTGGCAGAAAGCCTCCAGCTGTCTGATCATCCTTGTGACCTCCTTTGAACTCATGCCAGCAGCTCCATGAGAATCTGGATTTCTTGCTTTGGTTTCCTTACTGTGACCAATCTCTTCAATCCTACAGCAGGGCAACAGACCAAAGCACCTTCTAAAAGGTTTCATTTGCCATCAGAGATCACATGATGTGGGATTATCCCAAATCCATTCCTAATGATTATCTTTTCTCATTTTCCTTTCCCTTTCGTTTTGCGAGGGTGACTTTCATTTTGCTTTATGTTGCAGCCTTGGAGGGGGAACGTTTTTTGGTCTCTGCTGCCTTCTCACTGGCTGCTCCACCTTTGAGGAGGCCCTGGAGATGGCATCCCATGGAGACAGCACCAAAGTGGACAAACTAGTGCGGGACATTTATGGAGGAGACTACGAGCGATTTGGCTTGCCAGGCTGGGCTGTAGCTTCCAGGTAAGGAGAGAGTCACAGTTTTGTTTTCACTAGAGATTCTCCAGGGATAAAGAAAATAAATTATGTCTTGGGAGGAGCAACCAGTTGTTCTGTTGGCCTGTTGTACCAGACCAACATTATTTTAAAGCTAGAAAGAAGTACTTCAGGGTGAATCAGCTGAAATGAGCCGGTCTTTTCTCCTGGAATTCTTCAACGTGATACCTGTCTTTACAGCTTTGGAAACATGATGAGCAAGGAGAAGCGAGAATCTGTCAGCAAAGAGGACCTTGCAAAGGCAACTTTAATCACCATAACAAACAACATCGGCTCCATAGCACGGATGTGTGCCCTGAATGAGGTACTGATGGGAGATCTGTCGCACAGCTTCTTCATGGGATCACAGAGTGGTTTGGGTTGTTTTAACATCATTGAGTCCAACCATTAACCCAGCTGTCCCAAGGCCACCTCTAAACCATGACCCTAAGCTTCAGATCACCGTGACTTTGAAACATGTCCAGGGATGGCGATTCAACCCCCTCCCTGGGCAGCCTGTTCCAAGGCCTGATGGCCCTTTCCAGGAAGAAGGTTTTCCTCATGTCCAACCTAAACTTTTTCTGGTGCAACTTGAGGCCATTTCCTCTTGTCCTGTCTCTTGTTTCTTGTCTGAAGAGTCACTTGTGTGCTGCTGTCACAGAGGGTCTCTCTGCAAATGCTTCTGTAGACTCATGCTCCTACTCATCTTCTGGGACGTTCAGTAAGTTCTCACTGCTTGTTTTGGCTTCTTCAGTAAAACAAGGACAGCTTCAGCGATGTCTTTTCTCATCTGTATAATTGGAGACAGATTGTCACAAACTGAGGAGCTAGGACTGCTGAGGGAGAAGAAGAGTTGGGGCAGAGGGACACAGGCTGGGAACCCTTCCTGTGTTGTTTTTATGGGTTTTCAGTACCTTTCCCATGTTGTTTTTATGGGGTTTGGTTATCTTTCTGGTGGTGTTCTTCTGGGTTGCTGTGGGTTTCCTGCTCAAGCCCCACCACTTTGGCAGCTGTTGCTGTATCTCTGTGCTTTCAGCTTCTTTACAGTGCTGCCTTGTTGCGTTCATGTCAAGCAGCATTGTACAGGGCTATGAAAGAGCAGAGACTTCCTCTCCACCCCATCCTCAGCCGGGTCCTACAGGATGAGAGCTACCAGGGCAAAGCCTCCTGGCTCCTGTTGGTGGATGCTCAGTGTTTATTTCCCTTTGTTTACTCCTGAAACTAGGCCAGAAATATTATGAACAGCCTTGCCCACCGCATCTCTGAGTCCTTGTTACGGAATGTGCAGGGAATGCAATGCGTAGAATCGTTAGGGGAAAGTGTTAATTAATGTTGGGATAAATGGAAGGGAAATCCATGAGGGTTGGAGCAGCCAGGGCAGGGCTTGATACTGCTTCTTCAATAAGAGGAACTGAAAATTATTTTCTTGTTGGTGAACAAAGCTTCAGAGTTCGTCTCTTGGCTTGGAAGAACTGTTTTGGGATTGAAATCCCTCACCCCACATCTCCACAGCTTTGCAACCCCTCCAGACACAAGGACTCCACCACTACCCTGGGCATCCTGGGCCAGGCCTGGACAACCCTGTCAAAGAGGGTTTGTCCTTCACAGCCAACGTCAGCCTCCCTTGGCACAACTTGAGGCTGTTTCCTCTCATCCTGTCACCTGTTACCGGGTAGAAGAGACTGACCCCCACCTTGCTTCAACCTCCTGAAGTTTAGTGATTTGTGGAGAGCGAGAAGGTCTGCCCTGAGCCTCCTTCTTCCAGTTCCCTCAGCTGCTCTTCAGAGCACTTGTGCTCCAGACCCTTTCCCAGGTCTGTTCTTCTCACTGGACACACTCCAGCCACTACATGTCCTTCTGGGAGTGAGTGAAGGATTCAGAAGTGACACCAGGATTTGAGGGAGGCCTCAACAGTGACCAGTAGCGGGGGATGATCCCTGTCACAGAATCACAGAACATCAGGGATTGGAAGGGACCTCAAAAAATCATACAGTCCAATCCCCCTGCCAGAGCAGGACCACCTAGACCAAGTTGCACAGGAACATGTCCAGGCAGGTTTTAAACATCTCCAGAGAAGGAGACTCCACAACCCCCCTGGGCAGCCTGTTCCAGTGCTCTGTCACCCTCGCTGGGAAGAGGTTCCTTCTGATATTTATGTGGAACCTCCTGTGTTCCAGCTGACACCCATTGCCCCTTCTACTATCACTAGATGACATTGAGAAGAGCCTGGCCCCATCCTCCTGACACCCACCCCTCATGTATTTATAAACAGTAGTGAGGTCACCCCGCAGTCTCCTCCAAGGTAAAGAGACCCACCTTGCTCAAACTCTCCTCATAAGGGAGGTGCTCTATTTCCTTCATCATCTTTGTTGCTCTACACTGGACTCTTCAGCAGCTCCATGTCCTGGTCCTGCTGGCTACACCAGTGCTGACAAAAGCCACAAGGTCCATCCAGTGATTGGGGTGATGCCATTTCTCTGTATCCTGTTACTTGCATGTGGACTGGTGACTTCCCTTTGCTTCCAGCTGGTGGTTTTTCATCAGCCCTCACTGGAAAGTGTGTTTGAGGAGCTGGATATGGCATTTCCCAACTTCCCTGGAGATGTAAATTAGAGTTTTCACTGTTGCAGACAGAAAATGGATTTTAGCCTTGACATTCCTTTTTTGTCTTCCTTTATCCTTGCAGAACATCAACCGGGTGGTGTTTGTGGGCAACTTCCTGCGGATCAATACCATCTCGATGAGGCTACTGGCATATGCCCTGGACTACTGGTCGAAGGGACAGTTAAAAGCACTTTTCCTGGAACATGAGGTGAAACTACCTTCTAAAATTAATTTTGTCTCCTTGTGGAAAGATGCAAATCCTTTGTGAAACAGTTACTGCCCAGTGCAGGGTCAGGAAAAGCTCGTGTGGTTCCAGTCTGTCACCTCGGAGGAATTTACAACCAGTTCCATTGTGTTTGTGAGCTGCCTGTTAAGGGAAGGTGGTGGTGGTGGCGATTCCCAGCACAGCACTTGTCCTAGAATCTGTTTTGTAATGGACCTGCCTTTAGGAGAGGGGCTGGCAATCGGCTCAGGAAAGAGACTTGGGGGTACTGATTGATCAGCAGCTGAAGATGAGCCAGCAGTTTGGTCAGGTGGCCAAGAAGGCCAATGGCATCCTGGCTTGCATTAGAAATAATATGGCCAGCAGGAGTAGGGAAGTGATTGTCCCCCCTGTACTGGGTGCTGGTGAGGCCACACCTCAAGTATTGGGTTCAGTTTTGGGCACCTCAATACAAGACAGACATGAGGGGCTGGAGCAGGTCCAGAGAAGGGCAACAAGGTTGGTGAAGGGTCTGGAGAACAAAAGTTACAAGGATCAGCTGAGGGAGCTGGGGCTGATTAGTCTGCAGAAAAGGAGGCCGAGGGGAGACTTCCGTGCTGTCTGCAACTACCTGAAAGGAGGCTGTAGAGANATATGGCCAGCAGGAGTAGGGAAGTGATTGTCCCCCCTGTACTGGGTGCTGGTGAGGCCACACCTCAAGTATTGGGTTCAGTTTTGGGCACCTCAATACAAGACAGACATGAGGGGCTGGAGCAGGTCCAGAGAAGGGCAACAAGGTTGGTGAAGGGTCTGGAGAACAAAAGTTACAAGGATCAGCTGAGGGAGCTGGGGCTGATTAGTCTGCAGAAAAGGAGGCCGAGGGGAGACTTCCGTGCTGTCTGCAACTACCTGAAAGGAGGCTGTAGAGAGGTGGGGATTGGTCTCTTCTCACAAGAAACAAGTGATAGGACAAGAGGAGATGGCCTTAAGCTGCACCAGGGGAAGTTTATGTTGGACATCAGGAGAAACTTCTTCCTGGCCATCAAGCCTCGGAACAGGCTGCGCAGGGAGGGGGTTGGATCACCATCCCTTGACATGTTTCGGAGTCCTGGAGATGTGGAGCTTAGGGTCATGGTTTAGCAGTGGCCTTGGGACAGCTGGATTAGTGCTTGGACTTGATGGTCTTGAAAGTCTTTTCCAACCTGAAAGATTCCATGGTTCTGTGATTCTGCTTTATCCTACGATTCTTTAGAAGATGTTAAATCACACTGTAACTACGGTATCGTTGTTCTGGGCTCAGGCCTGTGCCTGTGATTCAGTTTCTAATGGATGTTCTTGTTTGTTCCTCAGGGTTATTTCGGAGCAGTTGGGGCTCTTCTGGAGCTCCTGGATTCTGCCTGACACACCGCTGATCCTCTACACTGGACCTGCAAAGTCGAGGCGCTTCTGGGGGTCTCTGACCCCACATTTTGCTTCAATTACCTGTTCACTGACTGTTAAATCGAGTGTGACCCCATCAGAGAAGGGCAGGGCTGTCGTTTTCTGTCTGTAACCCACCTGTGGGTTCAGCACTGGTTTGTTCACAGTGACTTTGTCTGCAAACAGGCAGTGTGGCTGCGTTAACACTGCGAGTTGTTGGGGAAGGGGGAAGAACCACATGGCCCTGGAGTAGGAAACCTCCTGGGACACCACTGTGCTGCTGCTGAGGTGGTTCCCTCCTGCCAGGGTGTTTTAGGAAGGTGACAGACTCTGTGGTACCGTTGGGACATACAGAGCACTGGTACAGCCTTAAGAGTGTCTGTTGACCTCCTGCTCAAGATCTGCTGAACATCAGCTGGAGGATGGAGTAGCTCTGATGGGATTTTTGTGTTTGGTTCTTGTTTTGAGGTTCTTTTTCCTCTTGTAAAACTGCTGCATGTAACTACACCAAAGAGATCACTGAGGTTTTTTGAGTCTGATCTCTGTCATGTTCTGTTCTACGGCAGAGAAGGAAAAAAAGACACACTTTGGCTTTGTGAAGTGTCCTTGTGCCCAGGACCTGCTGGGTTCCATGGTGTAAGAGTTTAGCAATGGGCTGCTGTGGGCTGATCAGGTTTACTTAGTCCTGGGGTTTTATACAGACCATGTTGGTGGGGACAGGGTGTATCAGCCACCTCTGAAACCATGTCATACCCAGAGGAGGGGCTTCTTTAGCATTTGGGAGCTGAAGACTGATGGAAGGAAGAAGGTACTTTGAGATGATGCAGAGAGAGAACTGCTGCAGAGCTGAGGAACATCTGCAGATCTGGGTGCGTGGGTTCTGCAGTGCTGAGGAACCTCTGCTGAGCTGACACACCTTCACTGATGAGCGCGAAAAACCTCTGCAGAGCTGATGAGCCTCTGCATGTGAGGGTGAGAAACCTTTGCTGAGCTGAGAAACCTCTGTACCATCCTACAGCCTGACCTACAAGAAGCTTCTGCCCTGCAGCACTGCTGTAGGTTCCAGGCCGATGTCCTGGGAGTGGTGCCCCACAGCTTTTCCAGTGTTTGCTCTGTGCACTTGTTGCTCCTTCCTCTGTGGGTTTGGAGCAGGTCCTGCGTGGTCTGATGTCCAGCACCAAAGTTCCTGATGTAGCCTGTGTCAGTTTTTTTGTAAATTGCTTTTTTTCCTCCTTGTAATAAACCACCTCAATTATTTTTACAAACTCCAACCCTTCGTTTGCTGCTTGTCTCACTCCTGGTGGCAGAGCAGGGCATGAAGTTTGATCCAAACAGGTACCAAGACCATTGGGGTGGGCCTGGGCTGGTTTTTTAGGTTGTTTTCCAGTCTCCAAGGCTCTGAGAGCCACCACACACCCATCAGTCCACTTGAGGGTGGTTCTAGCATTGTTCTGGGGCAAATCGTGGCCTCTGCTGGTGGTAGGTGATGGTTGGAGATTTGGATGCCCTTTGGTCTTGAACGTATGGATGATGTACGAGGGGAAGAACCAGGCATCTCCAGAGCAGGAACCACGGGGTGGAAGAGACAAAAATAACAGTGCTTGGGTCACCTTGGTGCTTGATCCACACTGGCTTGGCCAGACCCTGCTCTGTCCGACCCTGCTTTGTCACACCAGCAGGAATCATCACCCAGCAAACTCTTCATGACCATGGCTGGAGCTTTCAAAGTCTATGACCAAACTAGAACCTCCACAAGATGACCAAGAGAGCAGTGAGAAGGAGACTCCTCAGGGTTCCTTTTGAAGAAAGCAAAGCAGAAACATCTCGGGTGGGACCTGCCCTACACCCAGCGCTAAGGGAGGAGCCAGCACTAGAGGGCAGCAGCTCCCCACAGCTGGCAGGGACTGGGGTGGGCTGAGGACTGGGGAGACTCGGCCTCCCTTCACAGCAGCCTTCTGCAGGGATCTCAGCCTAGGGTGACCCCCGCTGAACCACCCAGCTGGAGAGGCTTGAGAAGGGTGAAAAGGGGACTCTACACCAGTCTCATGAAGCCTGGGAGAAGAGTAGAGACAGGAAGAGCAGGAGATGGAGCTTCAGATGGACCCCACCAAGTCCCATGGTGAGGCGCATATGAGCCAAACTCCTCCAAACCCAGTGGATCGGGCTGTGCCCTGGGAAGGCTGGTTGGAAGAGAAACCTTGAGGAGAACCCACCTCCCATCCACAAACTAGCCCCATTTCCAGCCTTCCCTAACAGAAAGAGCTGGAGATGGAGCAGGCCGGGGATGGAGCAGGAGCAGCATGTCCCAACCCAACCAAGAACCAGCATGGGGGAAACAGGCTGACCGTTTCTCATGACTGGACACTCATTTCCCCACAGCTGGGGTCTTCTAAGTGCAACCCCCACCCTGCAAACAGACCTCCCCAGGTCCAAAAAAACCTGCTTTTATTTACATTTCAAGTCAAGTCACATGCAAAGTGTCTTCGTTGTGGGCTTGGGTTGGGTTTTTTTTGTCCTTTTCTCTCCTCGGTTTTCCTTAAGAAGTTTGTGATTAGCAAAAAAAGAGGCGGTATTAGAATTTTTAAAATAGCAATTAAATATACAAAAATAGAGCTTACAAAAAAACCCAGGCCNACAAACACGTCTATGAGGCTCCTCGCTCCATAAACAGTCCTGGGACTCGGGGCAGATCTACAGGAAGCAGGGGAATGACGCCCAAGGCAGGGCGGGGGTCCAGAGAAGCCACCGCGGTGTGACACTGACCCCCACCCCAAACAAACCCACCCCAATCTACCATCAGGGAAGATGGAGTGATGCCGAGGTGGTTGCTACGGTGCCTGGATTCACCCCATGAGGTGATGGGAGAGGTGAGGGGGTGGCTCAGCACACCCCCAGCTCTTGCACTGGGTGCTGGCTGGGTTTGGGGAGTTGTGGCCAAGCCAAGTGCTGCTGGCAGACGTGTCCCTCACCCAGAACCACCCCCCAGGCCAGGCCGACAGTGATGGGGTGACCCCACAGGTGCCGAGGTTGGATCATGTCCATCACAGGGACCAACAGCCCCGCTGAGGTAGCCCATCAGTGAGGAGGGGAGCAGCCATCCCGGGGAACCGAACCCCCACAAGACTCCACACAACCCCGTCTCCCAGAGTGACCCCGGCTTCCCTGTCCCCCATTAGCCCTTCTGGAGGAGCAGTGAGTGCCAGGGAGGCACCAAGTGGCAGCACCACTCACATTGTGGCTGCGCCTGGGGTGGGGACACCCCATTGCCCAGGTGGGGATTGCAAAGGCGAAGGTAACCCCGAGAACAGGGCAGGAACCAACTGTGAAGCTCCAGGGTGCCCCACGGCATTTTGGGCATCATTTTGGTTGGGAGTGGGGAGTGGTGGGGGGCAGTGGAGCTATGCAGGTACCCACAGGCTGCTGGGTGCTGTGGGGTGGCTGAGTGTCGCTCCCTCACACCCCACGTTGTGCCCCACACCATGTCCTGGTGGATGTTGCGCTGGAGAAGGGAAGTGCTGGAAGAAGAAAGATGTGCAGGAGAACCCCAAGTGCCATCCTTGTCCCAGGGAGAGGCGTAGAGCCCAGGTTCCTGTTTGAGACCCTCCATTCTGGCACGGCCGCAGAGAGGCAGGGCTTTGGGTTGTGGGGCTGTTCCACTTGGGCCATTGGGGCCATGCCCCCTGCTAAAGTGCTGTGGGGTCCCCACCCAGCTGCCTGCACCCTTGCCTGTCCCTCCGTGCTGGTGCTGTGGTGCTTTGGTTGTCTCCAAGTGTCCCTGGCTGGCGGTGGGGCTGTCCCCGGAGCTATACGATGTTCTCGGCACCGGGGAGGGGGCCCTGTGGGGGGCCAGGGTCCTGCTTGCCATGGAGCTGGGCCAGCTGCAGCACTGGCATGTTGCACAGTGGACAGACTTTCCGCACCTCCAGCCACTTGATGAGGCACCTTGAAGGGGGACACAAGACCAGGGATCAGTACAGGGGGACTACAACCTCCCACCCACCCAAATCAGTGTCCATTGTCAGGGCAGCTGCCCCTCGTCTCTCCCTGACTGGTGCTGGGCCATGGCTGAGGGACACAAGCCAGGTTGGAGCCATTGTCACTCTCATTGTTACTCTGCTGCTGAATTAATTTTCATTAATTATTTAGAACCACAGAATGGTTTGGTGTAGGTTGGAAAAGACCTTCAAGATCATCAAGTCCACCAGTTTGTTCCACCAGTTCTGAATGCCTGTTTTATACACACATACATTTCGCTGCCATTCCTGTCCTTCCCCTGGAAGTGCAGTAGGAACAAACCCCAGGTGAGGAGCAACAGCAGCAGTTGTCAGGCCAAGAGCATCCCCAGGGCAGGGCTTGGGGCATCTCACTGTTGGCACTTACTTTCTGTGGAAGGCATGTTTGCAGGGACAGATCCCCAGCTCGTCCTTGGTCTTGAACTCCTCCAGGCACACGGCACAGATCTGCAGAACAGAGAGGTGGTCATCAGCCAGGAAGAGGATTTGAGCTCATACAAACCACAGAGATATCTCCAAACCAGATACTCCCCATCCCATGGAAACCTCCCTCCTAAGTGATGTCCCCAGCCTGTTTCCATCTTCTCAGTGCTTGCCTCTGGCTGGGGGAAAAACGGGGCAATCTGGCTTTGCCAGAAGAAAAGCTAATTGCTATTCTGCTACAAATCCTCTGTTTTGATCAAAAAGCTACTTTTTCTTTTCCCTGTGCTGCAGAAGAGACTTTTGGGCTGTTCCTGCAATGCAGAGGTGTGAAATCCCCCCTAGAACCTTCCCAGACTTCACTGCCTGGGCTTTGGGATGGCCAGGCTGGTGCTTGTATCTCCCTTTCCCAGTGGAGGGGACCCCAAAGCTTCCCCTGAGTGGCAGCAATAAGTCTGGGATGTGTTCTGATGTGCTGGGAAGCTTTAGGGCACAGGGGCATGATCCACCCCTCTGCTTGGTTCCTGAAACCAAACTGGGATAACTGGAAAAGGCAAAAAGGGTAGCTGGGTGGCAAACAGAAAAGTTGGTGACTGTTTCCCCAGTGGCCAAAGGACCAAATGCAACCCCTTTCCCCTCCACTGCTGATTTTTCCTGACCCACTTGTGACACACACAGGGCTTTGGGATCTTACCAGGGATTCTGGATATTTCCAGCTGCTTTTCCTGTGCCCTCAAAGCTTGTCAGAGACCTTTCTACCGAGGGAGTGGGTGCTGCCCCTGGGGAACACTCACATCATTAGCCCCATGGAAGCCAGGGAGAGGCATCACAGCAGGGGAGAAAAAGGGGAAAAACAAACCCAGAACACAAGGAGGGGACTTTCCCCTCTGCAAGGCTGAGCTCCGCTGGCAGCCGCCCCAGGACGTTACAAAACCCTCCCTCCGTGCTCTGCTTTCCACAATCCCTTACTGTAACTACCCAAACCCAAATGCCCAAAAAAGGCACATTGGATAGGGAGACAGAAAAAGTCCTTTCCTCAATCTCAGGGAAGAGCTAGAGCTGCTCTGTTCCCCACCCCACAGACCCTTCGTCCTCTTCTTGTCCTTTGGGCTGGGGAAACAAGGGTGATGGGGGAGGAGGACAGAGGGTTACTGCTGCTGTTCCTGACTCTGGCGCAACCCCAAAACCCTCTGGGAAATGCTTTGAAGTCTTTGTGCCGGCAAAAAAAATCCCCACTACGAGTGAATCTGATACCAGCACATTGGAAATAGGGGCCTCAAGGAGGGACCATCCATCCCTCTGCTACTCTCCTGCCCTTGGGATTGAGAAAGGATGGGAGGTGGGATGGGCTCTTGGTTTCTTGTTGCTCTGCTTAGGCAGTTAAAAACAATAGGGGTTTATAAACAAACAGAGCTGGTCCTTAACAAAGGAGAGGGCTGGGGTTTGGGAGTGGCTGGGCAGTTCTGTTGGCATTAGGGGACATAAATCCAGCCTGGGTTTGAGGGAAGCTTGGAGCAGATTCCTGCTCCAGCACAAAAAACAGGCTGTAAACAGGGATACTCAGATCCCAAACAGGCTGGGAACCTGTGGAGAACAACTAACAGGTTTTAAACCTCAAGGGACAGGTGGCTAGAAGTGGTTTAGGGGAATTTGTTACTCTGAGATGGGATTCAGGCTTCTCTCAAACTCATAAGCACAGAGAGACCCAGTAAGAGCTCCCCAGGACAGGCCCAGCTACCCCCATAAATGCAAAGTCAGTTGGTGCTGCCATGGGCTCTGCCCTCACCCCAAGTTTTGGGGCTATAAAAGGGGTTTTAATTCTTCCTGCATCCAAGCAGACCCACCACGGGCTGCCTCTCCCAGCCAGCTCTCCCCTGCAAAGCTGCAAACCAGGAGCAGGAGGGGCAGAGTGGGTTTATCTGTTAAAATCAACGGAGTTTACTCTGCCTGAGCAACTGGGCCGGGACGGAGATGCTGGACATCATGTGGCTCAAGCAGGGCTGGAGAGGACACAACTTTCAGGGGACGCTGCTTAGACATGGCCCAGCCTGCCTCTGCCTCCCCTCCTGTCCATAGCTCAAGATCACAGTGAAAAGAATAAGGCAATAAAATAATAGTGTGGTAACAACTGAAGGGCACCCTGAGGAGGAGGAGGGAGTTGGTTGTCTTGTTCCAGGGATGTGGGACAACCCAGGGATGACTCACCTCGTGTAGGTTCAGCTCTTTCACTTTTTCCTTGAGTATAACCTGCAAGACAGAGTGCTGGGGTCAGGACAGGCCAAATCTCCACGAAGAGATCCCATCTAGCTTCCCAGTAGAACCGAAATCCTCAAAACCCTAGTAGAAGCCATGAGGTGTCCCCCTGCACCTTGAACCCCACTAGAATGCCTGGTAAAGGCAGCACAGATTGGGTCTTCACAGCTGTGCAGATGCAGGAGAAGTGGAGCGCTGAACCCCTAATATGGGAACCAAATCCAGGAGGTCTCTTCCCACATTTAAACCTCTTCAGCTCCCACAACAAGCTCCTGTGTGGACATTGTCCACTTTGTCTTTGCTCCATCCCATTGAGCACCAGGACAGAGCTACAAATCCAGGACAACCAGGTGTTGTCACACCACACCAGCCCAATCCCTCTCAGTTTCCTGCTCGGACGAAAGATCAGAGGCAGAAGAATTACAGAAGGCGTAGAGAAAACAGGATGGGGAAGCAGCAACCTGACACTGACCTCTGGGCTGTGTGGGTGCGTGCACAAAACAGCTGGGTTTGCCGAGGTGACACGGAGGTGTCATCCCATGAGAGGTCCCTACAATAGCCCCATGGCTGTGGGTGGTCTGGAGCAGCTGGGTCCAATCCAGGGGGGTGATTCAGACCCCACAAAACATGACGTGGTTGGTGGGAAGTTACAGCTTTGCTGCTCATCAGCAGGAAACAAGGGGAGGCTTTGGAGAGGTCACCCAGGTGAGGTTCTCCAGGGGTGGAGATTCACACTAGGGGCCTCAACTGACAACGCAGATAACCACAAACTAACAGGTGAGAGAAGCTCCTGAGGTGTCTAGACAGCAGAAAAAATGAAATGAGCAGGGACACAGGTTTGCCTGGGGGTTAAACTTGTCTTTGAAGACCAAAAGCCTCCCAGGGAGAACAGAAGCACGAGGACACATGCAGGACCCGTAACGGACACAGACTTGGTGCTGGAGCCAAAGGGGAGAAGAAGACAACCTGCTGTGCATCATCTCACCTGTTTGTAGGCGTAAAGCTCTTTGTGCGCTTGATGTCTGAGCCTGCAACAGAAAACGGGAAGATGTGAGGGCAGCAGCACCACCAGAGGCACCCAGCTGGTCCATGTCCCCTCCTTTCTAGATTTAACACATCTGGGTTTCTTAATAGTTCCTTTCAGGAGCGACAACGGACACATGAAACGGGCAACAGGCAGCTGTCACAGAATCATACAATCACATGGTTTAGGTTGGAAGTGACCTCAGAGATCATCTAGTTGCAACCCCCTGCCATGGGCAGGGACACTTCTCACTCGAGCAGGTTGCCCAGAGCCCAGTCCATCCTGGGTTTGAAAGCAGCTTCATCTAAGAGGGCAACTCTCCACCTAGAAGCATATGACCTCCGCCTCTTTATCTTGTTGGACTTCCCTAACTTTCCACACAGACTTCACTTGCACCACTAAGACTAGCAAAAGCTGCCAAGTAAATCGGGAGCAGCCACCAACACCTCCAGTTCCCAACAACTTCTGCTACCAACAGTTCTAGAGCGGCTATGGAATCTTTCTCTAGGTGATGGATCATCCAGCGAGGACAGGGAAAGATGTCTCCCACCGAAGCTCCCATCATGTTGCTTGGGCAATGTTTGGTTCCTCAAACACAGATTTATTTTCAATTAGAAGATCAATCACACTGCTTCTGCTTCATAAAGTCTCAAGAAGAATCACTCAGCAAGAGGTCACCTGTCTGGTTGAGCAGGTAAAGGATGGCGTTTGTCCAATGGCAACACTGGAGCAGAAAGCTTTGAAAGAAAATCAGTAGAACTACAGAATCATTCAGGTTGGGAAAGACATTTAAGAGCACTGAGTCCAACCATTCCCCCTGTGCTGCCAGGTCCCCACTAATCCCTGTCCCTCGCACCATACCGCAGCTTTGCAACCCCCCCAGACTTGGAGGCAGCCTGGGCCAGGGGAAGAAATTGTTCCTCAGGGCCAACCTAAACCTCCCCTGCAATAACTTGAGGCCATTTCTTCTTGTACAGTCACTTGTTCCTGGGGAGAAGAGACTGACCCCAACCTCCAACCTTCTCAAGTTCAAGGAGCTGTGGAGAGCGAGAAGGTCTCCCCTGAGCCTCCTGTTTTACAGCTAAACCCCCCCATTTCCCTTAGCTGCTCCTCACAGCACTTGTGCTCTAGCCCCTTCCCCAGCTCCATTGCCTTCTCTGGACACACTCCAGCCCCTTCACATCCTTCTGGCAGTGAGTGAGGGGACTGTAACTGATCCCAAGATTC
Organism: Rhinopomastus cyanomelas; assembly: GCA_013400115.1. Taxonomy (NCBI): domain Eukaryota; kingdom Metazoa; phylum Chordata; class Aves; order Bucerotiformes; family Rhinopomastidae; genus Rhinopomastus; species Rhinopomastus cyanomelas. Next base: position 399,984 of record VXBP01005242.1, read on the forward strand.
ATGGTGGGGCTTCATCAGTGCCCAGTCCAGGGGGATGATCCCTGTCCTGCTCCTGCCAGCTACATCAGTGCTGATACAATCCAGGATGCCATTGGCCTTCTTGGCCACCTGGGCACACACTAGTTTTTCTCCAGCCACTGTTGACCAACCCCTACAGGCCCTGGGGAAGGAGCCAGAGCCAATGCCACCTTTCAAAGTACAATTTGGAGAGTTTGGATGGCATTTTCCACCTCCCTCCACCATCTATTCCTGAAGCAAATCAAGAGATGGACACCAAGAGAATGAACCCATTCCAAAACCACACATCATGGTGGAAACCCAGATGCTGGCTGCAGGGATTTGAGCCAACAAGCAAAGGGCTCATCCCACCCATTACATTGCTAGAAGACAGGGGAGCATCTGTCCCCGTTCCTGCACAGAACAGCAAACACAAACCCCTGTCACATCTCTCCATCATTTTCAGCTCAAGTTAGTATCGATAAAACATCTCCCAGCAGAACAGCCTGTTCTCCACAACCAGCTGGAGAGGTCTGCAGGCTGGAGAAGCTGATTCCACTCCTAAAATGGTTTAGAAAACTAATATGGCTTCTCCTTACGAGACACAGCACTTAGCTCTGAGAACTCCAGAGGGAAGTCATCAAGGCTGAAGTGTTGGCCAAGGACATTTAATACGACGTCAGTGTGAGTCTGCAGGGCTTGGACAGTGGACAGCCAGAGCCAGATTTCCCCGGGGAACTTTGAGCGTCATTTCAGAGAGGAAACCCCCTTTGCCTGTAATTTCATTCTCCCAACATGTTCTGGGGACTGCTGTTTACTCCCTGGGCTCCCTGATCCCGTAACACTGCAGAGGGTGAGTTAGAGAAACAGAAAGTAAAAATACATTCCAGTCCTTTTGGCTTGAAAAATCGTGAAATGGGTAAAAATGTACCTTAATGCTGCAGAGATTGTTGTACTAAGCGAGCTCCTAACCCCAAATTTAGCAGGAAGCCATCCCCTCCTCCCTTTGTGCCACTTCCCAGCAGGGACCCTCCAGGAAGGAGCAGCCTGGGGTCACAAACCCTTTGCCAGAGACCCCCAGCAGAAGACAAACGAACAACAGAGAAAACAGGATGAAACCAGCCCGACCCATAGGGATCCCAGCAGCTGGAAAACTGGTTATGAAATACAGATGGGGAAAAGCATGATGCACTGCTGGAGACCATGAAATAACTCTCTCAGCATGGGGAAAAGCATTTCATGGAATCATTTAGGATGGAAAAGACCTTCAAGATCTTCATGTCCAGCCATGAACCCAACTGTCCCAAGGCCACCAATAAACCATGGCCCTAAGCTCCATATTTTCATGACTCAGAAACTCATCCAAGGATGGTGATTCACCCTCCTCCCTGGGCAGCCTGTTCCAAGGCCTGATGACCCTTTCCAGGAAGAAGTTTTTCGTCATGTCCAATCTAAACTTCCCCTGGTGGAACCTGAGGCCATTTTCTCACCATTTCTTCTTGTCCTATCACTTGTGAGAAGAGACCAACCCCCACGTCTCTGCAACCTCCTTTCAGGTAGCTGCTGATGGCAAGGATTCCCCTCAGCCTCCTTTTCTGCAGACTAACCAGCCCCAGCTCCCTCAGTCCCTCATCACTAGGTTTGTTCTCCAGACCCTTCCTCAGCCTTCTTGCCCTTCTTTGGACCTGCTCCAGCCCCTCAGTGTCTTTCTCGTGTCACGAAGCAGTGATTGGGTGCCAATGCTTTGGCCCCAACAAGCCAAAGGAAGATGTCCCATAGAACAAGCTCAAGCACATGTGGATACCATAGAGGCCTCTGGACCGATGTTGGGAAAGAAGTGAGACCACCTAGCCACGGATCCATGCAGCTCTGTGCTGTCAGAGTGCTTCTCCAATGCTGCTAAGGGCTGGGGCTGAATCATATGGGGAAGCTTTACCAGAAAACAAACCTCCCTGAAAGTTATGGGGAACAGCCTTAGCACATCTGGTCCCGAATCGTGTGAGCTCCATCTGCTCCTCTGTGCCGTCTTTTCCAAGCCAGGAGCCTGGACAGATGCCGGCAGGACCTGGCACAGCTCTCGTAACGAGACCCCGGATCCTGGCGAGTGATATTCCTGCCGTCAGAGGCAGCGCTTCATCCATCTCGTGTCACAAGCTACAATTCCAGAGGAATTTCTGGCAGACGGCTGGTTTAGATAAGGGACCACACAACGTCTTGAACGCCAACACGTGGCTGGAGACTCTGCGTGTGCCCGTCCCTGAGCTCTCTGTGTTCTCTGCCCAAGCTCCCCAATGTCTCTGCTTCCAAATCACCTACAGCAAGTGAGCAACTATGGGAATAAAATGAGGAGGAGAGAATTTTTGGATGGTTTTCCTTCAAGATCTGCTTATTTGATGCTTTACAGGAGAGATAAAGAGAGAGGTGCTCTACAGGAGAAAAAGAGAGGTAGGCTTTTTAAGGGCTACATACCCTGCGCCTGCTACCAACTTTGTGCTGCTGTGGCCTGGGCACAGATGAGCCCTGAGCACTCGCAGCAAAGCACTGAAAAGGACAGAGGCAGTGGATGTGAGGGTGATAACTTTGCTGTCCCACAGAGGTCTGCAGTGGTGAAGAGCTTGAGATCCACCCAGACTGCGCCCAGGCAGTCATGATTTTCGCTTGGCTTTGGGGTGAGATTCCTAATAGGCTCTGTTTTAACCAAAGAGATAAAAAAATGTCACTTTTTCCTGCTGCTGGACATGCAGCCCATGTGTCTTCCTCTCCTGGTGGATCCTTATTTAATGCCATCAGCTCTGCCATTAGGGGTGAATACAGCAGATATTGGCTCTTCTCCACTCTGGATGCCTCTGTGGCCAAGGATGTGGGAAAGAGCGACTCTGATCTGGAGCAAGCAATGAGAACCAGGGCCTGCAGAGGATGGTGTCATGAGCTCTGCTGTTTATTTGCTGAATATCTGCAGATGTGCAAGCCACAAGAAGAGAGAGTAGAGGGGCTGATCCTGCTGCCACAGGGCAATGGGTATTTGCTCACTGAGCAGCCAGGCACTGGCACTCCTTTGGTGTTGGTGGCTCTGAAAGGGAGCGGTGTGGCAAAGCCTCTGTGAGGAACCGTGTGGGATGATCATCACTTGCAGGCCCATGGTGCACATTCCTATGTCCATCTGCATCATGGCATGGTTTGGGTTGGAATGAACCTTCAAAGCTCCCCCAGCCCAAACCCCCACAGTGAACAGGGACATTTGCAACTAGAATAGGCTGCTCAGAGCCCCAAGGTCCAACTTGACCTGGAATAGTTACAGGAATGGGGCTTCTCCCACCTCTCTGGGCAACCTGGGCCAGGGTCTCACCAGCCTCAGCATCAAAATGTCTTCCTTCTGTCCAGTCCGAATCCCCCTCTTTTAATTTTAAACCTTATCCTGTCACAACAGCCCCTGTTGGAAAGTCCACCTTGATCTTTCTTACTGAAGCTCAAGTACTTGCACCCCACACAAAAAAGCTCACAGAAGGTAGATGTTTCTGGACACATCAGCACAGCCAGAACCTGGAGCACAGTGAAACCCTCCACAGTGGGGGCTGGAGAATTCTTGTTTTATCAGTAACAGAAATGGAAGTGTGATCTGAAGTGATTCATAGAGTCTCTACAGAGTTTAAGGCTATAAAGAGATCACTGCATCATCTAATCTAACCTCCCACCTGTCACAGGTCATTGAACAGCACTTCGATCCTCTAGGGATGGGAGCCAACAAATTTCATCCAGAAAGGCCTTTTGTCTTTATTTAAAGACACAGAGGACCTGTCACTTCCATCTGCTGGCTGGTTTCACTGGTTACTCACTCCCTCTCTTACAACATGCTTCCAGCTTCTAAATTTAAAGATTTTCTGGCTTGATCTTCCAGACATGACTACTTGTTGTTTCTTCTTTGGGTCAGAACACACCCAGCAAGCCCCGGTGCCCAGGAAAACACTCTCAAAGTGCAAACACCTCATTTTGCAAGTGAGCCATATAGATCTCAGCTCCATCAGGGCAAAACATGTCCTTGAGCCTTCTCAACACTGCTTGGCTATTATTTCCTCTCCCACTGGTGTTCCAGGTGCAATGCAAACACTGGGAACAGATGCAAATGCCAGCATAGACTCGAACACTGAGATACACATCACCCAGTTGGAGGTGACCCCTCTATCTATTTTGGGGTGGACAGATGTGGTGCAACTTCAAACACCCTTCTCTTGTGCATATTGGTAAGCAAAAGCCCACAGAAGCCCAAATCATCCCTGGGTAAGCCCTAGGTTTGGCCTTGCCTGCAGGATTTACCACATTTTGCTTTGTACAGAGATGAAAAATATGTTCAAATTATAAAATGTTTAGAACTGTTTAGGCTAGAAGAGATCTTTAAGATCATCAGGTCCAGACGTTTCCACAGCATTGCCAGGTCCACACTAACCCCTGTCCCTCATACCACATCTCCACAGCTTTTGTATCCCCTCCAGGGACAGGGACTCCACCACTGTTCTGGGCAGCCTGGGCCAGGTCTGGACAACCCTTGTGGGGCAGAAGTTATTCTTCAGGGCCAGCATAAACCTCCTCTGGTGCAATTTGAGGCTGTTTGCTCTTATCCCATGAAATAAGAGACTGACCTCCACCTCACTCCCAAATTTCAGGGAGCTGTGGAGAGCAAGGAGGTCTCCCTTGAGCCTCCTTTTCTCTAGATAACCCCCATCAATTCCCTCAGCTGCTCCTCAGAGAATCTGTGCTCCGTATCCTTCTCCAGCCCCACTGGCCTTCTCTGGACACACTCCAGCCTCTCCAAGTCCTTCTGGCAGTGAGTGAGTAGCCCAGAACTGAACCTGGTATTTAGAAGAGGACACATATATTGCTTCCCTGGTCTATGAAAGCAAGAGGAGACATTTACCACACCCCCTGGATGGAGTAAAGACATGGCCTGTGTGGTGCAAGAAGAGATCAGGCTCCTGTCTCAGTGGGGCTGTGATGGGTGTATGGCTAGCACCTGGACCCACCCCAAAAACTAGAGTGGCAGGAAAGAGTATAGCAAAGCTCTTCTGGAGCTTGTCAGGAGAACTCTGTGAGCACAGGATTTCAGCAGCCAGCAGAGCAACGCCCTTTGCTCCTGTCTGCAGAGCCAGGAGGCACAGCCAGCCCAATCTCAGTTTATCAGCACAACTCACCCCCATGGCCACCTCAGTTCCTGGACACTGTGTTTTTCCACACTTGCTTCTTGCTGTCCCTCAGACAGGAAGAGTTTCACCTCTCAATTAGCAGCCTGATTCTCTCAACAGCCCCTAAAATAATTAAAAATAGCCCCAAACTGGAACAGCCTTTAACCCTGCCGCCCCGCTCCCTGTTGCTGAGATTAACAGATCGACTCTGCATCATTAATCCCTAAACTGCGGTGTTGAATGAGCAATTTGTGTTCAATAAAGAACGGAGCAGGCATTAAACACTAAGCACCCAGCCTGCGAGTTACTCAGTCAAGGGGAGAACGTGTTGAAACATTAAGCAGGAAGCATAAAACACCCCTTTGCAGGCTTTTTGAGAGGCCCATCGTGTTCTCATGCCTGTGTGAGCACAAGTGTACCTGCATCTCCTGCCTTCAGAGTGGACGATACAATCGCTCGTGGCACTGGGAGCCACGCAATGGATTTGCCGGGCAGCAGCGTTCAGCGTGTGGGGATGCTGACACCGTGCAGCTGAGCCAGTAACAAGGGAAGATTAAATCATTCTAGAGTTCACATCCGGTTGGGATGAGATGTGTGGCAGGAACGACAGGAGACACCGTCCTCTCTTTGGGATGTAGGGATTGGTGGCAGGCTGGTGTGAATCAGAGTCACAGAATCATTTTGGCTTGATGAGACCTTTCAGCTCATTGAGTCCAACCACTCACCCAGCACTGCCAAGTCACCACTAAACCATATTCCTAAGCACCACATCTACATATCCTTTAAATCCCTCCAGCAATGGTGGCTCCACCACTGCCCTGGGCAGTCTGTTCCAATGCCCAATGACCTTTTCACCTTTTTGGTGAAGAAATTCTTCCTGACATCAAGCCTCAACCTCCCCTAGCACAGCTTGCAGCCATTTCCTCAAGTCCTACCTCTTTTCACCACAGAAAAGAGGCTGTGCCCCTCCTCATTCCAACCTCCTCTCAGGCAGAGAGCAAGTGGTTGTAGAGGCTGGCAGTGGCAGCTGGTGAGAGCAGCTGGGACACGTTCCCTTACCTGATCAAGTAGCAGCAGAAGAGCAAACTGAGGATGAAGACAAAGATGGCTGTGCCGAAAACCACGATGTATATGTTGAGAGGCAGGTTCTGGAACCCGATGTTCGGCATCCTGAAACTGTAATGCTGGAAGTCTGAGCTCATGGGTAGGCTGTGGAGACAGGAGAGAAAACACATGGATATGAGGCTCCTTCAGTAGCATGGGAAATGCTTTGGGGACCTCCTTGCTCCTTGTCCCTGAATCAAGACATCTTTGGCCAAACCCCTGAAAACAAAGCAGGGCTAGATCAGCCTGTGCTAGGATTTTTCTTCTCTCACCACGAGCTTCTCCTCCAGCTCTTTTGCCTACATACATCATCCTTTAAGTTAATTGTTGCATCAGATGGGATTCTCAGCAGCCCTGGCTGCAGCCAGCATCCCCCAAATCCCTTGTTTAGGGCCAAAAACACTGAAAGCAGCCAGAAAGCCTCGTAGCCAGGCAGTTTCTCTTTCCCTTCCCCTCCAGTGGATTCCTCATTCCACAGAAATCCCCCCTCCAAAACCATGGACTATGCACAGGGACCTGTGTGGGTCCAACGTGCTCCCAGCACAGCCCTGGCAGAACAGAGAGGACAAGAATGTTCCCATGCCATGTAGCCACACCATCAGGAAATTATAAGGGCCATAAAAGAGACTTGGTTTGGTTTTTTCCACACGAGATCTAGGTCTGGTGGTTTAAGAGCATTTTTGTGCAGTTTTCAACTTTATTCGTCGCTACAACCCCAGGCTGCTTCCCTCTCACCAAGCTTCAAAGACCCCACAGAGAAGATGCCACAAGCAGTTTTGGCTCTCGATGCACCGAGTCTGGGACGTGCGACCGAGACCTCTGTCCTGTCAGAGAGATCCAGTCTAAAGCACGAACAGCTCCGTAGGGTAAAGACTTCAGCCTGTCACCCATCCCAGGATTTTAGCTTTATGATTCATCACACGGAACACCAAGACTGTACAATAACCCTAAGAGGGAGTTTTGCACGAGTCAGGAAGACAAATATCACCGTAAACACCCCTACCACCACAGTAACATCACAGTAACACTTCAGATCCTTAACTGGGAAACACCTATTTATTGTTTCTTCTTCTCCTTTTCTACTGCAATCATCTCCTGAGCCTTTCACCCTCAAATGATCACAACTGTGTCTGGCCACGCACAAAGTTCCCCCACCCCCAGCTTTGAAAAGGAAGTTTAAAAAATATCCCTTTGTTTTATGGGAGAGGGCTGGACGTGCAACTGAATTTCTTGATGAGCAGGGAAAGTACCTGCAGCCTGAACCCTGTTTCCCAAATAAAATTACTGAGGGATAATAAACACCTCCCCTGGAGCGAGGAGTTTTCAGCACCGGTAAATTAATCAAGTGGCTCCTAATTTTGCACAGGGATGAGATTATGGGGAAACTGTGGGGCATGAACCCAAACACAAAAGCATCCCCTAAACATCCCCCTCCTCTAAGAACCACCCTCACTCCTGTCCCCACCTCGAGATCACGGCTTTTGGGGAGTCCCCCAGCCTTTCCTCTATCATCCCATCACATACAAGCCTCACCTCTCATCCCGGCTGCTTCTCCAGCACTAACCCCTCACTGAAGACAGCATCTCGCTGAACCCCCACCAGAGAGCCTCCTCTCCGCAGCTGCTTTCGGTTTCCTCGGCTCGCTGGAAGATTCGAGGCGATTCCTGCTAACGCCTGGATTTGATTAAAGCCTCCAGAGACTAACACGCATGTTCAGAACCTCTCCCAGCCAACGTGGAAGCGCTCCGAGAGCTCGGGGAGCTGGCAGACCCCTGCTGCTAGCACTGCTGGGGATGGGATTTTATAGCACGGCAACCATCCTGTTGGGCTTTGCAAATATATTTAAAACAAATTAAAAAAAAAAAGCCCAAACCAGCCCCCAAACCTTTGTTCCCAGTTCCAGCAGAGTTAATGGGCAGCTCAGTGCTGCTGCACAGAGTCTGGTTTGGTTTTCCTCTCTCACATTTGCCGGGTCAAAGGGATTTTAGGCAGCACTAAAGTTCAGGGCACTCCCCTTGGTCACGCTCAAGTGATGGAGGATGTTCCAGTTGGAGGACGAGGCTCTGGCTGTCACTGCTCATCCTTGTGCTTGTGTTGATGGCCAAGGTTCATCGAGTACAGCTCCTCAACCAGCCAACAGAAAGTCAAACATTCTCTGACAGCTTCCCGTGTTTTGGGGAGGAAGGAGCAACCATTCTCAAGGAAGAGGCAACAAAACCAACCAGCACTGGTCTATTGTTTATCCTTCCTTTACAACTGTGACTTCTATGATGAGAGCTAAGGGCTTTGGTTCTGCTCTTCCACCCACCAGGAGAGGCTACAATGGACAAAGTCCAAGAAGCAGAGGGAAATGAAGACCCAGGCTGCATTTAGCAAATCTGATCCAGCCAGAAAAACTCCTCATGGTGATGTCCAGCTGAGCTGTGCAGCTCTTCCACTAGGCCCCATGACCATGCCCACAGCTACAGACTATCACAGTGCACAGCCTACAACTAGTCCCATCCACAGCATCCTACTCTCTTCTTCTAAAGGTACCAATTCCCTGATATTTTTCCCTAAAAGGATGTCACTGATGCAGCCGTGTCCTACCACAGGGGGACAACCCTTTACACCCCTCATGTGTCCCACACCAAACCCTGTGTGAAATGACCTTCTCCACAATGGAGCTACCACGGTACTCCCTCCTTCCTGTTACAGCAGCTAAGCAACATTACGGAAAGAGAAAAATAATGGAAGTTAGAGGGGAAAAAATAAAGTTGCCTTGCAGAGGATCCAGGAAACTGTTAACTTCGAAAGCCTTCATTGAAACCTGATTTTAACCAGTCAAGCTTTGGGGCTGGGTGGTTTTTTTTGTTTACAGGAGTGGTGTTGGGGGGGAGGAACCGTATTTTAATCTGATTCAGATTTGTGAGAGTGCAGCCAAGAGAAATAAAAAAGGAGCCATAAAGCGGGATGAAATGTTTCTGGTGTAGAACAAAAGCCTCCCTGTTGCTGTCTCCAAGGCCAAGGCACTTCAGAGCAGGCAGATGCTCTCCCTGGGGCACACCCCACCCCTTAGAAAGTCCCCATGGCCCCTGGGATGTGGGAGAAAAGGGAGTTGGTACCACAGAAACCTCGTAGGGTTGGATTTCTCCTAGGTGTGAGGTTGTCATTGATGGGGAGGAGGGGGAAGACGCTGCTTTGCTCCTGATCTATAAAATGAACTTGCTGCAATGGCAGAGACGAGGAACGGGGGAGGTTCACCTCATTTATCTGATGGTCTCCTCCTGTGCCCAGGTCCATCAGATCTGCAAGTCCTCAAAGAGCATGAAATTATGGAGAAAATATATATATGGGCCTGCATATTCCTTTGGAATACACATCTATGTATTTACTCAACGGCACAACAGCTTGCAAAGCTAGACAGGAGCCGCACTGGCCTTGTGCCGGGGCCGTAGCACGGCCAGGGGTGGCAGAACCAACCAAGCTCTATTCCAGCCCTCAATGAATCAGCCCATCCCCCATTTCTTTAACGCCCACAAACCCGAGTGTTAATGAAAAGCCACGTTGGGGTTATGAGCACAGCCAGGCGTTGGGAAGCGTCACGGGTCAGTGATAATCCACTGGCTTTGAGTGGAGCTGGGACACCAAACCACAATGAGCTGTGTAGCCAGTTAATCCCTGCTATCATCACAGCGCGTACTCAACGGTCGAGGGCAGTGTCTTATCCAGAGCTCTCATCAGGACATCTCTACGGGACTAATAAAAGGGGTCATAAGCTCCTCACATTTAGAGAAACTGAGGAAGAGGGAATGCTGCTGCTCCACTGGGGTGATGCCATGAGCATCGCTCATGGGCCAAAAGCTCCTTAAATTCTCTTTTCTACATCTTCACTTTGTGGATTTGCACCTTGGGGCTCCTTCTTAGGGTTTGGCTGATTAAACTAAGCTGCTCATGCCTTTTGTGTAACTATTATTACTTGTAACACCAGTGCACAATGCTGGTCATCACACCTGTACACAACTGGTTGGCCTCAATTATACGAAACATGATTTCCAACCTAAGCAATTGGTGTGTGATTGGTTCTAACCCATGCACTGTCATAAATAAAACCCCATTCTCAGAGGGATTGCCTGATTTTTTCAAGATTAACAAGTTTTTCCGCAGGGACTGGTCCTATTCCTTGCATTAATTTTAGGGGAGACCTCATTGCTCTCTGCAACTATCTGAAAGGATATTGTAGAGATGTTGGTGCTGGTGTCTTCTCACAAGGAATTAGCAACAGAACCAGAGGGAAGAGCTTCAGGCTTCAACACGGGAGGGTCAGCCTGGACATCAGGAACAAATTCTTCCCGGAGAAAGTGGTCAGACATTGGAATGGGCTGCCCAGGGGGTGGATTGAGTCCTCATCCCTGGACGTGTTTAAAAGTTGCTTAGATGTAGTGTTGGGGGATCTGGTTTAGGGGTGAACTTGTAGAGTAGGGTTGATAGTTGGACTTGATGATCTCCAGGGTCTTTTCCGATCTGAGTGATTCTGTGATTCAAAGCAAATCCAGCCTGGTCTGAACTGGATGGAGCTGGTGGTCCAATCCCCCAGAACACCCCACTGGCCCATGTCTGGGAAACCCTGAGTTTTACAAACCAGACATGGGGCAGGTTCCCACTGCCCAACTGAAAGAACGAATCTCAGGGAAAAGAAAATGCTGCGGCCGCGGCAAGGCTCCAAGCAGAAATACTTTGCGGATGGGAACGGCTTGGAGCGGGCGTGGACGGCGTCTCCAGTTTCAAAGGCGTTACGCAAGCCTGCGGCACATCCCCGACAGGTTTAACCAAAACGCTTATTAACTCTGTTGAAAGTTAAACTGTGAGTGGCTGACAGCAGCCTTCTGAAACGTTTGGAGTTGTTCTGTGAAGCTGGGGCATTCTTCCATGCGATAAATCCACCACAGAAAGGTTAAGCACTGGTTAAGGCCTAACAGGATAATATTTTTTTTTTTAATAAAGCCACTAATTATTTTTTTTTCTACGTTTAAAAAGCAGCAGCGAGACAGGTGCCTGATTTTAACTCACCATCAAAAAAAACCCCTATTGAGAACCCCAAAAGGAAAGCAGAGCCCTGACCTCAAGCAGCTGTAAGGAATTTCCTCCAAGCTCCACCTCTGGAACTGGTCCAGCATGAGGATCCACTGAGTGAACTGTGAGCAGCTGTGGGGCCAGTTGCTGAACAGAGCGACATCAGTGCTGGGATCCAGTTTGTTTGGAACGATGCTCAGTGTGAATGGGGGGAACTTTGGGATCTCAAAAGAAGCAAAAGCTGTTTATTATTTTACCCCTTTCTGCTGTGGGCAGGGGGTGACGGTGGGTTTTGGTTGGGTGCCTGGACAACCAAGAAACCAAACTGTCCTCCAAGCATGAACTGCTTCAGAATTTTATGCCTTAATCATAGAATCATTAGGGATTGGAAGGGACCTCGAAAGATCATCTAGTCCAATCCCCCTGACGCAGCAGGATCACCTAGACCAAGTCACACAGGAACACATCCAGGCGGGTCTTAAACATCTCCAGTGAAGGAGACTCCACAACCTCCCTGGGCAGCCCGTTCCAGTGCTCCATCATCCTCACTGTGAAGAAGTTCCTTCTGATATTTATATGGAACCTCCTATGTTCCAGCTGACACCCATTGCCCCGCATCCTATCGCTAGATGACATTGAGAAGAACCTGGCACCATCCTCCTGACACCCACCCTTCACATATTTATAGACATTAATGAGGTCACTCCTCATTCTCCTCTTCTCTAAGCTAAAGAGATCCAGCTCCCTCAGCCTCTCCTCTTAAGGGAGGTGCTCCACCTCCTTCATGGTCCTTGTCGCCCTACACTGGACTCCCGCCAGCAGCTCCACATCCCTCTTGAACTGAGGGGACCAGAACTGGAGATAATAATCCAGATGTGGTCTCACCAGTGCAGAGTAGAGGGGGAAAAGAACCTCTCTTGATCTGCTAACCACCCCTGCTTCTGATCCACCCCAGGATGCGGTTGGATCCCTTCTCTGCAGAGAGCAAATCCCATGCTTTTTTTTAGACTGGAATCAGGGAATTGCCTGGCTGTGTTCTTTGACACCAAGTCCCAAACCTTAACCCCCACAGACAGAGTGACAACGTAACAAAGCAATTAGCTGACGGAAATAAGTCTTTATAATCAAAATAAATACCCAGTAGTGCAAGTGGTATCGCTGCAATTTCCACCAAGTGCTTCTTGATTTTGGATTGCTGAACAGGGAAATGATCCCACAACCCTAATACTGATGAGCATCTTTAAATATGAAAAGGTTTTTGCTACCACTGGAGGAGAAATGTGCAGAAAATGGGTCAGTGGCATCTCCCATCATGTCAAGTGATTCCAGATAGTGTTGCTGGGAAGACAAAACCTGCTTTGCTCAGGGCTGGTTTTGCAAGTTCCAGGGAAAGAAAGTAAAAACAAACAAACAAAAAAATCTATTGGTGCTTTTCCATAGAATCACACAATGGTTTAGGTTGGGAAAGACCTTCAAGATCACCAAATCCAACCATCAACCCAACCGTCCCAAGTCCACCACTAAACCATGGCTCCAGATCTCCACGACTTCCAAACACGTCCAGGGACGGTGATTCAACCCCTTCCCTGGGCAGCCTGTTCCAAGGCCTGATGATTTCTTCTTTCCAGGAAGAAGTTTTTCCTCATGTCCAGCCTAAACTTCCCTTGGTGCAACTTGAGGCCATTCCCTCCTGTTCTAGCACTTGTTCTTTGTGAGAAGAGACCAACCCCCACTTCAACCTCCTTTCAGGTAGTTGTAGACAGCAAGAAGGTTTCTCCTCAGCCTTCTTTTCTCCAGACTAACCAGCCCCAGCTCCCTCAGCTGCTTCTTTTAAACTGTTCTGCGGGAGGTGAGAAGGGGAGTCTGGAGTTGAGCCCTGCTCAGGCTGCCATCAGGAAGGAAGTAACTTATCAGGAGGGTTTGAGGGGGAGCTGGCAGCTTCTCACTTCCAAACACACCCCTGAGCTGCCCACGCATGGTGCAGCGTTGCTTCTCAGCGCTTAAATCACACTTGAGGAATTTTCCCCTTTGGCCTGAGGGTTTTTATTTTTTCACTTTTCCTGGCATGTGGCTCCACTCCAGACCCAGAGCAGCGTCACGCTGCACCATGCAGCTCGGGTGCTAAAGAACTTAATAATATCCCATTAATTACAACCAGGAGTAGTTTAGACCAAGCAAAGGACTGAAAGCCAGGGCTGAAGTCAGACCTAATCATAGAACGAGAACCAGGATAACTTCAATTTTCTGCCTTTGTTTGCAGTTGCCTCTCCTCGCTTGCAGTTTTCCCCAATTAATGGGTTCCTTAGAGAAACAGGATGGGAAAACTCATGAGAAATGCTCATTTGAAGAGCCAGAGCAAAAATGTTGGTGTTAAACGCTCCAGAGAATTTGCAGATTCCTGAGTGATGACACCAAGAGCCAAGGAGCTCCCAAAATATCACAGAATCACAGACTGGTTTGGGTTGAAAGGACTTTTAAAGCTCCTCCAGTCCAACCTCCTGCAGCGAGCAGGGACATCTGCAACCAGAGCAGGATGCTCAGAGCCCCAAGGTCCAGCCTGACCTGGGATGGTTCCAGGGATGGGTCTTCTCTCATTTCTGTGGGCAACTGTGGGACAGGATCTCAACAGTCTCTTCCGTCTATCCAGTCTGAATCTCTCAGTTTCAAACAATCATCCCTTGTTCTGTTACAAGTCCTTGTAAAACGTCCCTTCCTGTCTTTCTTATCTGTCCCTTTAAGCCCTGAAATGCCACATTAAGCTCTCCCCATTTCACACATTTAGGAAGAACATCCTGCTTTGATCCAAGTCACAGTCAGGCTGAACACGACCAACCCACTGTCTGCAGAGTAGCCTTCTCCTCTCTTTTCTATGGAGAAGCAGATGGAGCAAACAACCTCCTAAAATCCTTTTTCCTCAATTCCTAATCTCCTCTAAGGTGAAAAGAAAACAACTAATGCAACATCAAGGGATCAATAATCCCTATAAAGTCCTGCTGGAGGCAGGTCCCTGTGCCGGCACTGGGAACCACAGCTGCTTGGGGCCAGCCCAGAGAGACAGGACCAGGAGCCAAGCACAGTGCAGGCTGTGGGAAGGCACAATGATCCCCTTTACACTCACTAAGGTTGCTAGGTTATGGAGTTTTGGAGGTTTTTTTGGGGGGGGTGGACGACATAATCTGAGAGGGTATCCAGATGGCTGTAAAGCCTCGCGGTGGAAAAGCAGCATGAGGCCAGACAGGGAAGAATTCCTCTTTATGCTGCTGCTGTCTGCTGCCTGATCATGGATTTCAGACCTCGGGAACGCTCTCCATGGACCCTTTTACTGGCACCATTAATATTTGAGGTGAAAATTAAGGACAAGAGGTAGCTTTATGCAGGAAAATGAAAAAGCTGGTGTCTGGATACCAGGAAAAAGCCACTAAAACAAACCACACAGAGGAGTCATTCCCAAAGCCCATGTCGAGTCCACAGGATATTTTAAGATGCTGAAGGCATTAAAAAAAAAAAACAACCACACACTGGAAAAACCCAAACAAACCCAGTCCTCAGCCTGCTGGGAAACTGACACCAAAGCCACGTCACTGCCATTTGCTGTTTTCCCCACTTCCAGAAAAACCAGCTGAGCTGTCAGCCTGCCCTTCCTCTGGGTTTAACAGAAGCATTCGGGTTGGGGTCTGGTTATATTTGCATCATTCCTTCTCCTCTGCTGACACAAACAATGGGGACGGCTTTGCGATGCTTTTGGGTCCAGCAAACAAATCTTCCCGGAGCCACACAGATACAGAACATGAAACTGCCTCACTTCTACAAGATCAGCACAAGCAGAGGTGGCTGCAAGGATCACCAAACCTTCAAAACTATCTGGAAATGCAAAATTGTGCTTTTCCCCTCCCATAAGTGGCCAAGACTGTAACCATGAGGTGGCAGATAACCACAAGTGAACGATGCATGTTACCTACCAAGCCCTCTCCTGCACCAAAGGATGCTGCTTCTTCCATGGATTTCTCACACATCGAGCCCTAAATAAGTAAAATCCCAAGGGGTAGGATTGTGCTGCTTGACACAGGACTTCAAACTGAATGACATGGCAAATGGTTATTCAGATTTTGCTGAGAAGAACAAAACCTGCCAAATATTTTCTGACCGATCCGAGGCAGTGAAGCTAAAACCCATCCAAGAGGCTTCCAAGCATGTGATAGTTTGCTGTCAGGTCTTTAGGAATTCCCTGGCGCTCAGCTGCCTGCTAGAAGGCAAAAATATATGAGTGGCACTAAGGAGGTGGCTTAGCAACCAGCAGGCAGGCTGCCCCAAGAGTCTGCTAAAAGGGCAAGAGAGCCCTCACCATGCCGGGGAGACCTCACAATGCCAGGGAGACCTATCGATGCTGGGGAAACCTCACCATGCCTGGGAGATCTTGTGATGCCAGGGAGACTGCAAGATGCCAGGGGTACCTCACATCTGGGTTTTAGTACAAGTTCAAGACAATTCCAGCAAGTTCTGGTGATTAAATTGCTTTCTAGCACCAGCCAGTCCTAAAATGATTTAACACTGGTCTTCAAAAATGAGACTTTCCCCCTTGAGTCTTTACTATCCCTCTTTCAACTGAAACAGTGACACTGGAGGGGAAAACTCACACTTAAGACGGAAGGTCCCATGGCCACAGGGATTTTCAGGCAGCACCACTGAGAAGGTTCATTGTAATTCATTGGGAGAAGTGGGTTTCCCTCTGCTCGGCGGGGGCTGCCATGTTAAATCACATTTGGATTCATGGGACAAGGCTGCTGAAGCACCACCACAGCGGCTATTGGCACATTTCAATGAAAAACACCGCAGCCTCATTAGTTATAGTGGAAATTATGAGCTTGTCTTTGTATATATTTAAAAGCTGCCTCTGAAACTATATTGGGTCAGGGCCAGGAATTCCTGGCGCAGAGTTCCTGCCACTCAGTAGTATGGGATTGCCTGGCTCAGGCAGGTCAAGCGGCCACGCAGCAAATGATCCGGCAGAAAAGGCACTTAAAAAATACCCTGTGGGGGAAAACAAGAGGGGGCAGAGCTATGGGGTTTAGACGAAACTCTAGTCCAAGTTAGCTCCATGTGTGGTTCTCCCTGTGAACCCATCAGTGAATCCGTCAGCCCAACAGCATCGTTCACCCCTGGGGCTGGACCAGCCCAAACCCTCTGCAATAACAGAGAGCAACAGCACCTATAGGATCTGCTCATGTTCAAGTCTGATTTTCATACAATCACAGACTGGTTTGGGCTGAAAAGGAACTTCAAAGCTCATCTAATTCTACCCCCTGCAGTGAGCAGGGACATCTGCAACTAGAGCAGGTTGCTCAGAGTCTTAAGGCCCAACCTGATCTGGAATGAGTCCAGGGATGGGGCTTCTCCCATCTCTCTGGGCAACCTGAGACAGGGTCTCACCATCTTCACCATCAAATATTTTTGCCATTTATCTCATTTCGATCTCCTTCTTTTCATTTAAAACCATCACCCCTTGTCCTCATCTCCTCTCTGACCTGCTGCCCATCCTGCTGGACACACAGCCTACGACAGGTGGGGCTTCTGGTCTGTGAGCACACATTGCCAGCTCCTGTCCCACCTTTTCACCTACCACCACCCCAAGTTCTCCTTGGGGCTGCTCTCCATCCCTTTATCTCCAGCCTATGCGGATAGCGAGGGTTGCCCTGACCCAAGTGCAAGATCTTGCACTTGGCCTTGTTGAACCTCAGAAGGTTCACATGGTCCCACCTCTCCAGCCTGTCCAGGTCCCCCTGCACGGATCCTACCCCTCAACCTCACTGCTCAGCTGGGGGGTCACTGACAAATTCGCAAGTGTTCATCAAGGAGAACTTTTGGGTCAGCTCCCTACTTACCCACACAGGTGCCGCAACGCAGCCAAGCCACACAACCCCAATGTATCTGTCGACCGGCTGCCAGGGACGCTGGAAGACAAGAAAACAAACCCTAATATTGCACAAAAAGCCAGAGCAAGTGAGGAGAGGCTGAAGATAGTGAGGTTAAAACACTTTGATCAGCCAAGACTCCTAGGGGTTGGTTGAGCTCTTAGGAACAGCGCTGAGATCTGCTTTAGAAACATGTCATAGAGAGAAAAGGCGGCGGGGGGGGAAACGGGCTCAGCTAATCCTTGCGATTTTATAAGCGTCTGAGACACTAATCCCTTGATCTCATTGAGAAGGATTAGAATTACTCCCTCAACAGTAAATTTCAGAAGTTTCCACCAGATGTAAACAAAAGCGGAGAGCAGCCTGCAGAGACGGCCACCACACAGCGAGTTCTCGCTTGGGAATCCTATAAGCAGGGCTGGTTTTGGAGTAAAAGAGGGGATTTTCCACCCCAGTGCTGCCGAAGGTTGTGAGGAGTGATGCTGGTGTTCAAGGAGAGCTCAGTCAGGATCCCAGTCTGGGTGAGCATCCCGCTGATGCATCAAAACCCATGCTAGGGGCCTACTTTTATGAGAATGATGCTCCAACTAAAAAAACCCCAAAATTTGTTCTATAGTGCCTATGGAAAACTGTTTCAGTAATAGTACTTTTGTCTTGTATGCAGTAGATTTCTCTATTCTTATTACGGCCTTTGCCTGGCAGCTCTGCAGTGAGGACCTATGTTATTAAGGTGGAAGAAAATAACAGAGTGGTCATTAGGAACCTTAAAGCTCATCTAGTTCCAACCTCAGAAATCATGGGAACAGTCTGGCACCTGCTGCGATGGACAAATCATCATATTAAAGAAGTTGTTACTTGGTTTAGAAGATGAAGGGCAACCTCAGTTCATAAGAAGCATTAACAGCTGGAATAAATCCAAACCTGAAGGAGGCTTCGATGAAGAAAGTTTTCAGAAAACATAAGTTTTCTACCAAGAAAAAGAAACCTACAGAGATTTAAGTTTGAATCTCAGCTCAGACCAGGACTCAGCCTCATCAGGGCTTGTCTTAAAACCACACCCATGGGAGTGGCTTGGTGCAACAGCAGCAGAATCATCCAGTCGTTCAAGCTGAGGGAAACCATGAACACAACTGTACCAAGCCCAGCGCTAAACCACGGCCCTAACCTCCAGATCTCCACCAAAACGTTTTTGTTCAGCCCATGCAAGGACGAAAATGCAGATTAGATAGAGGGGATGATGCAAAGCAGAAGCCGCAAAGGTAGTTGGAACACGTGACAACTCAACACCCCCAAGACAAAGCCGCAGCTGAGGAAATGATCCATTTTTCCTGCTTTTAGTCCCACAGTGCTGCCCCAATCCCCCTGGTCCTACTGTGGACAGTCACTCTGCCACAAAGTTTCCAAATCCTCCTCTTTGCTTTCAGACACCGACAGACAGAGATTCTCATATAATCACAGAATGGTCAGAATTAGAAGGGACCTCTGGAGATCAAGTCCAACTCCCTGCTAGAGGACCTGGCGCAGACCCCACAGGAAGATGTCTAGGTGGGTTTGGAATGTCTCCAGAGCAGGACACTCCACAGCCTCTCTGAGCAGCCTGTTCCAGGGCTCTGTAAATCCTCATCATGAAAAAGTTCTTCCTTATATTTAGGTGGAACCTCCTGTGTTCAACTTTATGCCCATAAAAAGCAAAGGAGAAAAAAAACCCGAGCAAACAACCACCCTGCAGCTGCATTAATAAAACCACGAGCCAGGAAACCGCTCTGGGGAAGCCCAGCTTGGCTACGGGGTTTTTATAAAGAACAATAGGAAAATGAGTCTTGAAAGGGCTGCGGAAACAGTCGGCACGGAGAGTTTAATTCGATCCTTATGGTACGTGCTGGCTGCAGGGGGGAAGGCACGACAGCAGGATGAGTTTATTTTAGTTGGAAGCTGTCAGGTAGGACACTGAGCTCCCTCTCCTAGCCGGTTTCGAGGAGTAATTTGGCTTCATTCATCACCTTACCTGCTGGGCTGCTCCTTCTGACTTCAAACTAGGAAAGTTGGGCTGACCAAAGAGCTGAAACCTTGTCTCCTGTAGATTCCTGGGAGGGGCAATGTGCACGGTGCTCTTCTGCTTTCCCTTAAAGGTTCTTCCAAGGCAAACAGCCGGGGAACACACTGATATTTGTAGGCAGGGAGAGCAGTATCAGCCCAGAGCCGGCTGATGGCTGCAATTGGTGCTTTCGGTTTCTCTCTTGACAATGTTCTCCTGGCGCAGTTTCCTCTAAGGAGCTTTCTGAGTTAAGAGCTGCATTAACAGTGAGATTAATCCTCCACAGGGATAAAAAAATCACACAATCAACCAGGAGAAGCTGCTGCTGTGTTGTCCTTCTCTCGCATCCACAGCCCCGAAGCTGCAGCAGAAAAAGAACCGGTCGAAGGACTTCCCTGCCTGGGGCTTCCCGTGGCGTGGCCTGGCTCTTGCTCCTCCTCCTCCTTCTTGGCGACTCGCCTGCTCTTGCCAAAGGCTAATCCAGTTTTAGCTTCGGCGTCGGAGCAACCCGAGACCTCGCAGCCTTCAACTACGCTTGCTGGCAGCTAATTTTGTCGGTGGGCTCTCACCACTTGTCCACACATCGGCACTGAGGCTTCCGGCTCCTCTCAGAGTAGCCAGGTTGCCCATCCTCCTCTAATGTGTCTTCTCCTCAACCTTGGAAACTTCTCAGATGTGGTGGCCTCCTGCTGACATCCCTCTGTCTCCATCATCGGATCATTAGCAGGACATAGCAGCGCTGGACATGCAGCTGGAACTGCTTGAGGTTTATTTTTTCTGCTTTGACGGGAATTCAATGCACCATGCAGGCAGAAAAATGACACATTGCATGGTCCTTGTCACCGCTCCAGGGCATCCAAAAACTTCTAGAGGCACCATCGGGGTCAGGTGAGGGCTGAGTTCGCTCACCAGTAAGCATGGCATCATCGCTGACGTCACCTGGAAGCACTGTCGGTGAGCCAGGGTGGGGACACAGGCAGGGCAGCCACTCCCAAAGAAAAGTCTGATCAGTTTCAGGGCAACAGTGCTATGAAGGGACAGGGAAGTCTGTGCGAGGTAGATGTTATCTTGTGTCAACACCGCTTGGCTTTATGATGAGTGATGGCAGGAAACAAAAACAAACAGAAACCCAGCTCAGTGACACTGACCATGGTCAAGACTGAGACACTTGAAGATCAGAGGAAGCTTCAAATCTCAAAAACCACTCTCCAGGTTTTGACACCAAAGGTTCCAGGATGGCTGAAGAGCAGCAGAACTATCTGGAACTTCTACACTCTCCCAAGGGATGATGTTACCTGGGTTTACTGTGCACCCAGGTAAGACAGCAAGAGTCTGACTTTCTGGGACAGGACCTTGTCTTGGCCATCCCAGGCCCTGCCATGCCATGGCAGAAGTTTTTGAGGCTTTAATGGTGGGAGCAGGAGATAAGCACACCCAGCCATGGTGGTTCTCTCCACTGTTCCAATGTCCAGGTGGTGGTTTATGGCTGTGAGCTACTCACTCACAGCACATCTTGTGCCATCTGGCCAATGTGGAGGCAATGGCTCCACTGGGAGGAACAGGTCCATAAGCAGGAAAGGCCTCCTAGCGAAGCTGGGTGTCCTTGTATCATCCTGCACATCATCCAGTCCAGAAGATCAGCTGGAAACATCAATCATTCTCGGGTAAAACCTCCAAGCTGGGTTCAGTTGTACTGTCTAGAGACACCTCACAATGCATAACCCTCAACATTCTCCTCTTGTCACTCCTCCAGGACATGTACAGGACCATCCTCCAGCCAAGAACAGAGACAGCAACCAGCAGTCATCATCCCAATCCCCATAGGACTTCCCTAACATCCAGAGCATGCTGACTGAGGTGTCCTTCACAGCTGGCCCATCACAGGTATCTCCAGTTGTGTCTGGAAGGGTGTGGTCCAGAACGTGTTCTTCACAGGCAAGAGGTCCCACCACAATTTAGCCAACTTCACAACTTGTCCCCTCAAATCCAAGACAGCCTTGGACTAAACCACAACCCAAGGAACAGCCCAATCGTGTCCAAACCCAGCTGGAGATGAGAAGGGAGGTCCTAACAAGTGGATCACCCTTGGCATTAACGTTTACCAATTCTACGCAGTGATACAATAAGCCAACCCGAGCTGGGGAAGTGGTTAGGTGGAGCTTCAAGAGGCTGCAGAGAGGATTCCCACCAAGGGAGGGAGACCCAGGAGGTCGTCATCACCCTCACCTCCGCAGCTCCACCACCTGCTCTCAACCAAGACCTCCATCCATAGACAGCCACACAACACCATCCCTCCTGACTGCTTTCATCATCACCACACAGGTGAAAGAGTTATTTTTCTTCTTTAAATACTTCAATTAGCTCATTCTGGGTTCCCTCCACATTGCCCCAAAAGCTTTTCTTCTGCCAGGGGCCGTATTCTTCTTCTGCCAGTCACCAGAGGCAGAGTCTTGTTATTTTTCCGGGCCAGGGGCCAAATTTGTATTTAATTTTTGCTCCAGATGGCAGAGCACTCCAGATGCATCAGCTGGAGCATCTAACCTGTATGAACAGAGTAATAGAGCAAATAACCCGGTTTACCCAAGGGCCACTCGACACGCTCAAGGTTGGTCTGTTTATACCCGTTGTGAAAATAAAAAAGACATATGAATACGGATTCCGGCGACGGTCTTGATATCAAACCCAATCCCCACGGCAACTGAAACGACAACAGGAGCCTAAAAGTAATAATATCCTAAAGGTTGTGCTTTGCTTTCAAGCATAAACAAAAAGGTTCATTCCAGCTGTCGTGTCTGAGCCTGGACCTGGTTTCATTCACCTTCCTCTCTCCTCACTGGCCACAGAAGCTAGGTTTGAGCTTCTCCCACTGTGAGCAAGGAGGGGGGTTGGTGAACCTGGGGTCTTCTCCTGGCCTTGCTGAGCCAAGAGGGACATGAGGACATCCCTGAGACGTTCTACTTTGGCTTCTGGTGGATTTGTCCTGGTTCTAGGAAGCTGCCGCATCCCTCTGGCGCAACCTGCGGTAGGAACACATTCCTTGTGAACTATCACACCCACAATAACCCAGAGAAAGGGACAAAATCAAACAACTGAGAGATGTGAATGGTCAGTTTATCCATCTGGGTGCAGGAAAGGCACGTAAAATCAGCTGAGCTGGTGAACAGCTGAAAACAAAGGGACGGGAGTGGGTTTTTGTGCTTGTCTGCTCAGTTCAGAGCACTCTCAGGCTGTGAGAGCCCATCCCGGGGGCAGCCCAGACAAAGAGAAGCTCAGGAGCTGTGGGCTGCACACAAGAGCCCAACAGGGAAAACTGGGGCGAGGAGAAACCCCACATCACCCTCAACACCAGCCGCCGAACCAGGTTCACGTGTTGCTGAACACGTTAGACATGGCAGGAAACTCGAGATCAAAGGCGAGGAGCGTGCCAGAGCCAGATGTCATCCAAACCTCCTGCCAAAGGTGCGCTACAGCAGTGGGGAAACAACCCCCAGACCCACAAGCTGCTGCATCCAAAGGATCTGGTGTCACTCAGGACCCACGCTGACAGTCTCCTCTGCACACCCGGGCTAAAACAAAGATGCTCAACTGAACAAAAAAATTTAAGGAAAATAACACCCTCCCAAAAAAACCCCCCAGGAGATACATTTTTACCCCATTGGTTTTCACTCCTGTGGGACAGACGCGTGTCCCAGGTCAAAGCGGGCGAAGCGGCGGATGCTGGGAGGGTTCGGTACGTGCAGGAACGGCACTGACAGCAGCACTGGGCAACTCCAGGAAAGCAGCATTTCCCATTGCTGGGTGGTTGTTTTATAAGGCAGAAAAAAACCCCACAGGATCCTGTCTCGGGCCCAGGGAAGCAATAGGACGTGCCTTGTTCCACGTCAGTGGCTACAAGGAATGGGGTGACCTGGGGACCCCCAAGCCCAGTATGGGTTGTGACACCTCCTCCCAAAGAGCTGCCCCTCATCAGTGGGGCCCAGACACAATGGACACTGGGCAGGGCCATGTCCCCAATGCCCTGCACCCTGTCACTGCACTGGGATGTGACCCCAGGCCACGGTGCTGTCTCCCCTGTCCTCTCCTCCGGGCCCCGTAACAGGGACTCCATATCCTCCCCCCAGCGCTGCCAGACACCCTAAAGGCACCCCCTAAGCAGAGGCTGCTCTATGTCGCTCTGCTTAGGGGATGGGGGGCAGCAGGAGCAGGCCTCACTCCATGGGGCACAGTAGGGACACCCCTGTTCCCTGTGGGGTTCCCTGCCCCACAAGGGTCATGGGGCTGCGGCAGTGAGGGGCAAAGGCCTGGCCCTGTGTAGGATGCTGAGGCTGGGGGGTGCGCAGCTGGAGGGAGGGTCCTGCCCCACAGGGCGGTGCAGGAGGGGCCCACCCCACAGAACAACGCACAGGGAGCGAAGGGGTCCTGCCCCATAGAGGAACGTACAGACTCTGCCCGGGGGGCGCCTGGTCCTCCCGCCCCACAGGAGGCTCCCTCCACCCCCCCCATCCCCTGTCCCCCTCCAANGGGGATGCGGTGGGGGCGGCTGAGAGATATCGTGGGGCGTGGGGGATCGGGGGGAACATGGGGACGGGGAGGACATGGGCAGGGTCTGTGAGTGACATTGAGTGACCGGGGGCAGTGGCTGTGGGGACAAGGGAGACTTGGGGACAGTAGAAACGGGGCTGTGAGGACACTGAGTGACAGCGGGGACGTGGCGACAGAGGGACATGGGGACGGGGACCGGGCTGTTGGGAGAGAGGACATGGGGACAAGTGGGACAGGGGCTAAGTCATTGAGTGACTCTGGGGATGGGGGCTATGGGGACATTGAGAGACAGTGGGGACGGGAAGACAGGGTCTGTGGGGATGGGGAGGATGTGAGGACACATTGGAGGCAGGTGTACGGTGCAGTGGGGACAGAGAGTGACTGTGAGAACACTGGACACATGGGATGTGGTGACAAGAACTGACTGGAGAGAAGGTGGTGGTGTGGGCACATATGGTGACATTGGGGATGGGAGGCAGCAGTGGGTGAAAATCGAGACAGAGCATCACTGTAGGGATGGGGTTATGGTGGTGGCAAAGACAACACTGGGGGTGGTGGCAACAGCTCCAGTCTCTGCAGAGGGCTAGTCCTCACCATTGGAAGAAGGCAGCAGCGTGGGGTACCCTGGTGGCAACAGTGGCTCTGATGAGCAGACACCAGAGTGATGAGGAAGGGGATGAGCAAATGCCCTCACAGATCAGGTTCTGCTGATCCTGTCACACTAGCCAGAAAAGCCCAGAACTGCAGCCAGCAGAGAGGAGCTGCTGGTCACATGCCATCACACACAGACTTTGTCCTTGAAAGCTTTGGATTGGAAGGGACCTTGAAGAAGATCCTCTACTTCCAACACCCTGCAGTGAGCAAGGACATCTGCAGGTTGCTCAGAGCCCCAAGGTCCAACCTGGCCTGGAACAGTTCCAGTGATAAGGAATCCACAGCCTTGATAGCAACCTGGGCCAGGGTCTCAACACCCTCTGAGTAAAACATTTCTTCCTTTTCTCTCATCTGAATCTCTCTCTTAGTTTAAACCCATCACCCTGTCACAACAGCCGCTGATAAAAAATCCTCCCCGTCTTTCTTATCAACCTCTTTAAGCTCTGAAAAGTTACACTAAGGTCTCCCCAGAGCTGCTCTTCTCATGCTGAACCCTCCCCAACTCTCCCAGCCTGGCCTCAGAGCAGCAGGTTCCACCCTCAGAGCAGCATTTCTGGGGCCTCTTCCATCCCTGATCCACCAGCTCCAAGTCTCTACTCCGCTGAGGAGCCCAGAGCTGGACCCAGCCCTTCAGGGGGGGTCTCACCAGAGCAGAGTAGAGGGGCATAATTCCCTCCCTGACCTGCTGCATACCCTGCTGGACACACAACCTAGGACATGGGGGACTTCTGAGCTGTGAGCACACATTGCTGTCTCCTGTCCAGCTTTTCATTCACCAGCACCCCAAGTCCTTCTCCTTGGGGCTGCTCTCCATCCTTTTATCCCCAGCTTGTGCTGATACCAGGGTTTTCCCCAACCCAGATAATTGGCCTTGCACTTGGCCTTGTTGAATTTCAGGTTCATATGGCCCCACTACGCCAGCTTGTCCAGGTCCTCAGGCATGTTCAACACTCCACACAGCTTGGTATTGTTGGCAAACTTGCTGACGGTGCCCTTGATCCCACTGTCTGTGTCACTGATGTTTAGTGTTTGTCTCTAAAACAAGAGATGTTTTGGGATGAAGGAGATCCACGCTGGTCTTACAGGATGGATCTCCAAAGGGTGTCTACCCTGAATCAGCTCCATCTTCAATTTGGTGTTGGGACCAGCACCTCCAGCTGGATGGTGCATGAGGACAGGCTCTCCATGAATCCACCCCACAGCATGGCCCCACACAATGTCACCACAGTCCAAGGATACACCGGGCAGGCTGTCACTGTGGGCTGTCCTCTGGGATGTCTGTGAGGATTGATGGCTGAGGGATTGGGTGCTACACTGGGGAGAGCAGGACTTCATCTCATTCTGGTTGTCTGCCTAGCTTTCCTTAAATGCCGCCTCCTCCTTGGGGTCCCAAGGAGATGGCAAATACAGGCATGAAGATGTTGTGTGCAGGTGGAAATCAAGTTGTGATATTTTGCTAGAGGGAGAAATTCCCTGGAAGAGAAAATAAAACCCCAGGGCAACCCCACCTGCTTGGACCTGCCTCTGCCCATCAGCTTCTTGTGAAGGAGATGGGCAGGATAATGGGGTCACCTTTGTGACACTGGTGTGAGACTCCCAGAAGCTGTCCAGGCTCTGCTACTCGCTATAGTGAAAGCTCCTGAGATGCCTCCAGGAGGATGTGGCCAAGAAGGTCTATGTGGTGGGAGAGGAAGGATGGAATGAGTGGTATCCTGCCTGCAGGCTGGTGCTGTGATGCTGGTGGGATGGGGACACCCCAAACCAGCTCATCCTGAGGAGCAGGGACGTGCCTCTGTGTTCTGATTCACCGCCTTGGCTGCAGAGGAAGCCACAATGTTAACTTTCTCCCTGCTTTGTACCCTCCTGCTAATAACAACCTGCTCTGTGCAGGAGAAGATCCAGTTTTTCCTACCTGATGAGTGAAGGCAGGTGAGATCCAACATGGCTGTGTTCCCAGACCTTACGGCAGAGAGATGGTGTGATAAAGGAGGGTGGGTCTGCGTAGCTGGGAAGGTGCGAGATGCCTCTTCTCTCATTCCTCTCCAAAATGCTTCTGCTTTGAGACAATCCCAAGGAGCAAGTGACAGGACAAGAGAAAACAGCCTCAAGTTGTGCCATTTGAGGTTGGTCCTGAGGAAAAGCTTCTTCCCCAGAAAACATTGTTCAGGCCTGACCCAGGCTGCCCAGCGCAGTGGGGGAGTCTCTGTGTCTGGAGGGGTTGCAAAGCTGTGGAGATGTAGAGTGAGGGACAGGGGTTAGTGAGGACCTGGCAGGACTGGATTAATCGTTGGACTCAATGAGCTTAAAGGTTTCTTCCCACCGAAACACTTCTATGGCTCTGTGATTCTAATCACCTCTCCTCAGTCACAGGAGGGGCTCATGGGTTGGCTAGTGGACCTCAATCAACTCCATTCATCGCAGTGCAAAGCTTCTTCTTGCACTGCACGAGCGTAGCCGCAGCTGGCAAAATGGATAAAACAAATGGAGCAGAGGCTGTCTTCTCCTGGGCAAGGCATCTCCTGCTCAACTTCTGATGATACGATGCCCCTCTGCACTGATCCAGCCTGTAGAGTTTCCCTGATGCCTTTATTCTGGTTTGGGGGAGGAAGCGGTGAGGGTTGAGTACCTCTTATAGGAGCAGCTTGTCTTTGCGAAGCTCTTCTCAGGCACATGAGCCAAGCCAGCTGCAAAGCTTTCCACCTTGCCCAGTCCCAAGTTCAGGTGGTGCAGGACCATGAATGCTGTGGTAGATCTGGTGTCATCTCAAAACTAATGGGGTGACAAGCCCAAGGATCGGACCTGTGTGACCCTGTGAAGTGGGTGGAGGCTGGAGCAGTAACAGCAGCCCTGAGTCAGCACTACCTGCAGCCTGCCAGGATCTCCTGCGCCTCTGAAGTTGCTTTTGGTGGATCATGACTGGACTGTGGGACAGGGACAAGCTCTCTTCTGGTGATGTTGTAGCCTTGCTTGCAGGTGATGGCAGCTCCATGTGCCCCATGATGAGTTAGACTTATATCCAACCATGCAGACCAGGTTAAGCTATGGTCCACTCCATGGGTCTGGTGGACCTGCTGTGGTCCCAATGGAGAAGTAAGTTGGGTGAATCCAACTTTTGGTGCTCTCAAGCCCTCTGAAGCACTCATACCCAACCTGTCACTGCCCAAGGGCCCTCATTTGAGCAGAAACCCCAAAATTTGTCTGGCAGGGAGGCGAACATCAACATCAATAGGGCTTGGGTGTAATTTTCCCTGTTTGGGTGACTACAAAGGAGGTCACCGTGAGGACAGCCACTTTGTGCCTGCCAGCACAGAGCAGACAGTGGGAGGTCTATATCCATAGTGTTAACTGCTGCTTGATGACATGTGGCCCTGGAACCCTCAGTGGCAGAAGATGGGATTTCACAGGGCTGATCAAGGGCTGATCTGTGGCCAAGGGCTTGATGAAATGAGGCAGAAGAAGGCTTTAATCAATCTCTCAACAGGACTCCTCTCTGATGTTCCCTTCTTATCACAGAGATTGACTCTCCGGCTGCTTCCCTCAGGATGTCTCCTGAGCCGTGTTACTGGGTGAGGTCTATGCTGCTGAAATCTCAGCCCTCAGCTCATCTGCTGGCAGCTGAAGATTTGATGTGGGCTCAATTCTGCCAGCAGAAACGGGCTTTGGTCACCTTGGCTTGTGTCAGTCACGGCCAGCAAAGGACACTTGGTGAACAGAGTACCCATCCCATCTCTGCCTCCAAAGTGGAATTTAGGGAACCTCCTTCTCTCCATCCCTGTGTTGCTGACCTGGTAGCACAGGTGCTGCTCCATGCTTTGGGTACAGAGTTTATTTCTCAGTGCTTTTCTCCACCCCTTCCACAGCGTCAGCAGGACTTTGATTTTGTCCCTCAGCAGACTGATGTGGAGTGGGGTGGAGCGGGGCAGACTCTTCCTCTTCCTTGTAGTAGGGCATGATGATTACCTGGGAGCTTTGACTCATAAACGACTTTGTGAGTCAGGGATCAACGCTGCTTTTGTGGGGCTTGCCTAAGGGTGACCCATCTCCTCATGATCCACCTCCTTGGTCCTTGCACCCACTCAGGGTGATCTTGCCCTGAGCATCACACCCAGCTAAACAAGCAGGGCAGGTATTATTGCTCCTAGGTGGCCACCCAAACCCCACAGCTCTTCCTCTCCATCAATGCACTGTGGAGCTCAGCTGTAGTACAGGATCCTGCCAGTGCAGGAGGGGGAATTCCTATGATCACCACTCTCATCCATGGTGTCAGGGCCTATTTTCAGATGATTGGAGGTGGCACAACACAGCCTGGAGCCACATCGGTCCATCCTTATCCTTCTGCTCTTCCCCAGAGCATGCCGGGGAAAAATGAACAACCTGGATTCAAGGATGCCAGGAGTGTCCATCCCATGGCAGTTCGGGGAGTCTAAAAAAGCCTGGAGCTGTGTTCAATGTGGTCAGTATGGAGGTAGGATTTCCATGGGTGTTCTCCTACCACTGAGGTCAGGATAACTTTTCCAAGTGCTGCCTTCTGGAGCAGGAACTGTTTTCTGGTGGCTGCAGTTGGCTTCCTGAGATGTGAGGAAATGCTCGAGAATTCCCATCAGGCAACCAGATCCCACCAGACCCCATGACCATTGGGCTCTTCCTGCACCCTCCCCTCTCACTCTAGGAATAGAGAACATCTTCATGCCTGAGCGTCCTTGTCCTGTGCAGCACATGGCATCGGTGCAACGATGGACAGGCAAAGCCAAACCCACAAAGCCTCCACTATGGCATATCTTCAGGGCTGGGCATTCAGGGCAGCTCCACATCCTCAGAGAATCATAGAATCACTGAATGTTTGGTGTGAGAAGGGACCTTCAAAGCTCCTCTAGTCCAACCCCCTGCAGTGAGATCTGCAACCAGAGTAGGTTGCTCAGAGCCCCAAGGTTCAACCTGATGTGGGATGGCTCCAGGGATCAGGCTTCTCCCACCTCTCTAGGCAACATGGGACAGGCTCTCAACACCCTCAGCATCAACAATTTCTTCCATCTTGTCTGAATTTCCCTCTTTTTAGTTTAACCACCACTCCTTGTCCTGTCACAGCAGCCCCATCTTTCTTATTGGCTCCTTTAAGCACTGAAAGGCTGCACTAAGGTCTCCATGGAGCTTCTCTTCTCTAGCTGAACCCCTCCAACTCTCCCAGCCTGGCCTCACAGCAGAGGGGTGCCAGCCGTGGTGATGTGTGGACCACCAGAGGGGAGAGGATTGGGAAGGATGATTTGGAAAGAATAAAAGGAAGAATCTATAAATAGTAAATGAGAAAGTTCCCTAAACAGAGGTCGAACCGGTTTGTCAGAGGCAGCCTGTGCATCGGCTGCCTGGTGACTAACACATGGAAAATGTGATGCCTCGCTGCATCCATGCTGCCAGGGCCACCACGGCCTTGTCCCATGGCCAGGGACCTCCCATGTCCCTACTGGGGATGGGACATTTGCCAAGAGGGACAAAGCTGAGAACTGCTTCACTCATTTCCTACAGAGACCAAACCAGAGCTGAGAGCTGCAGGAGGAGAGGCACATTTCCCCTCATGCCCTAAGGGTGCACCAAGCACATCACACAGGCAGAGAGTGAAAACAGCCAAGTCTTTGGTTGCCACATCAAATCAGTCAATGAAGTCCACTGATACTGGCTGAGATGGACAAGGGGCTTAGAAGTAGGGTGGGACAAGAGCTCCTCCTGGCTCTGAGCCACCATCTGTCTCTAGTGTGGGTCTGTTGGCTAGGATGGAGGGGAGCTGCTCGGGAGGAATGCAAGGCAAGGGCCAAGCTGGGGTAATGCTTTCCACAGAATATTCACACAGTTTCCGGCAATTTGCTGCTTCAGAACTTCCTGAGCCAGAGGTTGTATCCGTATCTTTCTGTTTAACTGCACTTGATGGGGCGGTGGAGTCGAGGTGATCACGCGCGTGGTGCTTCCTTGGAAGAAAGGGTTCAGAAAAGCAAGCAAGTGCTGGGGGAGGAACTAGTTCAGCCCCAGGGCTGCTTTAGGTATCTTAAATACTGTTTATAGAGTATGGTAAAATCAGCCTCCTCCTCCTCCTCTCTGCTGGTGTGATGTGGAGGGCTGAGTAGGATTCAGCCCACAGGGGACAGTGGGTTTCCACATGAGGCTGAAATACAAAGCATGTGGAGAACATCAGCCATAAGGAGACAGGAATGCTCCAAACTAGGAACAGATCCAAGCTGCCCTTCACAGGCTCAGACAGTCTCACATGCACTGTTTAACCCCAAAGCTCTGCCAGGGCTTTGGTGGGTTCGTGCTGTCAGCACATCTTGGCTTGGGGTCTGCAGGTGGGATCCATCCCAGGCATATTTTTGGGTCAGGCTTGATTGCGAAATGGAGTTTGCAGATTGTGTGATCTGTTGCCTGCTCTGTCTCGCCGGCATCTCCTGAGACTCCGCAGTTTTGTGGATTTCACAGCCCTTTGTACAGCTGTGTTGGAAATAGAAGGTGGTTCTCACCTTATCAAGAGGAGCAACTTTCCTCTAACAAGTTAATTTAGCTGTAAAGTAGAGTGTTAGACTAAAATTCATCACCACTGTGGGGACTTTCAGGGCAGTTAGGTCCCCAGTCTGATGGCTAGAACTGACCCCAAGCTGGAGGATCCAATTAACTCACCTCTTCCACATCTGAAAAACCCAGCAAAGTGGTCATCAAATTCCTGCTCTTGTGCGCCGAGGAGAGGCAGATGCTACTTCTCTGAAGTTGCCTTTAAGGGAGCAAGGAAAGTCCCCACCCCAGTCTGGATGCAGATCTACCTCCTGCAAGTTCGGGCAGAGATGTGACTCCTGATGGCATCACGTGCCAGTCAGCACGGACAGCAAGCACAGCCTTCCTGCAGAGCCAGCTGAGCCTGGTCAGGAGAGCAAGGAGGAAGCACTCAATGCATCAGCTACAGAAGCTGCCCAAAATGTCTCTTCTCTACTCCTCTCAGCGCTCGCCCCCAAAGTTGGGAGCTGTGGGTCTTGGTGTAGCTCAGAGCTTTTTGCCTTCTGGTTCGGGGGAATTTTGTCTCTGTTTATAGAAATCACAGAATCACAGAATGGGTTGGGTTGGGTTGGAAGAGACCAGTAAAGCTCATCTAGTCCAACATCCTTGTGATAAATCAGGTCCAACCTGACCTGGAATATTTTCAGGGATGGGCCTTCTCCCACGTCTCTGGGCAACCTGAGCCAGGGTCTCACCATTTCTTCCTTCTCTCTAGTCTGAATCTCTTTCTTGTCCTGTCAAAACCACCCCTTGCCCTGTCAAAACATCTTGTAAAAAGTCTCTCTGAACTGAGCTTCTTTCTCTGCCTTTATACCCCGATGGGAGTTTGCAGCCCCCTGCACTAAAATAGGGTGAGAAGGACCTTCCTGTGCCACCTGCAGACAACAGCTGTGATGCTCCAGCAAAGCTTCCGTGACCCTGGCCAGCCCTGGAGAGGTGCAGGTGGTTCTTTGAGAGGTTGGCATCGGTGTCACAGGAGACCTCAGTGGGAAGTGGTGGAGCTGGGTTTGCAATATGAATCTGGGGACAGACACCCTGCCCTGTGGGAACCGACCCAAGCGATCTCCTTGAGCCATCCTGGATCTGTAACAGGAGAAGGTAAGTTCTTTGCCAAGGATTGAAGCTGCTGGCCCAGCAGTAAATCACCGTGCAATGACCCAGGTGGAAACAGTGCTGGGTGAGGAGGGAGAGGTGAGGCCCTATGCTGAAGCTGTCATTAAGGAGGTTGTGCAAGGAGTGGGTAGATGGGGAGGTCAACATCTGTTGAGCTGCACAAGCTGGGCCAAGAATATGAAGATGCAAGATTCCAGCTGCACCCCAAACTCCTCCAGTGCTCACAGAGAAGCTCTACTGAGCTGCATCCCGTGCCTCAGTTTCCCTATGTGGAAAATGTGGATGAATAGTCCTTGAGGGTGATTTCCTTGTTCTTAGGTGGACTTGGGGTTTTATAGACAGGGCGATGCTTAAAGTGTTTTGTTAGACTTTGCTATGAAGTCCTCCTGCAAACACTTGACCCCCAGGAGAAATCCCAGCCCAGAAGCACCTTTGCAAAGTAGAAGTCAAGCTAGGAAAAGGCTTCACATCTCCTTGCACCCTGACGTGTGGGTGGCAGGTCTTGTAGGGCAGGTGTGGCACCAGGACTCTGCCCATAAATCTTCTATGCCTCTACCCTCTGGATAAATGGGGAGACTGGAAGAACTGGTGCTCAGCAATTGGAGTAATTTCTGGGCATCAGGAAACCCAGAGTGCCAAGTTTCTGCCATGTGATGTCCGCATCTGTCACCAGACTAATTGGGAAGGCAAGACTTCACCACATCTCTTCCTGGAAGTAGCTCAGAGAAGCTGTGGCCTACGTGATGCTCAGTCCTGTTGTCCCAGTGATATTGATTCCTGAACCTCACAACATCCTGGAAATGAACTAATCCTCTTTTGTTAGCTGGGGAAACTGAGGCACAGCCCACTGGGGTGACCTGCTCTGCCTGGTTTCCTAATATTGTTCTTCTCAGGGTATCAGTGATGGCCTTTTATGTTGGCTTTGGGCTAAGAGGGGTGAAAGGTCAGCACCTCTAGTTGGAAATGTATGGGGCACCTTCACATGGAGCAGAGAGAGCAGGAAGCTCTGGAAAACATATTGCAGCTCCCCCAGAATTGTAGAACCCAAGGCCAGAGCTTTCTCTTGAGCTGAAGAGAATGGTTGCTCTTGCAGTGCAGGGCTGGGAGACAAAGTTGTCCCCAGGCCTTGGGAGAGGCCAGACTCTCTGGCTTGACCCAGAATATGTGGGACATGTCCTGAGAGTTTTGCGGCCGGTGTAGGGCGGTCACATTTGGTAACTTCATTCAGTAGTCGGCCAAAGTTCATCCTGAACCTGGATACTGCAGCAGAGCCAACCCCCTTGGCCAGCCTCCCTGAAGTTGCTCTTCACCTGTTGTCCCAACCAACCCCACAGAGAGCCTGGAGACAAATTTCTGTGGGTAGCAGGAATTTATAAGATGAGCACTTTGGGGATTATTTATGATCCATGGAGCCTGCTTGTCCTGTGGAGGAGGCACCTGCCTGTATCCACGTAGCTGATGCCCTGTTTTGCATGCAGGTGAGGAGCACTTGACCTTGGCAGAGCTTCATATGCTGCTTTGCTGGATGCCTTCCCCATAAAGCTGGGGTGCATCGCATCCAGCTGGCAAGACAGTAGGGAGCTTTGACTCAGCTGCACTTGGCTTCAGCCTCTGAAACTTCAGCCTCGGTCCCTTGTGAAAACCTACTCTTCCCGCTGGAAGGAATTTGCTGGATGAATCTCAGGGCTCACTGTACCTTTATATAACTCAGAGTGGAGAAAGCTGAGCCACCATGTGAAAATCCCTACTGGAGAGAAAAGACGTCTGGATGCTCGTTTAGACTGCCCTTATAGGGGTGGCAGGGGACATTAAGCTGAGGTCCCCTTCTGAAGGTACCAAAGGATGGGCAATCAGGTGCTGATCCATACTGCTCTGCTACCACTTGCCCCTTTTATGGAGGGGAGTGAACTCTCCAGGGCCAGCAGCCCTCTCCATCCCTCCCGTTCCTGTGCCAGGTGGAGGGCGGGATTTGGGGTTTATTTCCATCCCTGCCGTTGACGCAGTTGGGAGCCCAGGACACCTCCAGGTGTTATGGAAAATCTTGCCATCAAAACACTGATGTCAGAGCCTTTAATTAGGAGTGGGAAAAGGTTTTGGGATGCTGCAGGCAGATGCTGTGCCACCAGATCCCCCTCCTCAGGAAAGATGTGGTATCACTGTGTGTCTTCAGCCACTCAAAGCACCCAGTGGCTGGTGCAGATGGCCAAAGTGTCCCTAATGTGCGTGGGGAGCCATGGGGCACTCAAGAAGCAGGGCTGCCACTCAGCAGGTGTCAATCGGACCCTCCTGAAGTTCAGCAAAAGGACATGTCACATCCCAGGACAGGCTGAACACTTGCAAAGCAGGACTGAGGACTACCACAAGAGCACTTCTGAAGGTGTTATAATTTGAAGCCCACATCCCATGTTGGGCCCCTCAGTCCAAAAGAGAGGTTGGTGTACTGGGACCAGCCCAGCAGATCCATTCTGGTGGCTGAGATGCACTCAACATAGCTGTATCTGTCTTCTCAGTGAGAGGGAAGGAGAAAGCCACAGCCAGTCTTAGTGGAGAGAGAGAAGATGTCATCGCTGTCACTACCAGTGTTCACTCTAAGGCAGACATGCATCCTGTCGTGGGTTGAGGCTGGGCTGGCCAGGAGACAAATGACTAGCACTCTTCATTAACACCTAAAGGGGGGAAGAGAAAGGGAATAAGGGAGAGCGACTTATGGATTGGAAAAGAAAACAGTATGAAGTGGAATGCAAACATTGAACCAATACTGAGTGCAACCCCGTGATGGCAGTCCTGCTCCAGCAGGTTGGACAAGATGAACTTCGGAGGTCCCTTCCAGCCCCTACCATTCTCTACCATTCTGTTATTCTGTGATACATCACCATCAGCACTGATGCAGGTGGTGGGCAAGCCCCAGACTGGACTCAGTGGCAGACAGGAACCCCATACAGGAGCTGGATGTGGCACTGGATTTAGGAATGCACAGGCTGGGATAGAAGGGAGAACAGACAGAGCCCTTCTTGGATACTGGTCATTGAAGAAAAGAGTTTAACCCTTGTGATCCCTCATCTCTGTATCAAATACGTTGTATATAGGATGGAATATCCTGTTTGTCAGTTTAGGGTCATCTGTTCTGTCCGCTCCTCCCTTCAGGTGCACCCCAGCTGCACACAGGGTTTAGCAGTGACCTTGTTCTTCACGGGATAAAGTCTAAGCCAGAGTCCTTCTGCATGCCAGCTCCTGGTAGTAACTGCAAACATGCAGTGTT
Source organism: Rhinopomastus cyanomelas (assembly GCA_013400115.1). NCBI lineage: Eukaryota > Metazoa > Chordata > Aves > Bucerotiformes > Rhinopomastidae > Rhinopomastus > Rhinopomastus cyanomelas. The sequence continues at coordinate 435,354 of VXBP01005242.1, forward strand.
ATCACCCGTAGAAGCAGCCACTGTCTGTGCAAACACGCTGTTAACTGCATAAAGAGCCTTTAGCTGGAAGAGACAGTGCTGAACAGAATCAGTTCTGTTCTAAGTCAAGCCAGGACAGTGAGATCTATTTGCATATTGGGATAATAAATTCTCCTCAATACCTTAGGAGGGCTGTCCCAGTCACATTGCTCAAACTCACCAGGAACTGAACCCTTCTGCTCTTGCTTCTACTCACAGCTCTGGGCAGAAGTCATTGAGTGATTCTGTCATTCATCCCAAGGGCAGAAGAGTGGTTGGCTCCCAGGACTCAGTCAGGATTGCTGGCCCCATGGCCACAGCAGGGTGATGAATCGGGCACACACAGGCCCAGGTTTGATCACACTCATAGCTGTGATCTTGTTTCGATGCTGTTTTATTCTCCACTGAGCCCCTTGCCCAAGGGCAATGCAGTCTACCTCATTCTGCAGCTCAGCTTGGCTTATATGCTTCCTTGTGAGGAGGAATATTTCCTCAAGCTGTACCTCAGACAGGACATTTTTGGCATATCTGGGACTTTATTTTGGCAGTCGTTACTCCCAGACATTTGTTTGTTTTGAAAGCAAGATGGAGAGTTGCTGGGGTTGAAGTGTTGGGCTGCCTCCATCTTCTGGGCTGCCTCCATCTCCTTGGCTTTCTGCTGGAAAACACAGCCCCATGGATAGTCCAGAAGATCGTTGCTCTGGTCAGACCACCTGAAGGTGGATGCAAGAAACTTGTGGAGGTGATAGGGACTCTCTGATGATGGGTTCTGACTGTCCTGTGGTCACGAAAATCGGGGTGGATGGACAGTAACAATTGAAAAAGCACCGGGCAGCTCAGCAAAACACACATCAGCCCGTGTCCTGATGGGACCAGGGAGCACGTGTGGGCTGATCCCCTGTAAAACCTCAATCACCAGTCTCCAAAGGGGCTGCCTTTGCTTGGGATGAGAAGTGGGGCTGGGGGCTGGGTGTTTTCAGCTTGTGATTTAGCCTTGAGTGAGGCTGAGCACATGTTTTTGGTGGCCTCGGACAGCATCCCAGTTTCCAAAGCTGGATCTTGGTGTTTTCCTGGCCTAGGACATTGCCATCCTCTAGTGGCTGCATCCAGAAGCACAGCAGTGCTGGTAGGACCCACAGGTCTCCAGAGCCACCAGCACCGTGGAGGCCATGTGGCTCTTCTCTGGAGGGTGGGGTTGGAAGGACCTCCATGGATGCTCCCTTCTTCTCTTTCTCCAGCAGGAGTGTAGGTCAGGAGCAACTCCACTCACCTGGAAAGGACTCTGTGTCTGTTACCACTAAGCTTTGGCAACCAGTGTTTAAAACTCTGCTTTGCTCAAGGGGCTAATGCTTTGCCCTGGTCCGTGCTGTTAGGACAACCAGGGGTGTTGTGTTACCACCTCAGTGTGAAGACAACAGTGCTGCCCCACTGTGCTTTTCAGTTTATTAACTGGAGTCCTTGTGTCCAGACGAACGGCTACAGCTGGCACCAAGTTCTTGGGTCTGGGTCTGCAAGCAGGGGTAGATTTGGAGGCTGGCTGCTGTCTCCATTCATCCAGATAAAATCCTGTGAACTATGTAGGAAAGGGACTTGTGTTAGATGCAGATGTGAGATACCTGTCTTTGGGCAAGTTTTACCTTTTGTAGGTTGTGCTCTTGGTACCTCCTCTGCTTCAGCCCCATCTACAAAATGGTATTGAACCTACTACTTGGACCTGCAACTGTGTGGAGGTCATGCAGTGCTGGAGAGGACAGAAAAGACCCTTGTTCCCTCTTTCCCAGCAGAAGAAAGTGTGCCTGGAGTGGCTCCAGGGAAAAGGAGTTGCTTAGTGAGGGGTATGGGACCAGGAAATGTCCCAGGCTGGACGTCCTTTGGAGCAGCAGCCAGAGTCACTGCAGGAGTCACTATCCATGATGCTGTCTGAACAGCAGGTGAGGCTGGGATGCTGACCATGCTTCTCTATCACTCCCCTGTCCAAGGGGACAAAGGTCTGAAATCTCACCCAATTCTTGGAGTTTGTTGCAAACCTGAAATCTAGGTTGAAAACGCGGTGGAAATCCCACGTGTGTTTTTGTTGCTTTCCATCTTACACGAGGTGACCACAGTTTATTAAAGATGGCTTAGGGACTAAATAGAGAAAATACATTAATAGAGTCCCCAGTTAATTGCAGTCCCCAATATAAGAAGGACATGGAGCTAATGCAGTCCACAGGGATCATCAGAGGGCTGGAGCACCTCTGTAATGGGGACAGGCTGAGGAAATTGTGGCTGTTCAGCCTGGAGAAGAGAAGGCTCCAGGGTGACCCTATAAGCAGCTTCCAGAGAGCTACAGGAAAGCTGGAGAGTAACCTTACAAAGATTTCTAGTGATAGGACAAGGAGGATGCTTTCAAGCTACAAGAGAGGAGATTTAGACTAGATCTGAGGAAGAAATTCCTCCCTGTGAGGATGGTGAGGCACTGGACCAAATTGCCCATGGAGGCTGTGGCTGCTCCATCACTGGGAGTGCTCAAGGCCAGGCTCGAGGGAGCTCTGGACAACCTGATCTGGTGAGAGGTGGCCCTGCCCATGGCAGGGGGTTACAACTAGATGATCTCTGATGTCCCTTCCAACCTAAGCCATTTGGTAACTCTATGATTGAATAGAAATAATTGTTATGGTGAGTAATTAAGAACAAAACAGTGGGGATACAGACGATGTTGGGTGTTGGCTGGGATCTCTGGTGCTTTTTCTGCCACGTGTGAGTGCTCTGGGTCCATGCAGTGGCTGAAACAATGAGACCTAATGGTTCAAAAGCAAGAGGCCAGACCAAAAAAAGCCTGAACGAGACACTTTAACAGCCCAGGAATTCCTGAGCCAATGCTCTCGAGGTCTGAATGTGCTGGTCTGTCTGTCTTGCTGATCCCAAATGAGATGTAAATGTTCTTGGCCAAAGCAGATTTTCACATTGTTCACAGCTTTTGCTGTATCTGCTGTGCTGAGGTTTTTGTGGTTTCAGTGGAAATCTGCTACCCTCCAGCTGCCTGTTGCTGGATTACAGTCTGCAGCTGCAGTTCTCCTGCAGCACCAGCTCTGCAGTGATGTTTCCACACACGTTCAAGGACTGAGCTGGATAGAAAGCCCAGGTCCATCTGTCCAGTTGCAGACCGCATCCTGGTGAGGCTTTGGGTGGACTTAGGCACAAACTGGGGATTTGTGGGACATGACCCTGCTTTTCCCAGGGTTAGAAGGTCGACTCCATGACTTTGGAGGAAGCTACATAAGCAGAGCTTTGTTTGCATCATTAATTAATTTGGCAGTGCTGTCCCCTTGCTAGAACCCACAGCATCCCTCTTATTTCAGGAAGAGATGTGTCTTCTGCTGAAGATGCCATCTTCCATGCTCCAAGTGTTGCAAGGTCATGGGTGATTTCCCCATGATTCTAAGTGCAGCTTAGAGAAAGCATCACCTCCTCTCTTGGTAGTCTGGTGTTCCAGAAGCTGCTTGTGATCTGGAGAATCATAGAATCACAGAATTGTTTAAGTTGGAAAGAACCTTAAACATCCTCCAGTTCCAACTCCCTGCTATGGGCAGGGTCACCTCCCACTAGAAAGCCCAAACTCCTGAAGATATTGGTAGAAAACTAAAATGGATTAATTTGCAACCCCATCCTTCTTCCTGTTGAGATGACAGTTGACGACACCAGTACTACGTGCCACAGGGCAGCCGTGAAGGGCAGACTGAAGGAAGAAGGGCCTGAGAAGGCTTCCTCAGACTGTGCCTGTACTTGTAGGACTTTATCTGGAGAGCATGAAGAATACCCTGCCCTTTGTCCTGAACACAGAACAGGTTTCTCTGCTTTTTACCACTTCACTCCCTCCTTCCCTCCATCCCTCCCTTCCTCCTTCTGCCCTTTCTGGTGCTCCAGGGCAGGCTGGTGAGGTGCTGCCTGTCTAAGGGGGTTACTGGTATCTACCATCAGGGTCCTTCTTGTTTCCTGTTATTCCAAGACTTTGCCTTTAGTTACTGACAGCTCTGCCATTCTCTACTTTTTCTCCAGGACAGCTGGTTGCCTCCAGGATGAAATGCTTTTGGAAAAGTTCAGCTGCAACAGTTGAGCATTTTGCAAGAATGAGATCAGGAGGAAAAAAGAAGTTTTGCCCCCACTGAGAGGAGGAAAGTTCCTTGTGTTCACTGTACCAGCAGTACTTGCCAAGGATGGGGTTCTGTCCTTGAGCAGATCTCATCCTTGACTGGCAGCCTTCACTGGCCACATCCCCACAGCAACCTCCTCCTGGCACAGCAATCAATTCCTTCCTGCAACGCTTGATCGGGGGAAAGGGTTGCAAGCCTCTGCCCTGAAGATCTTTACGTCATCCTGAAATTCTTTTTCAGTCCCAGGGAAGTTTGTAACATGCTCTGAGGACACAGCTCTTCCTCCCTCCCTAAGGTTCAATCTAGTAGAAGCAATGTTGCTCTGTAGGGCAATGCCCTGGGGCATCCCCATAGGGCTGGTAAATTTAGCAGAGGGCCTCCAAGAGACTGGGGATCTTCTGGAACAACAGCTGGAAACAGGTGGGATAGCCAAGTCCTACACAGTTGGACCCCTATATAACTCAGCTAGTTAGTGGCAAACAGAGCCATCTCCTGTAGTTGTAAAATGGAACTGTAATGCTGTGCCAGACTGAGTACAGAGCCCATGACCCTACCTTGAGCATCTGGTTCTTCATTTTACTGTACAGAAACATGTCCTGTCACACACCGGGACTGCTCAGCTATGTGGTTGCACCACTGGTACCTACCAAAGGTCTGTGTGACTGTCCATCTTGCTTTTCCCAAGAGACACATCAACTCATCAAGCACATTTTAAAAGATTCTGGAAGCATAGAATCATAGAATCATTAGGGATTGGAAGGGACCTCAAAAGATCATCTAGTCCAATGCCCCTGCCAAGGTAGGATCACCCAGACCAAGTCGCACAGGAACACATCCAGGTGGGTTTTAAATGTCTCCAGTGAAGGAGACTGTCGTTGTTTCTTGTGACTTTCATGCCACGTGGGAAAGGGTGTGGAGAACACTGGCCCAGGCTCCCCAGAGAGGTGGGAGATCCTCCATCCCTGGCACCACTCCATGTCAGGGTGGACCTTGGGGCTCTGAGCCACCTGCTCTGGTTGCAGATGTCCCTGCTCACTGCAGGGTGTTGGACTGGAGGAGCATTAAAGATCCTTTCCAGCATGAACCACTCCATGAGTTCGCCACAGTCATGACTGCACAGTGCTGCAGGTTGCACAGGTGACACTGGTGGACAAGGGAAATGCTGCGGTCCATCCCTCCTGCTCCTCCATCACAGGGTGTCCCCTGTGGTTCTTTGGAGTTGACTTGAAGCGTCTGTCCCTACGCCCTCCATCCAAGGGGCTCGTGCTCTGCACTGGGGTGTGGAGGCAGCTGAGCAAATAACCCGAGTTTCACCTTCAGCTTACTCTGAAAAATCAAAGGGAGTTTTGGGTCTGAGTCAAGCAAAGTAAATAAACAGAAGAGCCCTCTCCACTGAAAACAGAGGCTGGGGATGAAAAAGAGAGAAATCTGACCCAAACCAAGGGTTGTTTTGGTTTTGTTTCCAGCCTTAACTCTGTTTTGATTTAGTGCTGCTGGTGTGAATAAGCTGAGGCAGATGTTGACTTTTATGGACAACCCCCCCCCCCGCCTTTNGTTTATTTTTTAGGCCCCCCCCCCCCCCCCCCCCGACTTTTGTGTATTTTTTTCTTCTTTTCTGCATCTGGCCAGAGTGATTTGCCAAACACATGAGTTCTTCTGGCCACCTCCATCCACATTTTTCAGTGGAGAAGTCAGTCTGAGCCAGACCCTGTTACACTGAGGTGCAGTGGCTCATGTAGGACACTGGTGCAGGCAGATGTGTAGTGCTGTGTTGGTTCTTGAACTCCAGATGCTGCTCAGAAAGGGTAATCAAGACGCTCTGTCATACCAGGCAGCTGGAAAAATCCATGGACATTTGAGCTTTGCAGCTTTGTATCTCAAATGTGAAGGAAAGAAGGAAGGAAGATGTTTTGATGACAAGAGTGACCTCCTGAAGTCTTGGCCATGGCCAAGATCATTGAGTCCAACCATTAACCCAACCATCCCAAGGTCACTGCCTGTCCTTAAGCACTATATCCATGTGACTGTTAAACACATCACATGGTTCTCATCAAAGTTGCTGCAGGGTCACTGACAACAAAGAGATGATGAGGGGGGAACCTAGCAGCCCATGGAAGGCAGGACCTTCAGTAATGCAGCAACTTCATTTTACTGCCTCAGTGTGGTTAGGGTCCATAGCACGTTGCATGCAAGGAAAGATTGAAGGTGTGAAAGGCTTGCTAAAAATCCCTCTCCCCAGGGTGGATCCAGCCCCAAGCACTGCTGAGTTCTCTGGAGATTGGAGTAAATTCAGGTCCAGATGTGAATATCCATCTTTTCCTCTCTGGACTTCATCAGTACAATGTGGTGGTTGCACTTGGTGATTGCTCTATGTCCCTTCCAACCGAAATACAATGTTCTACTTATTTCTGCCACTCAGGTAGGAACATGCTGGCAGCTTACCACATCTGGAGGCAGGTCTGAGCACCTTCCTTGGTGCACATCTAGGCACTGAACCCCCTGCCAGCTCCAGTCCTACCTTAGGAATTTGTGTCTTCCAGCTCCTTCTCTGCACTGTGTCACACCACTGGCTCTGTTGGCCAGGAGAGGCTAGAAGATACTTTCTCCTGCTGTTTCCTGAGCTTCTCCTGGCTCAGCATTAATGGGTGCTTTCTGGTCCTGGAAGGTTTCTCCAAATGTATATAAACAATATGAGTTCTCTGGGTTTGATGCTCTGAAATGCTGATGCTGAAGAGTGAAAAGCCAACAGAATGGTGATCTGTCTGCTGCCAGTGAGTGCCCACCATAACCCATAACCCCAGACCCATACCTCAAAAGCTCAAGGTCATTAGGTATAGGGTGTTGTTGCAACATGGCAGGGAGTGCAGGGAGATGGAGAAAGCTCATCTTTCCTCCATGGGTTGTCTCATCATGTTTCAGGCTTAACACGAGAAATAAAAAGATGTGCAATGTGGAAAAGGAGTAGGACAGCAGCAGATGAGCAGAGGAGCCATGGCTGACGTGAAGCAAACTGGTGGAAAGGCATAAAACAAAATCACATCTAGAGATGACCCTGCTAGCACATCCAGCTGCCCACCAGCCAGAAATGTAGTGTGTGGTGCAACGAGGCAGCTCTGATGGAGAGGGAAGCTGAAGCAGGGTGCTCTGACTTGCTGGGTGGGTTTTGCTGGGTGTTTTGCTTCTCCTGCAAAGTGCTGTTGGGTCAGGGTGTTCCCAGGGAGAACTCCCTCCCAGGCAGTTAGCTGCAGGGCTAGCAGGAACCCACAGGGATTTGAATAAACCTCACATGCTCTGACGAGAGCAGGGTGAGGAGTTTCCCAGCTCTGTGGGTTGTTCTCCTCGGGAACAGCACAAGGTCAATGCTGCATGAGCTGCTGTCCAGGGTCTGTCTTTGGGCCAAGCGGTGAAGGTTCGCGGCAGGAGGAACAGGTAGCTCTGCACCTGCAGAAGAAAATGACCTGGACGCATGGGGATGAGGTTTTTCTTGCGTGTGACCGGATCAGGGTTTGCCCTCACAGCCCGAGTGTGTCTGGGCTCTTGTTCCACGCTTCTGGGTAAACAGGATGTTGTTATAATTAGCTTTCCTGTCATCAACCCTATAGTAGCTGTACAGTGGAAAAAACCCTCTTGGCAGAGTTTGGCCATTTCGTTATGGAAAGATATTGGGTCTGACTGCAGCCTTCTCCTTCCTTCTCCTTCCAAGCTGCATCTAGGAGGTCCCAGAGTTCTCCTGCTTTGCTTCTTTAACACTTTACCTCCCCTCCTTATTTGAACCCATGAGGTGGGGGAAAAGACACTTGGAGCTTGATGCAGGGAAGAAAATGCCTTGGGACATGAGCTATGAGAGGGTGGGCTTCCTAAGGAGACCATCTCCACTGTGTGATGAGCTGCCTCCAGCCTCTGCTGCAGTTGAAGAGAAAGTGGATGCTTGTAGGACTGAGGAGGAGACCCACCATCCATTGCCAAGGATTTATATGGGGATGCAGGGATGGCATAAGTAGTCCTGCAAAGACCCTTGATATGGGAAAGAAACAATCCCTGAGTCCTAAAGCAAAGGCTGAGCTTCAAAACCTTCTCTAAGGGAGGTAAAACACCCCAAACTCTTGGTGCAATGACTACTGCAAACACAAGGATCGTTGCAGTCTGAAATAAGCCAGCAAAATCAGTCCAGAAAGCACTCTCCTGCCATAACGTGGCATCTTAGGAAGATTCACAATGAGGTATTTGCAGAAGATCAGGTCTTCCACAGCACCCCTGAGCTGGGAAAGGCAGTGGGTCCTGCTGAGATATATGTCTACATGGTCTAGAATTGTCTGAGGGAAGGAGGACAGGTCTGTCCAAATATTCCTGAATAACTGAAGCCTGGAGCAGCAGGCAGAGCCCCATGATGGAAGGGTTCCAGAGGTGTGGGGACATGCACATGGCTTCTCAGTTGTGTCTTTGGCTTGTGTCTAGACTTGGGTGAGAACAAAAGCGGGATGAAAGCTCTTGGGTGGCGGCAAACTTCCCTTCAGGCCAGGAAGAAGCATCCCAACCCTTGACAGGAGACTGAGCGGAGGATGGTTGGTTTTAAGCCCTGAGGGGCTTTGCTTGCACGGCAAGCGTGGCATGTTAGATTGGAAGAGGCTGATGCAAGCCAGGATCTCGCATGTTGGTGGAGTGAGGAGACTGGGACTTTAGGTAAGCTCTGAGGTACTTCAGTTTCTGTGCAGAGATTTGGTTTAGAAGAATTTACTGCCCTCAGACTTGCTCCTTGCATGATGTCTCCTTGTGGGAGGACCATGACTTGCCTGGTTCCTGGCAGTTACATCTTCATGAAGGGAACCAATGTGCTGAACTGATGCAACTGTCAACCTGCCTGTGCTGGTAGTAAAGAGGGTCTTACAAAAGCCCATGATCTGCCATCTCCCCCATTACTGACATGTAAATGAGCTGTTGGGCCAAACTTCAGCCAAGTTCTGGGTCCTCCAGACCCATGTGCATTAATATTGTCCAAGTTCTTGCTCATCCAGGCTTCAGTGCAGAGGTTAAAGCATGGGTGAATGACCAGTGCAGCCTGTCCATAGAGAATGTTCTGACCTCAGTTCACCTGCAGCATGATGGAAATACTGTGGATTGTGCTTTTGGTTTGCAGCAGCCTGCCATAGGTTTGCCTTCTCCTCATACCTTGGGCAGAGCCTTGTCTGTAGCTGCTGCAAGTCCATCCTTCTCAAAACACAAGGAACAGGTTGACCTTGACAGCTCGGTGTTCTCTCCTTTATTTTCCTTGCAGAGACACCCCTCAGGGTTTTCCTGAGACAGATTAAAACCAGAGCACCCTTGCATTACAAAACAGAGCCACAGGCACAACTTTTACCTACATTATTTTCCTGCTCCCTCCCCTACCAGCTTTGCCCAGCACAGGCAGACCAACTGGAGATACTGGAGTTAAAACACATCCAGGACCCAGCAGCCACTGCTCAGCTCCCAGCCCACCAAGAAACTTCAGCTAGGCTCAGGAGCTCTAGAGGACAAACAGCAGCCAAAGTTTGGAGGCTTGGTTGACCAGGAGGTCTGTGAAGGTGGGTGTGCAGAGAGGCTCTGAAGCACTGTGGTGCATGACCCAGCTGCATGTAGTTGTGGGCAAAGTTGATCTTCCCACTCCTCAAACATCCTCATGAAGTTGCTATCCCATGGGTCTTCAGTATCTCCTACACATTGAAAATCTTCTGGGGAAACACCAGACACAAACATGTCCTTAGATGCTTCAGGTGAAATCTGGTGTCTTACCATCAGCAATATGTCTTTCAGAAAATGTGGGAATGAGTGCAGTCCACCTTCAGCAGTTATCTCCTGATGGCCAAGCTCCTTATGTATTTGCTGGCCAAGCATCTTGCAGCATTCCCATGAGTGGGTGAGATATGCAAAGACCTCCATCACTAGTGACTAGGACTGAAGAGGAGGATGAGCCATCTCAGCTCAAAATGGTATCTGTGGAGTATCATCAAGGGGAGGGAGGTGAAAGGAAGCTTGTGACAGTAATAAAGTGCAATTAGGTCTCAGCTGGATGGTGACCCTCATCCAAGATAGTGGCCCTCATCCAAGATGGTGGCTTTTACTTTGGATTTACAGTTCAAGCAAGAAGAGCAGAGGAGTCTACAGAGTCTCCTATCAGCAGTGCTCAGCACTGGGAGAGACCACATCTGGAGTAGTGTCCAGTGCTGGGCTGCCCAGTCCAAAAGAGATATGGACAGACTGGAGAGTCTAGTGAAGGGATTAGAGCATCTCCATTGATCTCTGGCTGGGGTGAAGCAAAGATTCTGGGGTTTTGGAGGGTGATGGACAGTCAGACTAGACCCAAGTCCCCACCACAAATAAAACACTTCAAACAAAAGCCCTGCAGGTTCACGCTGCTCTCTCTTCTTCAGCAGGTCCTCATGAGCCAGGGCTCTGATCTTAGAGCCGGGACTTGCCTGACTGCTGTGCTCGTGTTTGTTTCTGTTTTGCGTTGGCTTCTGCAGAAGCTCTGGAATTTGCAGTGAGCCAGCATCACCCAGGGCTTGTAACAACAAGTGGGGATCTGAATGGAGAGGGATTTGGATCACTGTTAGCTGCAGGGGGTTTGCTTGTGTCACGGCCAGTCTGCAGAATGGTGCAAGATGCCTACAGGCTGGCTCACATGAACTATTTATGTCCATGCAGGTGGGCACCAATCCTACCCTTCCCATGAGCTGGTAGACAAGAACTGGGGCACCATCTCTTCCACCAGCATTCTCAAAAATGGTCTGATCCCTCCTAGGCTTTAGATTGGATCCATTGTCTGTGGACACTGGAGGCACCACGTGCTCCAGTGGGCTTGAGGCCAGGTCTACACATTAGGCAATGACCCCATGTGGGTCTGCAAGAACAAAAAGTGCTGCTTCTTGCCAGGGAAGTCACCTGCTGCTTGTCATGTCACCTACTGTGTCACCTACAGTGTCATGCTGAGTCTTGAATTACCTCATCTTATCAGGGAAGGGCAGGAGTCATCCTGGCCAGAGGTGGGCTGGGACCAGAGGCCACATGCTGCTTTTTTCCCTTGCAAAGCCTTTCACTGCTTTCTAGAGCCACACAAGGTCTCTAAGGTATTTGGTTGCCACCCATAGGGTCAAAAGAGGTCTTGTGTTAGGTACAGGGAGCTGTGGCTTGGCTCTGATCCTTCCTGGTGCTTGCGACCCTGGAGTGCCAGGTGAGAACTCAGCTCAACACCATGAAGACTTCTGGGTCAGCTCACACCACCTTGGTGTTTGCTTTGTGAATCTGTAAGAAAGTCTTGCTTACTGTGAGGTCTCCATTGCTGTCTCATGCAGTCAAGGTCACCCCTCAGTCTCCTTTTCTCCAAGCTAAAGAGACCCAGCTCCCTCAGCCTCTCCTCGTAAGGGAGGTACTCCACTTCCTTCATCATCCTCATTGCTCTAAGCTGAACTCCCTCCAGCAGCTCCACATCCTTCTTGAACTGAGGGGCCCAGAACTGGACAAAATACTCCAGATATGGTTTGACCAGTGCAGAGCAGAGGGGCAGAAGAACCTCCCTCAATCTGCTAACCAACCCCCTTCTGGACATAAAACATCCCAGATATGTTACCCACTAATCAGATGATTCCCACACTTCAAAGGGTGATAGAGAGGTGATGTAGGCTTGTGGTCTGCAGACATCTGCTGGCCTAACCTGATTGCTCAAGGGTCTTGGGTGCCTCACTGAATGGACATGATGCAAGACCTGGAGGTGACAGGGGCTGAAGCGGAAGGGAACCACGCCTAAGACAGGTGAGAGCCGCTGGAGAAATAATGGAAGGTGTTCATGATACATGAAAACAAGATGTCTGAGTGTTTCTGAGCTGAAGGGTTTCTTCTGGACTTGTGGCACCTTTATGGCTGGATCAGCTCTGGTGAAACATTCAGCTCAGACCAATGAACAAATAGTTGTGATCCCCCAAGAACGAGGCTTCACTCAGCTGACCATACACAGGTGTCTTCTAACATCTCATCCTTAGCACTGGGGCTCTGAGGGCACCCATAGGCGTTGATGGCCATGACCAGCCACACCTGTGGCTTCCACCCCACCCACAGAGCTCTATTTAAGCTCAGCCTGAAGCGTTCAATCTCCTTCTCATGTGCTTGGTAAGAGAGATGGTCTCTGGTTTGTCTATCAGCTGCTTTTTAGCTGCCTTGGGGCTTGGCTTTTACAGCTCTTTTACGCAAGCTGTGACTGAAGCACAAGAACCTACAGTATCTCATGGCCCTTGTTCACTGGCCACAACCACCTCTGTGCTACACCTCTGAGTGTGCGTCTCCAGGAACCAGAAGCTAAGCATGGGATTGGGTCTGTGGACTGAGATGCCTTATGGGTGGAGGTGTGGCTGTCCTAAGGTAGGTGTGCTACTGTTTGAGATTCCTCATGGTGTTCTAAGCTCCTACAAGGTGCTGATTTGGACAAGATAGATCTTCTTTCTTGATCAGCAAAGGAGGGAGGCAGATCTAAAGATTCTCCAAAGGCAGTAAATATCTGAACAACTGAGTGATGTTTCAGCCAGCCAGGATTGTTTCTAGTTGGAACCTCAAACTGGTCTGAGTGGAATGGAGGGGAGTGTCCTCCAGACCAGCGCATCCTCAGCATCTTTCCTGCTCTCATTTCACAGCTGTTGGCCTCCTCTGTGTTGCTGATGTCTTGCTTAGTGTGTCCATTGGAGTGATGCTACTAGCAGCCCTTCTGGGGCTTTGTTTGGTGGCACCTTGTCCTTTCCTTCTGTTCCCTGTGGATCCCACTCTGTGGCTACAGAGTGTGGGCAGATACTAGTCTGGGCTGGCTGTGTTGCAAGGTGAAGACACAACGGGAGAGCAACATCCATCACGTTCTGTTCCTTCTGGCCAAGACTCAGTCTACCAACCTCTCTGGTCTTGTCATACCTGGATTTTTCATCTCAAGATCTCTTTTTCTGTTCCAGCACACCGTGTTGTAAAATCCAGCTCCTAGGTCTGCTCTTGGGGAACACAGGGTCTCAAAGCAGGAGAGGAGCTAAGGCAGGCTGGCCAGAAGACTAGCAGGTTGTTCTGTGGGGTGAATTAGAAGATCTCTGCCTTGGCAGGTTGCCACTCAAAGCTGAACCAGGGCCATGTTCCTGTCACCAGCCAGCCTTGGCACTGCTCACAGGTGCCCCTGGGGTTTCCCAGGATGCTGGTTTCAGTTCAGGGTGTGTAACGTAAGCCAGCCCAGCTGGGAGACCAGTGAGGGAGACCTCACTGCTCTCCACAACAAAGGGTGAGAACTAGATGATCTCTGAGGTCCCTTCCAACCTAGCCCATTCTGTGGTTCTGCTTTCCTCTGCTTAGTGGTCTTTGCTGGTCTGGAGAAGCTGGCTGCCCTCCAGCCACTGAAGGGTTCTGTTTGGAGCCTCTCAGTTTCCTAGGAAAGTTGCTTTAAGGAGTTTTTCTGGAATGGAGACTTCCCAAGGTTTTTTAATTTCTCCAAGGAATAGACAGTTGCACTCGCCCACGTCTTGAATAAGTTTTATCAAATAAAATTTTCAATTAAAAAATGCCATAAACCACTGAGAAACAGCAAGGGCTGCAGTCCTGAGGAAAGGTCACGCGTTCAGTTGGGCTGATGTTTCCCATTTGTGCTTTTGCCTCAGGGCAGCTTTTAATTGCATCTTAAAAATGCTTCCGTGGTCCTTGCTGGTGCTGCTTTCCTGACAGGTGGCTTGTGAAGTGTCACTGACACCATGGAGTCCCTGGGAGTGGCAGGCAGACTCTCACACCGATTGGGGGGACCATCAGNAACACAGATTGGGGGAACCATCAGAAGGAGGAGAGATGCACGAGTTGTTGTCTGAGGCCTCTTTGGGAGGGTTTTCTCACTGAGTTTCTCTTTAAGCATTTCACTGGGGTAGGGGAGTGTGGATACAGCAGCGTTTCTAGGGCCTCCTCTGGACCTGCTTCACCAGCCCCAGGTCTCTGCTGTGCTGAGGAGCCCAGAGCTGAACCCAGCCCTGCAGGGGGGCCTCAGCAGAGCAGAGGAGCACAGTCCCCTCACTGACCTGCTGCCCACCCTGCTGGACACGCAGCCCAGTACATGCACACATAAGGGGCTTCTGGTCTGTGAGCACATGTTGCTGTCTCTTGTCCAGCTTTTCACCCACCAGCACCCTGAGCCCTTCTCCTTNCTGACACCATGGAGTCCCTGGGAGTGGCAGGCAGACTCTAACACAGATTGGGGGAACCATCAGAAGGAGGAGAGATGCACGAGTTGTTGTCTGAGGCCTCTTTGGGAGGGTTTTCTCACTGAGTTTGTCTTTCCTTTAAGCATTTCACTGGGGTAGGGGAGTGTGGATACAGCAGCATTTCTAGGGCCTCCTCTGGACCTGCTTCACCACCTTGATCCCACTACCCGTGTTGCTGACCTTTTACTATTTGCCTCTAAAACAAGNGCCTCAGCAGAGCAGAGGAGCACAGTCCCCTCACTGACCTGCTGCCCACCCTGCTGGACACGCAGCCCAGTACATGCACACATAAGGGGCTTCTGGTCTGTGAGCACATGTTGCTGTCTCTTGTCCAGCTTTTCACCCACCAGCACCCTGAGCCCTTCTCCTTGGGGCTGCTCTCCATCCCTTCATCCCCAGCCTGTGCTGATACCAGGGTTCTCCCCAACCCAGATGATTGACCTTGCACCTGGCCTTGTTGAATGTCACAAAGTTCATATGGCCCCACTACTCCAGCTTGTCCAGGTCCCTCTGCATGTGTCCAGCTTGGTTGTGTGGCATGTTGGCAAACTTGCTGAGGGTGCCCTTGATCCCACTACCCTTGTTGCTGACCTTTTACTATTTGCCTCTAAAACAAGAGGTCTTTTAGGGACAGATCCACCCTGGTATTTCAGGCTGGATGTCCAGAGTGTGCAGCCTGCAATGGTCAGGGACAGTTCTGGCTGTAGTGAGATTTTGCGAAGTCCAGGAGCTTCAAGGAAAATTCTGGAAACTTCTCCTGCGTAGCTGTGTCCCCCATTTGCTTCTGCAGGAGGAAACGCCTTCCCGATCTCAGCCAGTGATCAGCTTTCTCTGGCTCAAAGCATGAGGTTTGTGAGGTGCTGCAGCTGCTTGTGAGCCAGAGTGACAGCAGCTGCTGCTTGTGGAGACATCAAAATATTGAATCCTTCCCTGGAAATTATGATCTGCAGTGTTACTACGAAGGTGGAGATCAAAAGAGCACAATAAATGTGTCAAAACACAGCGGCAGATGAAGGGAAGTCACTAGCAGAGGATAATTTATCAAACAAAGCTCAGAGATCTTTTCATCTCTGGAAATTCCCTGCACTGTGAGAGGTCACCAGGTGGAAGTCTGGGACCATCCTACTTCCCTCTAGCAGAGCCTGGCTCTTTCTCCTCTGGGTAAATCTGAAGCATTGGTGGGTTTTGGAACATGACTTATAAATTCTTTCTCTTCATGAGATTTTGACTTTTGGGCTCCTGAAATTTCCTTGTTACTTCTGTTTGTGTGAACTTTGTTTCCTTGCTAGGCTGGAGGATTAGCCTTGGGTTTAAGGGCTGCCCTACCAGATGGGATCCTTGCCTGCACCGGAGGTGGGATAGGAAGCCAGGGAATGCTACCCCAGCATCTCCTCTCTTTGCCAAACTCCATTTTTACAGAACTGGAGGCATTTGGTAGCTTTATAGTCTCTTTCCTGGCTTTGGGTATTTTCTTAGCCATGAGGGAGAGGGACTATAAGATCTTTATAAAGGGGACAGTAGATATTGGTGCTCAGTGGGTCTGAATCTGGTCCATGAAGAAAACCCCAGATTCTCAAACCCTGCTCTACTGTGCATGTTCCCTGTCCTTTATTTTTTCCTTTTGAAATATTATTTTCTCTTTTTCCTGAGAGACACGGCCTTCTCCTCTGTAACCAGCACAACATCGTAGCAGGGGACTGGGTCAGACTGGTTGTGTAAGGTAGTGCACGTGAGCACAAAGAATCATAGAATCATTGGAGATTGGAGGGGACCTCGAAAGATCATCCAGTCCAATCCCCCTGCCACAGCAGAATCGCCAAGACCAAGTCACACAGGAACACATCCAGGTGGGTCTTAAACATCTCCAGTGAAGGAGACTCCACAATCCCCATGGGCAGCCCGTTCCAGTGCTCTGTCACCCTCGCTGGGAAGAAGTTCCTTCTCATATTGATGTGGAACCTCCTATGTTCTAGCTTGCGCCCACTGCCCCTCATCCTATCACTAGATGACATTGAGAAGAGTCTGGCTCCATCCTCCTGACATCCACCTTTCAAAGCCTCCATCTTGCAGGATAAACAGCACCTTATCTGCCTCAGCAGGTGTGTTTGGGGTGGAAACTGCTTTTTGCAGAGGAAATGTAGATCATTGAATCATTAAGATTGGAAAAGACCTTTAAGATGGTCATGTTCAACCATTACACCAGCACTGCCATGTCCCCACTGACCCATGTCCCTCAGTGCTACATCTCTGTGGCTTTGAAACCCCTCCAGGGATAGCAAACTCCACCACTGCTCTGGGTAGCCTGTTCCAGGACTTGACAACCCTTTTTGGGAAGATATTGTTCCTGAGGTCCAGTCACTCCATAGTAAAATCTAAGGGGAGTGGAGGCAGGAATGGTTTCTGCATTGAGGTGTCTCCATCACCTGTAAGCCCTGGTGTGATCTGAGAGATCTCTACACAGCATCTGAGATCTGTCTGTACTGGGGATTAATTTCCTACCCCCACCAGTCTGCAAACTCCACTTTAAATATTGGCTGTTTGCTTTCTCTGCAAAGCCAGTATGAGGAAGTCACCTGGATGTGATGGGAGATGTTCCTGCAACTGGTGCAGGGGCTGTTTATGGAGATGGTAGGTCTTGGATCAGTGGTTGTGCAGACAGAAAAATGTGTCTGGTACTCAGCACTGGCACAAGACCTGTGCTAGAGCAGCAGATCAGGTGGATAACGTGATGGGTATGATTGGAGATGTTCCTCCAAAAAATTAACACCTAGGCTTGCTTTGATAGCCTGAAAACAGGCATCTGAGGCTCCTCTGTCTCCTATTGATGTCCAACATCGGGAAGCATGTACTCAGGTGCTTAATCTGCCAACAGAATCTCACCTCTGATAAGGATGTTGCAGGATGGCAAATGCAGAGGCTGGGGACTGAAGGGAGAGCAAAGCTCCCCTGGACCACTTCAGGATGGAGGAGCTGTGTGTGGGGAAGGAGAGTCCTGGGTACCTTATGGGAAGCTTTGCCCTGTAACTGCAAGATGCTCAACGTGTGATCAGCTAGAGACATTCACAAAAGTGTCTCTTAAATTTAGGTTTGTGCATTTGCTGGATAAAGAGTGAGTATTTGAAAGCCTTTTGGAGGTGGCATCCCTGGAGACTCTTGGTTAAACTGGTGATTGTCCCAGGGCTTTGGGCAGCTGAAGAGGAGCCCACTGGATCTGGGGTGGAGTTTCCTTCGGACAGGAGAGGCCCTGGAGTATTTAGACCATTTGAGATCAACAGAAGGGAGGATGATGGAGATGCATCACAGGGCTGTTGGGGAAGGTGGTCCTGTGGTTGAAGCATATTTGGTAGATCTGGGGGGTGCGGAGGGGAACCAAAGGATTAGTGGGTTGGGATCAAGGTTTTTACCCAGAGGAAGCAACATGTTTGGAAACACTGTGAGGGAATCTGGCCAGGACTGAGCCAAGGCTGGTGTAGAAAAACCACCAGAAACCTGAGACACATAAGCTGTTTAGAGGCTGGGGGTTTTGTCCCTTCAGGGTTCTGTTTTGAGCAAGTTTTGTTTTGCTATTTAAGATTTTTCTTTTCCTTCAGACTTCGTGCCTCTGTTGGAGGTTAACTCCTACATATGACCAGCTCCTCCCCTGAGCCATGCACAATGCCTGCTCAGACAGATCCAGCAGGAAGCAGGAGCTTGTGTCTGGGGATGGGGTGGGAAGCAGATCCAGACGGCTCTAGATCTGGAGGTGTACCTGGTGATGAGCTCCAGTGCATGATGTGGGGACAGGCAAGGTAGATGCAGTCTTTGCCAAGAGGATCTCCCTGAGGACATCTGCTATGGGATGTTATACTGCCAAATCATTGATGGGAGATCCTTGGGAAGTTGTATTCTTTTGGTTTGAAGGGAGATACCACCCAAGAGCTTTTGAAAGCCAGCTCCCCTTCCTTTTGTCTTTCTCAGAGCAGTTACCCACTTCCACAGGTCAGAACAGTGAGGATGCATGGGAGCCCAGCAGGCATCCAAGAGATGATCTGACTGATGAGCTGAGCAGGTCACAACACCCTGACCCAGCTTTGGGAATGTGCCATGTGAGGATGGATGCATGGGGCCCCCTGCAGCTGCCTGGTTGTGCACCTGGATGCTTTCATCTCCTTGCCCTCCAGAGAGAGGGCTGCCAGGTGCTTTCCTGTGGAGCTGGGGTTTCGTCACTGCCTATCCCTACAATGAGCCCTTCAGGATGGGTTCTTGAGCAGCTCTTCTCCCATATGGTTCTCCTTGCACTGCTGGGAGTCCCCTGGTCTATAGGGCAGCTGCCAATGCCTGGAACCAGGCTGTAGGTGCCGTTCAAGCACGCTGCAGCCAGAAGGGCCCACACACTGAGTTAGAAAAGGCTTTTCAGAAATGCAGAGCAGCCTACTTGCACCTGAAGGATGAAACCTGGAACTGTGTCCTCCTGGAAGAAGTGGCAGTCCTGATGTTTGACAGACATTGCACAAGCAGGTGGTGGGTTGTGCTGGGTCTGTGGCCATGCAGCTGAATACTTCAGCACATGGGCTCCCTGTGAAGGGAAAGACTTTCATGAAAAATCATAATACCTGTGCCCGCATACTGCATCTCCTACAACTTGGAGAGGTGGGACTGGCAGTGACAGGGATGAGAACTGGCTTCTCTTTGTGCCCTGTGCTGGGAATGGGTAGGATCACACAGCTGTGGAGAAGCAGAATGGGATGAGCAGCGGCTCCGTTGGCTCAGCTGCGTGTGGATCTTGGCCACGGAGCTGATTTTTCTTGTGCCTTGGAAAGAGCCACCGGGGCCCAAACCCATGGACGTGGTGGCCTAGGGGCTCTGTTAAAGCCCAGGACTTAGAGGCAGGGCTGTTCATAAGTGTCCTAAAAGCATGACATGAGTTAATACTCCAGGGAATGTGAGAGCTGGCTCATGGCAAGGTCCATTTCCCACCAGTGAGTGGAAGTGACAGTGTTCACCACGATATCCGTTTTGTGACAATAAAGGTCTGACTTTGAGCAATGAAACCCAGAACACTCATAGCTGAAGACTGTCCTTACATTGCCTCTCAAGATGCAGGTGTTAGGGAAATGCAGGATGTTTCACATATACTTGGCATGCTTGGTCTTATCCTGAGGAAGTGGGGTGCTTGGTCTGGAGCAAAGTCAAGAGCCATTTGCCCTGTCTACCTGGGTCGCCCCATGTTGCCGCAACGAGATGCGACAGCTGAAGCAATGTGCAGGCAGTGACCATGTCTGAAGTGATGAGGGAGGCAGGCAGCAGAGCTTGGACATCCTTCTCTGGAGATGTTTACAACCTCCCTGGATATGTTCCTGTGCAACTTGGTCTAGGTGATCCTGCTCTGGTAGGGGGATTGGACCAGATGATTTTTTGAGGTCCCTTCCAATCCATGATCCTTCTATGAAATAGGAGGAAAGCAACACAAGTGGAGGGGGAGGAGCTGATGCTTTCTTCCTGCAGACATGGCGCTTCAGGAGATAGTTTAGTGGTTAGGGGTTGCAGGGTGGACAGTTGGACTTGATGATTGTGAAGGTCTTTGCCATCCTTACTGACTCTGTGATCCTATGCTAGCAGGTCACTCACCTCTGAGACTCCTGCAAAGGGGTAGGAGGAAGGGATGTGTTGAAAGAGCAGTTGTGCTTTTATACTCTGTGAAGGGAAGGAAGCTCTGTGCATGCAGGGAATTCACGACTGCAGGGGCAGATGGGGGCCAGAACACAATCTGCTCGATTTCCCATCACTGACGGTGGACATCACGTGGTGAGATTTGCTGGCAATGAGCGGTGCTGTCTCTGTAAGGGGTGTGAAGTAGAGCTTCCTTTTGTTTTCTTTAAGCCTGCTGCCGGGCTATCTCAGGACCTTTCCGTTCCTGCAGCCTGGGAAGGCTGTTGGCTGTCCCCTGGCCCGATGTAATTCTGTCCAGGAGCACAATCGGCCTTGTCGGTGGGAAGTTGTTGTGTTGGGACTGATCAAAGACCGTCCGCTCCAATGACTCGGGCTGCCGTGGATCAGACTCCTCACGCCCTGACTGTAGGTGTTTGCTTTGATCTTCTTCACTGGGAAAACTGCCCCAAAGTGCTGATGATAACATGGCTTCATGGAATCAAGAAGGTTGGAAAAGACCTTCATCAAGAGCAACCATTTACCCTACAACCCCCAAACACTAAACCATCTGAAATGCCGTGTTTAATCCTTTCTTGAACACCTCCAGGCACAATGCCTCCCCCACCTCCCTGGGCTGCCTGTTCCAAGGCCTCCCCACTTTTCCTGGGAAATTTTTCCTAATATCTGAACCTGCTCTGACACAAGTTGACCCCATTCCTTTTTGTCCTATCACTAGTCACTAGGAAAAGGTCAACACCTGCCTCACTACAACCTGCCTTCAGGTAGTTGTAGACAGCAATGAGGTCTCAGTCTCTTCCAGGCTGAACAGCATCAGCTTCCTCAGCCTCTCCTCATCAGACCTGTTCTCCAGACCAGGTTGCCCTTCTCTCCAGCACCAAGATGTTCTTGGTTTTCTTTGGATGGAGGTGAGGTTGACACTAGGGATCATCTATGAGCCCTATGATGTGCTGATAGGGGCTGAGTTCAGCCTAGTCTGAGCCCTTCCACCAACCCTGCTCTTGCTGACTGTCCTGTCTTCTCCTGATTATGGATATGAAGAGGCGAGCATTGAGAAGCAAAGTTCCTGCTGGAAGCACAGCTTGGTGATGAAGCAAAGCCAACACAAACACCTGGCAAGCTTCCTTGGCCAAGTTTCACACCTAGAATGAATCAAAACATCTTCCTTCCTGCTCAGGCAGCCCCCAAGGAGCCACTTGCTCCTGCCACACACACTTTCTGTTCTTTCCAGGAGAAACCTTGCTTCCTCTGGAAAGTTCACACCATGAAGCCTTTTATTTTAGAGTGACCCCTTGGCCGTGGTTCCGGCCGAACGCTGGGAACGGGGCATGCTGGTCCCTCTCCTGTGCTGACTTCAGGCACGCTCAGCCTGAGAGCTCCATGTGTCTGCCGTTAATTAGAGCTTCATGGTGGAAAAAACTGGAAACTATCACAAAGAGGTCAGGGTAAGGAGAAACATCCTCCCACCCCTCCCAGCGATAGAGGTTCTTTGGCTTTATGCAACCTGGTGTTTGGTCATTGTCCCAGAAGCTATGGAGTCAGGTGGGAGCAACAAGGTCCTCCTAGTCCATCTTCTTTCTGATGTCTTATTACAAGCTTGCTGGTTTTGGAGAGGTACAGTGGGCCTGGTGTGCCAGGATAGGTGGTCCTTGACTTTATTTTGCTTTGAAAGAATGATCGTTTGCAGAATGAGGGAGCTGGGTCTTTTTAGTTTGGAGAAGAGGACACTGAGGGGTCACCTCATATTTGTGAATATGTGAAGGGCGGGTGTCAGGAGGATGGAGCCAGGCTTTTCTCAGTGTCATCTGGTAATAGGATAAGGGCCAATGGGTGTGAGCTGGAACATAGAAGGTTCCATATAAATATGAGAAGGAACTTCTTCACAGTGAGGGTGACAGAGCACTGGAGCAGGCTGCCCAGGGGGGTTGTAGAGTCTCCTCTGAAGAAATTTAAAACCCACCTGGATGTGTTTCTGTGCGACTTGGTCTAGGTGATCCTGCTGTGTTGGTGGCATAGGACTAGATGATCTTTTGAGGTCCCTTCCAATCCCTTATGATCATATAAGATGAGAACATTGTGAGGAATTACATTGTGGAACAAATCCATGAGGAAATAACCCAGTGCTCTGTGCTCCTATTGCATCACCTGGAAGACAACCCTATCGACTGCACCAGCATTGCCCCACTTATGGGTCCACACTCCCTCTGGTTTCTTGTGATGATCCCTGTCCCACCCAGCTCATGTCAGTCCTCCAAGTGTAAGTGCCAGTTACTGTTTGATGTGACTTAGGATAGCCCATCTGTCCTCTCGTCGTTGGCCTCGAAGGACATGAGTGTCTTGCAAATTCTCAGTCTGGCGTTTCAGATGCTGGTGGCCCTGTGAAGAAGGAAAAGGACTGTCAGGACTTCTGTAAGAAGGGTAGTTGGACAGGTGTGGAATTATTATGGGAAAGAAGTAGGGAAATAAAGCAGGTCCTTCAAATCCAATGTGAGATGGAGACATGGAAAGGAACAACTTCTTCAATGACAAACAATTTCCTGGAGAAATTTCTGGCCAAAGTTTGAGGAGGGCTCTTGACTACCTACACCAGGGCTGTGACTGTGCATGCTGCATTGCTGGAGAGGACTACAGGTGCTGGTACAACAGCAATGCAGTCCTCTCCTTCAGCTTCCCATCATGAAAAATTGTGATTTCCAAAAGCACCCTCAAAAGGGTTTTCAGACATAAACCCTTTGCCAGCTCAGCCAGGCTTCAAATAAGAAGGACATGGTTCAGCTAGTTCATGGAATTCTGTTTTGTACAAGGGTTTATGTGGAAGAGAATTGTCTGACTCCTTCCCGCAGGAGGGGCAATGCCGTGCTCGTCCAGGAGAGACGGGACAGTGGGAGGGTCAGCATCCTGCTGCATTTACAGCATTTTCACATCCTGGGGTGAAAGCTGACACAAGACTGTGAAGTGATAAAACAGGGCGATGTTTTTCCTTCTTCTTCTACAAAGCTTTCCTCCTCAATTACTCGGTGACATCTGAAATTTGGAGTTACCTCAAGAGCTGCTTTAGTCTTCCCTCTGCTCTGTGATTTCACAGCAAATCTCACCTGGGATCACTCTCCTGTCAGCAGCAGCAGCAGAAAGCAATGGGGAGGGAAGTGGGGGGTTTGTCTGATGGATTTAACTTCATTTTGGAACAACATATTCCTTGTCTCAGCTACAAGCTCAAGTGATTAACTCATTGCCAGTGATTTATGACTCCTCTTAAGCTAATGCCAGGATTATTGGGCTGACATCATCAAATTGCTCCACTTAAGAGCAGGCAGTCAGCAGATGAGCAACTCCAGCTGGCTGCGGCCATTCTAACAAGGTTTGTGGAGTGAAATGCAGAGGTTGAGTTTTCTCACCCTTGTGTCCTTCGTGTGATGTTGGAACATGGTCTAGTGGCCATGGTAATGTTGGGTTGAAGGTTGGATTTTATAATCATAGAGATTCTTTCCAACCATAATGATTTTGTGATGAACTTGTGCTTCACCATTGTGAAGTTCCATCAGTGGTTTCCAGTGGAAATGAAGGTAAAGATGAGAAGCCAGGAGCTCCAAGCTGCCAAGAAGATTAGATGTTTCCAGCAGCTGACAGCCCTCAGGCTATGAGAGAAAAATGGCGCATCATAAAATTGGCTCCTCCTTGCACCCCTGAGAAGGGGCCTCTGCAGCTGCTGTCCAGAGCAGATCTTGCTTTTCTTTTATCCTTCTGAATCTGACTGTTCCTTGGGCTTTTCTGCCCCATCTGGGACTGTGAAGTTAACTTGTAGGCAGGTCTCTAGTGCTTTTGCCCTTGCTTCAACAATTCTTTCTTTCTTTCCCATTTGGTGTTCTCTGCAAAAACACTTCGTCCTGGAGCTTGAATACTCTCTGAAGCAAGTTTGTGTCTCACCATCACTGATATCAAAAGATCATCCAGTCCAATCCCCCTGCCACTGCAGGATCACCTAGACCAAGTCACACAGGAAAATTCCTGGGGAATTTTCAAACTCAGATTTTCTGAATGAAAAATTACATTGTTGGGTTGCCCCCACCTTCTCTATTTCATCTCCCTCCACAAGAATATCATCAATGTACTGGTAAAGAGCAATGCCTTTGGGTTTTGATATCCTTTCCAGCTCCTGGGCTAAAGCGTGATGAGCTGATGTAGGCGAATGTTTATATCCCTGGGGAAGCCAGGTGAAAGTAAACTGTTGCCCTTCCCATGTAAAAGCAAAATGGTCTCTATCTTCTGGTTGCAAAGCTATGATTAGATGAGCCTTTTCCTGAACTGTTTGGCCAGATTAGGAACTGTGACAGTTAAAGGATCGGTGTTGGTGATGAACTTTTGAGGTCCCTTCCAATCCCTGATGTTCTGTTACTCAGCCTCTGAAAATCAACAGTGAGCCACCAGTTTCCATTAGGTTGTCTCACTGGCCACACCGGAGAGTTAAAGGGGGGATGGGCTTTCAGTGAGGAGGTGTGTTCTGGTATTATAATGAGTAAAGTCCACCTAAAGTCTTCATGGATGTCAGGGTGGCCCTTGGTGATCAATCTTCCTTGACAGTCTAATGTTATCCCCTCCATGCCAGGTAGCAGGGAAACCAGCACCACGCAGTTATCTGTGTGGCGTAGGCGTTGCTGGCTCTTTCTGCTGCGATGCTTTGATCAGTTTTGGGTACCTCCTTGAACCTTAGTGTCCAGTTCTGTACTTTTATTGTCCACACCCATGATGCCTATGTTGAGGCAATTCTGACCATCTGTAGATGGGCTGTCTCCTGCTATGTCACACACGCTGCCAAGCATGTTGGGGGACTTGGGCCAACTCAGGAGAAGTGGTGGCTGTAGGATTATCATTACTGTGGGGATGGTAGCTCCTCCTGTGATGGGTGATGCTGTTCAACAAAGCAGCAGATCAGTTTTCTCATATTTCTGCTGCTAATCCCCATCTTTGCCAGCCCAGAAGGTTTCTGGCATCTCCACATCTCCAAGGGTCAGTGATGCAAATCCTTAGCTGATAAAATGTCTTGGTTCAAGACAAGCTCTTGAGATTTACACCTCAACTGAGTTTGAAGGTGCAGGGTGCAGTGATTAGAGTAGTACAGAACCAGGGAATTGCTTTGGTTGGAAAAGACCTTTAAGATAATTTGGTCCAACTATTAATCTAACCCTACTAAGCCCGTCACTAACCCCTGTCCCTCAGCGCCTTATCTCCAAGCTTTTCAATCTCCACAGCAATGGGCATCCCATCACTGCCCTGGGTGGCCTTCCATGACCATTTGCAGAGGAAACTGTTCCTCAGGGCCAAGCTAAACCTTCCCTGGCACAACCTGATGCTATTTCCTCTTGTTCTGTTGCTTGTTTTCTGGGAGAAGATACAGACCCCCACCCCACTCCAACCTTCTGAAGTTCAGGAAGTTGTGAGAGTGAGAAGGTCTCCCCTGAGCCTCCTTTCTCCAGTTAAACCCCCACCAGTGTCTTCAGCAGCTCCTCAGAGCACTTGTGCTCCAGACCCTTCCCCAGCATCATTGCCCTTCTCTGGACACACTCCAGCTCTTCAGTGTCCTTCTGGCAGTGAGGGGTCCCAGCCTAAACCTATGATTTGAGGTGGGGCCTCACCAGTGCTCAGTACAGGCAGATGATCCCTGTCCTGGTCCTGCTGACACAATCTAGGAGTGCAGGACTCAGCACTTAGCTGAGTCCTCGTTGAACCTCAGACCACTGGCCTCAGCCCATTCATTCAGACTATCCAGATCAGAACATTTTCAAAACAAACCAGAAAAAGGCTGCTTGTGCTACCTGTTACCCAGAACTTCTGTTCACCTCATCTGCGTGTGGTCCCACTGAGGGATGTGAAGACAGAGACAGCAAGGGAGCATCAGTGAGGGAGATGCCCCTTGCATTTAGTGATGCAGTGGAGGCCTTTGTTTAGCCTTGGTGCAACCCTGGACGTTTATAAAAACCCATCAAGAATCTTGAAGTCCATGTGAAGTGTGTTCACATGGGCAGTGGGGCTCAGTCCAGGAGCCATAGGCTGTCGAAGATGCCCTAGGACCCGCTGGCTTCCAGCTGTGATGGGTCTCCTCCAGGGGTTGTGACACGTGTTCAAAGTTTCAGAGAGCACCTTGTGTGTCATCAGGCACCTTGCAGGGAGCCAGCTGACCCCCTCGGTCCTAAAACACGTGCTCTGCCAGACAACTGCTGTGCTAAATGAATCAGCTGCTGCTTCTGGAGGCTCCTCATCTCTCAAAAATGCAGTTTGGGTCAAGTTGGAAGAAGCAGCAGCAGAGGGAGCTGGTCCGCCAGTGGACGGTTGACGGTTGTTGCTTGCAAGGGGTTTCACTGAGCAGAGCTCCAGGATCTGAGCAGGAACTGGCCTGGAAACGTTGCACCCTGCCGCTGTCACCAGGCTGGGTCCTGCATCGTGACCGGGAAAATGACCTCCTGTCCTCGCAAATAAATCCAAGAGGCAGCAGCAGGATTGCAGAGTCTGACCCAGGAGCTGCTTGAAGGCAGCAACTGCTGGGCTGTAGTCCACGAGTACAAGAAGTGCGTCAGCACGGCCGGCGCTTGGTAAATAAACCCCATCCTGCATGGGTCCCCATGAAGGGCAACCTTGTAGCTCCACCACCAGACTTAGGGCTAAATCTCATGGAGATCTGTTAGAGGGAAAGAGAGGTCAGATGTGGGAGGTGAGTCTATTCCTGCCTAATCTAGCTTTGTAGGTCTGAGTGATCCCCTTGGGAGAGGTGAGATGCTGCAGGGAGGGCATCCTCCAGCAGCACCAGTCCGGATCTGCTGGTTCTTCAGCAGGACCAGTCCAGATCTTACCTCTGCTGAAGGAGGAGGTTGCCTAAACTCCTCTAGACTGGACTTTTTTCTGCTTAATTTGAAAAAGTGTTCAAGCTAAAGAACCCTCTCTCCTTCGTAAGCAAAACCTCACAATTCTCTCTCCTTTTCAGGAAGCAGGTGTTGGCAGTAATAACCTTAACTTCACAGAATCATTTTGTTTGGAGGAGACCCTGACATCAAGTCTGACCATGTTTGTGCCCTTGAAATTGGCTTTGACTTTATTTTTACACTGTTTATTTAATCAATGATTTTAAATTACAGAGTGGGAGGATTACTCCACAGTCTAGGAAGATGTTTGTGCCTCAGGAGAAGCAAAACTAAACCTCAGTCACCTGATTCTGCTGTACATCTGAGTGACCTTGGTAAATTTTTAGTACCTCAACTACTATTAAGGTTTAATAGTAATCCCTTGGATGAACAACAGTTGGTCAAGAGACTTTGGGTACTTTAGGGTGTGGGTCCAAAACCTGCCCTTGCCTTGTCTTTGCGTGTAATATTTCCCTGTTGCTGTGAAGTGAAGATATCCACTCCACCAGTCTGTGGGCTCCTAGAAGGATTTATTAGTGTCTGCTGGAAATGCTCAAGGGTCCCTGGAGCACCCAGTCAGGCAGCAAGGCTTTGGCAGAAGGGTGTCCCCTTGCTTACATCCCCTGTTACACCCCATTCCATGAGGTGCCTCCGTGCTCCATCTCCCACTATAGGAGACGTGTGGTTTGACAAACCCAGGAAGGGTTTTGCTTTGCTGTGATGGCTTATGAAAATCCCTGGGCAGCTCCTGCTGTGCATCTCCCTTCACAGCTTCTGCCCTTTTAATTTCCTTTGCCTTGATCCCTTTTCGGGCTTTAAACAGAGAAAGCAGATCAATATCTTGTGAACCTCCTCCATAATGATGTCTGTGATTTGCTGCTGTGCTGTGGCTTTCCATGCTGGAAGATTTATCTCCCACCTCTCCCTCTCCTCTCCTCATTCCCACCATGAGCACATGAAGTCATGCTACAGGCTGAGATCCATCAAAGGTTATAACTGCTGTGGGTGTTTCCTTAAGTGTCTTATTCAGAAGATGATGAGGCTTGAGTGCCTCTCTGCTGCAGTCACAGTGCAGAGTTACTGGTGTGCTCTTAACTAATAAACCTGCAATTGCAGACCAGAGGAGAAACCTCTGTAATCATGTCAAATTGCTTTCTGATGGGTGAAGATGTATGAGCCCAGCGTTGAGATCTGCTTCCCTTCCCCCTTTACCTTGTTGCTCAAGGCACCAAGTAGGAAGTCAGAGGTTTTGCCTATTGGAGGATCGGAGAGACAGGCAGGAGCATCACAGAACATTAGAGATTGGAAGGGACCTCAAAAGATCATCTAGTCCAACCCCCCTGCCAGAGCAGGATCACCTAGACCAAGTTGTGTCTTCCCCTTGCTGTAGCAATGGCTCTTCCAGAAGTACTCATCCTTCAAATGGGCTTTCACACCAGTTATCGTTGCAAATTGTGATTATGGGGTGGATGGAAAGGGGCCTCCTTGAGGCACCGTGAAAACTAACTCAATCTGGGCTCCATCCAGCAGGCCACTAAGCCTTCCCTGGTGGTACCAAGTTCCCTGATCCCTGAAAGAAAGGATGCTTGGCATTCTGAGGAGGGGAGCACTGCAGAGCAAGGGGAGAAGCGGGGTGGGAAACTGGGCTCCCTGCAGTGAGTCCTGTGGAGCCCATCCTTTCACCCATGTTGTCTGAAGCATCTACATTTCACCAGGGGAGTATGTGAGCTCCAGAGAGAGAGCTGGGAGAGCCTGAGCCCTTTGGGTTACACCAGAACATGGCTTGAAAACAAGCTAAGAACTCCTCTGATGGGCAGAACATACATCAGTGCCTCCAGCAGGAGATCTGAGTGCTCTGCAAGACAGACTCAGAAAAGGGGCTTCTTATGCTGCAGAGAAACCACTCTCTGGTGCACCTCAGGGGCACCTGGGATTCAAGGCATGGACTGAAGTGCTATGTTGGATGTGGCTTAGTAGGTGACACATTTCAAAGTTAACTGGTTTACCTCCCACTGCCAGGGCAGGAACATCTCCCACATCTTTCTGCAAGGTGCATGGCTCAGCCAGATGAACCAATGTGAGGCATTGCAGGGAGCAGGTTACCAGAATGATGCTGCAAGAAGTGAAGCCCTCTCTGAGCAGACGTACAGGGCCAGGAGCATAGTGGGGTCATCTCCCTTCTGGTCATGCACATGCAGAGCAGGAAGCGCTTCTTGGACACTAATGGGGTTATCCTGATGTCAACCCTGGTGACCGTAGAGTGTGGGCCAAGACATTCCTTCAGCTGGAGCCTCGCCTGGCTGAAGTCAGATTTCCAGGGGCAGGAAGAATAACATCACCAGGGATATCTGATGCACCGTGTGTGTAGCGTCTGCAGCCCATGGATGGGTGGCTCCAAACCTCCATGCATAAATCAACACTCCTCTGTCTATAAACCACAGCCCTCACACACGGCCCATGCAACACAGGCACAGGCAGTGAGGCAGGAAGCCAACAGTATAATTCACACACCGGCAACTCCCAAGTTGAACTACACTTCAAACTCTGTCAAAAAACCCTCTTAGATCTACATTTTCCTCTGGAGGTTTGGCTTTAATTGGGACTTCTGTGCTTGTTCTGAATTATTCATAGGTGGTTTTGTTCATATAGACTGGTTTTGGTCATCCCGCTTCGAGTGTCTTGAGCAGCTGGACTAGATGGCATTTAAAGGTCCCCTCCAACCAAAATGTTCTGTGGTTCTTGCACCTCAGGCTGGCTCATCTAATTAATTTGCACCTATGAGAATATGAAGCACAAAAATCCCTCCTGGCTTTTCCAAGCACTTCATATCTAAATTCACAGACTATCCAAACACCAAGGCTCTGACTCGTAAATATTAACACCCATTGATATTTATCCTCTTCCACTCCACTTCTTCCTTTATGCTTCAGTAACTCAAGATGAGACTGTCTCATCCGTGTTGCCCCAAAACATCCTGGTGCTCCCTGCTTTGCAGCCGACCTGGACTAAGTTGATACCTAGACTTTTAAGACCCTGATATACCTTAAAAGCAGAAATCATAGGAGAAATTTCACAGTGAGGGTGACGCAGCACTGGAACAGGCTGCCCAGGGAGGTTGTGGAGTCTCCTTCACTGGAGAGGTTTAAACCTTGCCTGGATGTGTTCCTGTGTGACTTGGTCTAGATGATCCTTCTGTGTCAGGGGGATTGAACTAGATGATCTTTCAAGGTCCCTTCCCATCCCTAATGTTCTACGATTCTATGATCAAGGTGCTCTCCATATTTTTTTGCAACCCCTCCAGACACAAGGATTCCACCACTGCCCTGGGCAGCCTGGCCCAGGCCTGGACAAACCTTTCACAAAAGAAATTGTTCCTCAGGGCCAACCTCAACCTCTTTTGGCACAACTTGAGGCTGTTTCCTCTTGTCCTGTCACCTGTTCCTGGGGAGAAGAGACTGACCCCACCTCCTGAGGTTCAGAAAGTTGTGGAGAGCGAGAAGGTCTTCCTTGAGCCTCCTCTTCTCCAGTTAACCTCCCCAGTTCTTTCAGCTGCTCCTCAGACCACCTGTGCTCCAGACCCTTCTCCAGCTCCATTCCTTTCTCTGGACCCACTGCAGCACCTCAATATCCTCCTTTGAGTGATGGTCTCAAAACTGAACCCAGGATTTGAGATGTGGCCTCACCAGTGCTGAGTAGCCATGAATGTTTGCCTCACAACATTGAGTGGTGGCTGTAAAGGCATTGACCTGCACACAGAAGCACCAAGAGATACCTGGCAGAACCAGCACCAGGCCACTGCAACTGTGACTTGCCATGGTGCTGGTCTCCTAAGAACATGAGTTTTGATGGCATGGGAGTCTTCCCAGGCAGTGTGTTGCATCTTTCTCCCAAGACAGAGTGAGTTACATCCATCAAGCACTGAGATCTCTGATCTGTGGGAAACTGCAGCCAGGTCCCAGGATGAGATGAAGTGCCAGATTAAGGTCAGGGATAGCTGGGAGGGAGCATATCTTTCCCACCATGGCTGCTGGGATGTTTTGGGGGAATTCAAGAGGACACAGAAGCTGTGAGATGATGCAGTGGTCTGAGGGCAGAGGTCTCAGACAAAAGGAAGATCTACAGCAGCTACAGCTCCATCCACACTCTTGGCTTTTCTTCCCCGCACTGTGTTCGGGCTGGGAAAAAACCTTGAGTGCAAGAGGAACCTTCTAGCACTCTGCCAAGTGGAGAGCCTGAGCCAGGACAGAGTCTACGTCAGAGCGCTATTCCCATAGCAATGATGTCTTGTGGAGGAAGGTGGTTGAGTCTTGAAGGGGGCTCCTTGGGCCTCCAAGCCAAATGACAGACCCCAGCCTAGCCTGGCTGAGTCCAGCAGGAGTTGTGTCTGCAAGAGCTTTGAGCTGCTTGAGCCCTTGTAGCACCACAAAGTCAAATTAGAGCCACAAAGATGATGGAGTGGAACATCTCTCTTACGAGGAAAGGCTGAGGGAGCTGGGGCTTTTCAGCTTGGCCAAGAGGAAACTGAGAGGTGACCTCATTCATGTTTATAAATACATAAAGGGTGAGTGTCAGGAGGACGGAAACAGGCTCTTCTCATTATGTCCAATGATAGGACAAGAGGCAATGAGTGCCAACTGGAGAATAGGATGTTCCACATAAACACAAGACAAAACTCTTTGACAGTGAGGGTGACAGAGCACTGGAACCAGCTGGCCAGGGAGGTTGTGGAGTCTCCTCTAGAGTCGTTCAAAACCTGCCTAGATGCAGCCCGGCATGACCTAATCTAGGTGACCCTGCTCTAGCAGGGGGGCTGAAAGACCATCTGGTCTTTCAAGATCCCTTCCAACACATTAACTTTCTATGATTCTGTAATTAAAGAGCAAATAATGAAATCAAATAATCACAAACAGAGATCAGAATTCAGAGCTCCTCACTGCTTCTGGCCTGGGAGTCTCAACAAAACCTTTTCTCAGCCGGCTCTGAAAGGGGAACCCACACAAGATCCTTTTGCTATTCAGCCCAAACACAGGGCTGCTTCTCACTCGAGCACTCGGAATGTTTTCCTAGCTCCCGAGTTCATGGGGCTGTGCCAAGAGCACAAACACTAAGGCCGCTGGTGTAGGTGGGCAGGAAGCGACAGCAGCAGAGCAAAGTGTTTTCCAGAGCAGCAGGATGGTCAGGGCACGTCCCTGCCCTCCCAGCCTTTTTTTTTCCTGTGGCAAATGGGAAGAAGTAGAGGTGAGGATTTCCTGGAATCTGCTCGGTTTCCTCCTGTAACATCTATTAGGGTTTTGGCTCCATTTGCCAGCTGAAGCAAAACTGCTCATCCTCATTCAAGTCCGGCAAAGACTGCGGCCAGCACACAAACCTTTAGTCTGAGCGGTTAGACATGGGCTGGGGGCTTAGCCAAAAGGCTTTCCAGAGACCAACTGTTGGTTTGGAAACTACCTGCTGCTGCATATGCTGTCTTCATCTGCCAGGGACCACAGCTTCTTTGGAAGGACCATGGCTTCTCTCATGGAACTGGGATCCTTTCTTTGGGATGCATAGCTTTTCCTTGGGTGCCTCAGTTTCCCTTCAACCTTACTGGGTGCTGCATGTTTAATTAGCTGAACCAGTGGAGGAAGTCCTAAAATTAGGTCCTTTCTCTCTCCATGATGCAGCTGACTCCCTGATCCAAACCTTGGTGCAGTGAGATACTGAGTGCTGGGGAGCTCAGTGGACCCAGGAGACCCTGTGCAACCAGCGAACCCACCTCAGGCTGCTTATAGAGAGTCATTAAGTTTGGAGGAGACCTGTGAGACCATCAAGTCCGATGATCAGCCTAACTAATTCTATGACTTGGTCTAGGTGATCCTGCTGTGGCAGGGGGATTGGACTGGATGAACTTTTGAGGTCCCTTCCAATCCCTAATGATTCTATGATTCTATGGTTCTATGATTCCTTGCCCCCTAAATCATATTCCCTAGTGCTGCATCGACTTGTTTTTTGAACACCTTCGGGGATGATGACTCCACTACCTCCCTGAGCAGCCTGTTCCAGTACCTGACCACTCTGTCAGTGAAGAAATGTCTCCTAATGTCTAATCTAAACTTCCCCTGGCACATCTTGAGGCTGTTTCTTCTTGTTCTATCACTAGTGACTGAGAAGAGTCCAACCTCTCTACAACCTCTTTTCAGGTAGTTGTAAAAAGCAATAACGTCTCCCCTCAACCTTCTTTTCTACAGACTAAACAACCCCAGTTCCCTCAGCCACTCCTCGTAAGACCTGTGTTCCAAGTCCTTCTCTAGCTTCATTGCCCTTCTTTGGACCACCGTGCCAGACCACAACCAAGAGTAAAATCATGGTAGCAAACCATTAGAATGAGGAAGAAGATGTGAGTGAGTGTAGCTTAGATGCAGGACACAGCAGCCCCAAGGGGCTGGAAGGCTGGCAAAGGCTAGCCAGCCCTGTGCTGATGTGCTCTAAAACCACATGGGATTTTCAGCTGAGCTCCATGCCCTGGGGCTTGTGCTGTCTGGATCTTCCACACGGAGATGTCCACCTGGGGCTGTCTGGGGCCACAAGAGACAAAGGAGAAAGGGATTTTAAGGCATTGCCTGCATTTTCTTTTCCACTAAGAGGAAGATTTTGGCCCTTCAGATTTTGTGGTCACCTTCAGGAAGTCCTGGATGCACCCCCAGAACTCCTTGAATGCTTTAATAAGCCCAAAGAACATCAGCAAGAGAAATGTCTTGTCCTCATGGGTAGTTCAAGGAGGAGAAAGCTCTTCCTCTTGCTTGTCCCTAAAGCTTCTGGCTTTTACGTTTTGTTATAAAACAGAGGTCACCAAAAAAGCTTCTGCTTACTTCCCAAAAGCCATTGATGTTCTCTGGGTTGTGCTCACACTTGGACTTGCTGCTTCTCCCAGCGCTGGGGCTTTCCCCCTGTTCTCTACTACAAAGCAAATTCCTCTTCATTATTCTGCCTCCTTCATCACCCTGACTCCTCCCAAGGAAATTCCCTCAGAAACCCCCTCCTGCCCTTGATCTTCTGCCTCTCCTAGGCATCTCCACCTCACAGCCCTGCTTATTAGGATGGGTGATGCCTGCCAGTGTGTGATTTGAAATCCTGTCACAGCTAACAAGCGCGGGGGTCTGAATTTCTCCCCTGTGAGCATGGACCATGCATGGAAGGGTGGCCATGCCAGGAAATTCCTTGCATTTTCTTGGGCGATCTGCTCCTCTGTGCGTCCTTGCTGGAACAGGCCTTGACATGGCTTTTGTTCGGTGCAGCTGCTGGAGAACAGAGCTTGCATCGTTCCCTTCCTTCGTGGGTGAACCTTGTTTTTTTGGAAGAGAGGCTGGAATTTTCAGAAGCCTGCTGATTTGGCAGCCTGGATGCCAACGTACTCTCAGAGTAGGGCAAGCACAGCCTGAGCTTCTCATTGTTCAGTTGNTGTACTCTCAGAGTAGGGCAAGCACAGCCTGAGCTGGGCAAGCACAGCCTGAGCTTCTCATTGTTCAGTTGTCCTCTGCTCTCTGCTGATTCCGTGCTCAGATCTCCATCATGGAATCCCAGATTGACGGTGTTGGAAGAGACCTCTGGAGATCACCCAGTCCAACCCTCATGTTCCACCAGGGTCACCCAGAGCAGGTTGCCTAGGATGGTGTTCAGGGAGGTTTGGAATCTCTCAGGAGCAGGAGACTCCACAACTTCTCGAGCAGCCAGTGTCAGGACTCCCATCACCTTCGCAGCAAAGAAGTTTTTCCTCATGTTTAGACGGAACTTCCTGTGTTCCAGTTTGTTCCTTGTCCTGTCACTGGACACTGAGAAGAGCCTGACTCTGTCCTCTTGACACCTGTCCATTAGATATTGATAAGCACTGGAGCATTTATTAGCATTATATTTACAAACATTTAACATTTATAAGCTCTATTCAGCCTTGAAGAGCCGATGCCATGTGTCTACAGGAATGTCCCAGACACCACCAGAGGGCTCAGGAAACAGTGGACATAAATGTCTTGGTAACCACATCAAGCGGTACAGGCAATAAAGTCTAGAGATCATTAATCTGACCACATGCAGGCACCTTCTGGTGAGGTGAATAGCTCTCTGGAGCCCCTTGAGTAAATATCTGTAATCCACAACCAGCCCTTAGACATCTCTGCCTACATTTTAGGCCTTTTGGGAGGTGTGTAGCATGCTGAGGACATCTGCAAGGGCTGGCAGGTGTGGTGCAGGATGCACAAGGACACCCATGTATTGCGAGAGGTCTGGGTGGGATACCCAAGGTTGTCCTCAGTAGAAATGGATGCTACATTTAGGTAGCCAAGTCCTACCCTTGTGAGGTTCCACATAAATATAAGGAACTTCTTCACAATGAGGGTGACAGAGCACTGGAACGGGCTGCCCAAGGGGGTTGTGGAGTCTCCTTCACTGGAGATGTTTAAGACCCACCTGGATGTGTTCCTGTGCGGCTTGGTCTAGGTGATCCTGCCGTGGCAGGGGGCACTGGAGTAGATGATCTTTCGAGGTCCCTTCCAATCCCTAATGTTCTGTGATTCTGTGATTCCAAACACTTAATACTGGCAGAGTTTCCATCAGTGAGCTGAACCCCATTCCTGCTGACTCAAGAGGATGTTGACCACTCCAAGCCCTAAAAGAGCAGAAGCATTTCACAGGGCATGCTGATGGACAAGAGGCTCTTTCTCCCTATCATGACACATCTGTCCTGTCATTGCCTTGGAGGTGATCTTCCAGCTCACTGACAAGCTGCATCCCTTTAGTAACTGCTGTCAGACCAGCAGATGCCAACACCCAAATGCAGTTTGGGTTTGCTGTGGTGCAACAAGTGACAACAGAAGGTATGTCAGGTAATGGCCTTGTTACGGGGTGGGTTCCTGTATGATGTGTGGCTGGACTCAGCAGCTGTCAACATCTCATAGCTGTAAGATGGAAACAGCCCAGAAGAGTCATAGAATCAAAGAATGGTTTGAGCTGGAAGGACTTTTAAAGCTTATCTGGTCCAATCCCTCCACAGAGGGAGGATAGGAAGAGCTTGTCCTTCCAAGCCTCTTCTCACCCTCTGAATGATCTTGGTGTTGGTTACCTCTCTTAGTTTTGCTGAACCAAGATTGAGATTTGAGACCTGCCCTCACAGAGACATCATCTCACAGAAAGGCTTTCGCCAGTGATGGATGGGAAAGATGAGAAACACCGGGTGTCCTTGTAAGGTCTGCATGCAGAGAGAGTGGCAATAAATGCAAACTGAGCTAAGAGCTCCTCGTGTCTGAGGTGGGGGAGGCCTGTTTCACTCTGGTTCCCTTTAGCAGCTGGAGCAAACTTGGATGTTGTCGGTGATAATAAATGTTGCTAAGCAACACATGATCCCAAATCAGCTTCATCATCCCAGTCCTGTGGGGAGGAAAAGACAAAAGGCATCTGAGCCGGGGAGATTAGCCAAAAACACTTGGTAGGGAGATGGAGGACAGATACAGCCCTTGACACCCTGGGGACAAGCCCGTCCCTGTGCCTTCATCGGGGGAGCAAGGGCAGAGCCAAGGACTGGCTGTGGCTGTGCTCATCCCAGATGCAGCACCATGGAGAAGTCAGGGCTGGCCCTTCATGCTGAGTGGTCCCAAGTGATCTCCTGCCATGAACAGTGCTGGCCCCTGTCCTCCTCTCTGGCTCAGGCTCTGGTGTTATAGATTCAGCATTGCCCTGGGGAGGGAGGCAGACAGACAATCTGCCAAAGCCAGAGGCACAAGGTCAGCACAGAGCTAGTGGGTATCCAGAGGGGTCTTCCCGAGGAAGAATAACACAGGAATTGACCTCTCTTGCTTTTCTGTTCTTCTTGGATAAGCCAGCCACCTCTCCCTGTGGCTGCAAGCTCACACTGGATGCTCACCACCACTTGTGTAGTGGGAGCGCACCAAGAGTCACACACATGTCCCCAGTGCCTGTGTTAGCTCAAGCACTTTCTGCCCTGTCAGTAGGTCTCCAAGCTCCTGAGTTAGGTCCTTGACATGTTTCAACAGAGCTGTAGCTGTGCTCTTTAATTCCTCCCCATGTATGTTATAAGGGCAGGAGGGAGGACGGTTCAAGTGTCTCCATCCTCATCCTCATCAGCAGCATAATCCTTGCTCCTGAGGCCCTTTGTCCATGCCTTTCCCGTTCAGAAATGTTAGCTCTTGGGCAAAGACGGTTTCAGGGCGGGTGAGGTGCCTGGAACTCTCACACAGGGGCAACATAACAACAGTTCTATGCTGCCATGGATATGGTGTCCTGCTGCCAGAGGAGCTGGAGGTGGGACAGGTCCAGCAGCAAGGCAGGTAGAAGCATGTGGAGGGCTATTCCTACAAGGAATAACCAGGTAGGTAAATCCTGGCTTTGAAAGGGGGGTGATCATGGTAGGACACAAGAGCAGTTTAGAAACTCCTGGGTGGTCTGGAGAGTGTGGACAAGGAGTAACTAACTCTTTGTCCAATCCAGCTCAAGAACTAGGGCTCATCAGATGGAGCTGGCAGGACATGACTTTCAGCCTCAGGAAGTCCCAGAGATGATTCCCTAACCATGCTTCCTTTGATTGTGTTCCAGTTACCTATTAACTAGTAGGAGGTGGTTGACGGATATCCCCTGCCAGTGTGGGAGCGCACTTCCCTGTGGCAAAGTTCAGGTAGGATTGAAGGTTGCCTTTGGGGATGGCCACAGAGGACTCCATTGCCATTGCATACACTGCCATAAGCCACTGCTCCTCGCTCACATCCCCCAGTATGGGTTTGGAATGGAGCTCAGCAGGTCCAGAGTCTTCTTCTCTTAACAACTCAGGAGACTGCTGCTGAGGGAGGGGTCAAACCTCACAGGGTTTCACAACAAGATTGGATCCTGTGTGGGGCAAGAAATCAGATTTACTTGTCACTTGTGGGGTCCTGACTTCCTTTTCACCTTCGGGGTTGGCCCTAGTCCTCCTTCGGCTGCCCACACAGAAGCAAACGGCGTGTTTGGTACTAGCTTTGCCGCGGGGTGTTTTGTTGGAAAACATTTACACTTGGTTGATTTGGTACAGCTTTAGTTTTGGCCCCGACCCAACAGTTGTCAAATGCGCCCCGCTGGGCAACCTCCACAGTGTCCTGGCAACGAACACACATCATGAGGGGAAGATTTTAAGCGGTTGCGGCAGGACTGACTATGGTTTTACAGGCCGCACAAGATGCCTTCACAGATCTCAGGGCAGAAATTTTGCTCTCAATGTTTTTTCTGGTCGTTATCCTCAGGAGGTGAAGGACATGAGGTCTCACCCCCGAGTAGCTGCACTGCATCTTCCACCCCAGCAAACTCTCCCCTGGATATGCATGTGCACCAAATTTATACATGAATATGTAGATGTAGGTGGGTTGACCTATGTGGAGTTATCCAGGAGAACAGACAGGAGACAGTTTGAGGATCAAAATGTTCAATTTAAAAGATACCCCCCAACAGAAAACAAAAGAAACCCAAACAAACCCTGTACTTTTCCCCCTACTGACAGCATTTGGTCTCTGCTTGATCACTTTTCGAGGCTGGTGCTATGTGCTGACCTGGGTAAGATGTTCTGCTGGGGCAGAAATCAGTAGGAACATTTGTGGTCGTTGTGGGCACCTTCATTTCTATAGCGGCTTGTTTTAACACACAGTCCGTGAACTGTTGCACCACGTGCCCACACAGTGCTGCTGCAAAGGGTAGGCAGTGGGTAGCAAGATCTTCCACAAGGGTTTCTTTATGTGCCTAACTGAACCTCTTACCAAGGAGGGGTAAGCAATGGATGTTCACGTAACTGGGGAGTATCTGTGAGGAGTGGTGGCAACTCCAGGATGGCCATGTCATAGCTGGTGTTGGCTCTGGGGCAGCTCTGCTGATCATGATCCTCATCAGGGTAAGCTGACATCTGGCTTTGGGTGTGTGATCTGCCATGGTACAACATTTCTGAGCTGAATGAGGCTTTGTACCCTCTGATCGCTGATGGTTGGGCAAGTAGTTTTCATATCATGCATCAGAGAAGGAGCTAGAGGTGTCTGGACATCTGGGAAGGAATCACAGAATCATCAAAGAACATTAGGGATTGGAAGGGACCTCGAAAGATCATCTAGTCCAATCCCACCACCAGAGCAGGATCACCTAGACCAAGTCACACAGGAACATATCCAGGAGGGTTTTAAACATCTCCAGTGAAGGAGACTCCACAACCTCCCTGGGCAGGAAGGAAGAAGGAAGGAAAGGAAGAATGTGAGTAGTTGGGTTGTTGTCTAGGCAGGACCATGAGGGAGATAATGGCTACTCTGCATGATCCTCTCAAACTGGGAGTAGCGCAACATTTCCATTGGCTCAGGACTGTGATGCCTGTTTTCTGACCTCCAATTTTTATCTGCTTGCATGACAACCTGACTTCACCTCCAAGCCAATGCAAACACCGCTTCTGGATTATTGCTAGAGAGCAACAATGCTGCCAGAGAACG
The DNA here is from genome assembly GCA_013400115.1 of Rhinopomastus cyanomelas. Lineage (NCBI taxonomy): Eukaryota > Metazoa > Chordata > Aves > Bucerotiformes > Rhinopomastidae > Rhinopomastus > Rhinopomastus cyanomelas. The sequence continues at coordinate 474,752 of VXBP01005242.1, forward strand.
TTATGAGTCCTCCACTCCCAATGTTGTTGCAAGGGCTGGTGGTAGAACTTTGCATGACCTAAAGGACGGAATTTCTGGGCTGGAGTTGGCCCTAGGCTGAGGTATGATATGGACTATTGCTGAGTATGGGCAAATTAAGTTCTCTGTCAGCTCACTGCAAGTCTCCCAGGCCATTCCACTAGCCTTGGCCACCCTCCAGCATTCACTTCCCCTCCTCTGCTTTCCTGCTGCGGGATATCTTGTGATAACGCTGATTTCCTTGTTCATCCTCCCCCTCACTGTGGCTCTGAACATGAGCTCTCTGTTCCCTTCCAAGGAGACTTTGGCAAAGGAACACATTTCTTCCTTCCCCTTCAGCAGCCCCTTTCCTGCCCCAGACCTGTCCCTGCCATTCTCCTTCCTCCGTCACCTGATGCTCCCTTCTGCGTTGGCTCTCCTTCTGCTTACTCTTCCAACTGCTTCTGGTTCTCCTCCTCCCAGCCCAAACATGTTTTAATCCTTCCCATCTGAAACAACTCTCCCTTGGCTCTGATTTCCCCTCCAGCTCAATCTGTCGGCCACTTCTGTGCACACACTATGTCCAGACCCAGCTCATGTCTTCTCTGAAATCTTGGCCTCACGGATGTTGGGTTGTGCCCAGTGTGGCTAATTCTTTCCTCCTGTGCTCTCTTGGTGTTTTTTCTCCAGGCATGAGGACACCGCTGTGCCTGCTGACACAGTGAATTTGTCCCCCCTGCTCACGCGCATCCCAGCCCCTGAAGACCATGCTGTGTCCAAATGGGGCTGATGCTTTTGGTGCAGTGTCCTTCTGCACAGCTCCAGGTCTCATCCACAGCCTTTCAGCACTGGGTGGAAGCTCTGTGGCTGACCCCTGCCTCTGTTTAGCCCATGGTGTCTACAGCCTTCTTGTTCTGTTTGATGACATGGAATCATAGAATCATTTGGGTTGGAAAAGACCTTCAAGAACATTGAGTCCAACCATTAAACCAACAGTCCCAAGACCACTGCTGCATCACAGCTCTAAGCTCTAGATCTCCACGACTTTGAAACACATGTGTTTCTGTGCTCTCTTCTCCCGTGAAGCACAGGTGAGGAGAATTTCTGTTCAACATCCTCGTTCTCTTTCAAGTATCTCCTTAAGACACCATAGTGCTGTGATGGCTACAAAATCAAAGCTTTGGGGAGACCCAGAATCTTTTTTCATACTGGCTTTTGTTCACGTGGGTGTCTACTGATGGTCTCTGACGGTTCCCACTTGAGTTTTGGCCATGTGGGGGTTTGAGTGAGCAGGAGTTTGGATGAACCAGAGATTGCAAAGTGCCTAGTTCAAATGTCTCTTCTACTGGAGGGATGATATTGACAGAAACAAGTCGGGTTCCCTGGGGTATCTCAGACAGGCAAAGCTGCCTAGAAAGGACATGTAGGTGCTGGAGAGACAGATGGATGTTTGTGTGGCAGGCAGCCTGTTATTGCCAGCCAACACCAGCTGGTCTCCAGCAGGATCTGCTGATGATTCTGCAGTTCAGTTTGAGTCTCTTCAAGGCTTAGCTGTGTTCACAGGAATGGCTGGCCATGTTCGTACACCCTGAGCACACGTGAAATAGGGTGACCAGCAGGACCAAGGAGGTGATCCTGCCCCTGGACTCAGCCTTGGTGAGGCTGCGCCTCAGGTACTGGGTGCAGTTTTGGGCTCCACACTATAGGAAGGACATTGAGGTGCTGGAGAGGGCAAGAGAAGGGCAGCTGGGTTGGTTAGGGGACTGGAGAACAGGTCTTATGAGGAGATGCTGAGGAAGCTGGGGCAGTTCAGCCTGGAGAAGAGGAGGCTAAGGGGAGACCTCATTGCACTCTGTAACTACCTGAAGGGAGGTTGTAGTGAGGCGGATGTTGGCCTCTTCTCCCTAGTGACTGGACAAGAGGAAATGGGGTCGACTTGTGTCAGGAGAGATTCAGACTGGATATTAGGAAAAATGTCTTCACAGAACAGGCTGCCCAGGGAGGTGGTGGAATCATCATCCCTAGAGATGTTCAAAAAACACAGACTTGGTGTTTCAGGAGATGGTTAGGGGTTATAGGGTGGATGGTTGGACGTGATGATCCTGAAGGTCTTTTCCAACCTTGATGATTCTGTGATTTGATGAAAGCTTTGTGAGCTTGAGGTTTCTGTGAAAAATAACTTGACCTTCCCCACCTTCTAAGGCTGTGGATTGGCACCAACACGTTCAGCAGGGCTTCCCAGGGGCCTCTTGCCTTGGTTGTGAGAGACCCTTGTGTGCCAGTGTTTGTAAAAGGAGTCTGGCCCTCTGGGGCTGGTTCCTGTCTCTGCTGACTTTGCAAACATCAGGCAGACAGGAGTGCTTTCCCAGAGAAGTGCTGTGTGATCTGTTCTGCTCTGCCCTGTTCTGAGCAGAGATGTCGCTTCCTCAGCAACATGGGTGCTGCAGGTGTTCTCCCCAGCACCTGTGCCTACACAGATAGTAAAGGCAGAGGCTCTCAGAGGGCACCACTGCAGGAGGGACCTGCCTGTGACAGGATAAGGACTGCTGTGAGGCCAGGCTGGGAGAGCTAGGGGTGTTCAGCTGGAGAAGAGAAGCCCCTGGGGGACCTTAGTGTGGCTTTCACTGCTCAAAGAGGGGCCGTAAGGAAGACGGAAGGGGGACTTTTCAGCAGGGGCTGCTGTGACAGGACAAGGGGTGATGGTTTCAAACTAAAAGAGATTGAGATTCAGAGAGAAGGAAGACATGTTTTACATAGAGGGTGGTGAGACACTGCAACAGGTTGCCCAGAGAGATGGGAGAAGCTCCATCACTGGACCCATTCCAGGTCAGGTTGGACCATGGGGCTCTGAGCAACTTGCACGAGTTGTAGATGTCCCTGCTCACTGCAGGGGGTTGGACTGGATGAGCTTTGAAAGTCCCTTCCCACCCAAACCAGTCTGTGATTCTATGATATGAGAAGGGTTAAGACAGAGGAACATAAATCACTGAGTGGTGTGGAGGGGTGGACAAGGAGAGTATGGTCTCCCTATCTATCTGTACAAGAATTAGAGAACATCAGATGAAACCAGAAATTGCAAGTCCTAAACAAACGGGAGGTGGTTCTTCTCCCAGAGTATAATTAAGCTGCAGAACTCCTTGCAACCAGATGTTGTGGATGTTGAAAAATGATGGGAGTTCATAGAGCAACTGGATAAATTAATGGAAGAAAAATTCTCTCTGGGTAATTAAATGTGAAAAAACTGTGGCACAGGAAACCACAAAGTGTTGGATGCTGACTAAATATCAGTATCTCAAACTACTTGCTGTGTTCTGACAATCTTCTCTAGGCATCTCCAAACCTTCTAACACCAAGTCAAGGTGCTTCTTAAACCTGCATCTGCAGATCAGCTGTGGATATTCTGCAGTGGGACCCTCTGAATTCAACGGGAACCATTGGATTAGATGGAACCATTAGTTAGATGGGTCTAAGTGCATCTGTGTCAGTTTGATCAACTGCAACAAGGTTGGTTGTGATAAACATTTCACTGTTTCTCTGATCCTAACCCACCAGAGTAACCCCAGCGAGGTTTATCATAGAATCATGGAATCCTTAGGGATTGGAAGGGACCTCAAAAGCATCTAGTCCAATCCCCCTGCCACAGCAGGATCACCTAGAACAAGTCACACAGGAACACATCCAGGCAGGTCTTAAACGTCTCCAGTGAAGGAGACTCCACAACTCCTCTGGGCAGCCTGTTCCAGTGCTCTGTTACCCTCACTGTGAAGAAGTTCCTTCTGATATTGCTGTGGAACCTATATTCCAGCTCACACCCATTGCCCCTCGTCCTACCACTAGATGACAAGACCAAGCTTTACCATGTGTCTGTTTGTAGTTTTGAGCAAGGACTTCTTTTATAGCTGAAGCACATCAGCAAAGCTTTGACTGATTTGTCTGGATGCAGCACCTTTGGGACCTGAAGGCACTTGGCTGTCCTTGTGTCTTCTTGTCCCTTCACAGTGTCCATTTCCAGTTTTATCCATGCCAGCTCCTCTCCATCTATTGACTAGTCTAACTGACCAGTTAGGGATGGATTTATGGAAGTTGATCCACCTGCCAAAATAAGTAAACAGCAGCAAATGTGGTGGTTTTGGAAGCTGTGCAGGTTGCAGCAGTTGGAGGCTGTGATGATGGGTGGGGATGGGTGAAGACTGCAGCAGTACCTTCAGCAGGTTTTTCTGCAAAGACTTGGTGTGGTGAAGCCACAGACTCCGTGATTGTTTGTCTTCACACGATGCCGTTAGCGGGTGTGTGATCTCTGGCTTCCAGTCTCTCGAACTTTGGTCAAGAAGAACAAGGGGATTGAGGTAGGTTTTCATTACCCTGTAAAACTGGCTTCTCAGTGGGGAGCAAGGGAATCAGCAGGGGTGGAAACTGCAACCCTGATTTAAGCATGTGACCAGAATGAGCTTGGTCATGAACTTTGCTGTGTGCTCTCTGTGGTCCACTCTAGCCCAGATCAACTTGGTGACCTTTAAAGACTCATCTTGTTCCCCTCAGCTACCAGTGGGCAACCTAGTGAGGCAATGAAGAGGTGCCTGTGCCTGGGAACCTCTGGGCTGTTGAGGTTCCCCATGCAGAGCCTGGCTGTCCTCCCATTTCCCACAGATCACAAGGGAAGAGGGAAGTCATGATGCCAGCACTCACTGTTTTGACGGTGGTGGCTCCCTGCTTTGCAGCAGCTGCAAATTAACATCATCTTCCTTATCTGGCTTCCTCCCTCAGGGCCAAGGAGGACCTTTCATGCTAGAGGTAGCCCAGCTAAGCCCCTGCCTTGTTCAGATCCAGAAGTAGGTGACTTTGTCCACAGGGTACTATGTGACCTTTTAAGGGTCTGAAGGCTGGAGGGTAGGGTTCAAGACAAGCTGAAATTTGGAAGGAAGCAAGAATTTTGTTCAGCCCTTGAGTGTCCACAATCCAGATGACATCATCCCACCTGGGACAGAGAATCTCTGCACTGGCTCTGAACACCACAGGGGAGTGTCGCCGAAGGTGATGTTTGGTACATCTGAAGGCCAGTCCCAAGTATCTCACTGCCTCACACCAGCTTCATATCACTGGAGACCTCCTGTCTCTTAATCTAACAGTGCTTCAGCAGGCCCCTTCACCTTCCCAAGAGCTAAAAGTAAATACTTCTATCCAAAATTCTTGAGATCTCTCTCCTGTTGCTCATAGCAGAAACCCCTATGAGTTTCCAACCTTTGAGACAGAGCTGAGGTGGGAGCGGCTCCCTGCAAATGTGGCATCGATTAGCTTGTTATGAGCTAAAGGCTTTTATTGAGATTCACAGGCAAGACGTTCATAGGTCACACACTGAGCAGTCTAGTAAGAGATGGAAACCTGGAATGGTTGCAAACTGCACAAATGGTGCTGCACAGGACAGATCTTGTAGCTGAGGCATCAGGAGGTCTGTCCTGGTGTGCAGAGCTGTGGACTTCTAGGTGCCCAAGTGGATAGAATCGTGGAATCATTAGGGATTGGAAGGGACCTCAAAAGATCATCTAGTCCAATCCCCCTGCCACAGCAGGATCACCTAGACCAAGTCACACAGTAACACATCCAGGTGGGTCTTAAACGTCTCCATTGAAGGAGACTCCACAACTCTTGGACTGGAGGCTTTTCTGCTTTACTAGGAGATGGACACCACGAACAGACTTGTGAGTCCAGGATTCAACATTCTGATCATAACTGGGCTTGGCGAAGGAGGCACATGAGGCTGGTTTGACACACTCCTATAAGTTAAACCAGCCCTTGAGTTTGCTCCAGTTTAGATGAGCTGCTGGGTCAATGTTCCAACAGAACATCCCAGGCTGAATGTGTGAAAAAAAAATTCTATTTCCTCTGCTGGGGCCACATTTTTCTCACTAGGCATCAAAACAAGTAGCCAGATTGACAAGAGAGATTTGTGTAGAGTGTGAAGGACTCTGATAAGCTCTGAAAACGTGATCCAAAGGCTGTCATCGTTGGCAGTTCTCACCTTTGCTACCCACTGTGCTCAAAATCTGTGCTCAGCTTGTGGGATCTGAACCCTCTGGACATTGCAGACATCTGCGCGTGACTGAGCATGTGTGCGTGTACGTGCAAGTCTGACCAGGCTTGAGTCCTCACAAATTCAGCTGGACTCTCAAGATGGTCATTTCCTCTTGTTTTCTTTCAAGAGGCCAGAGAAGGATTTGGTTTTGCACCTAAGCCAGAAGCCATACTGCACCACCCTGGGTCCCACCAGGCTCTGCCAAGGCAGATGGTACCCTCTGGCCTTCTGCAGTCACTTGCATTTTCATCACCAGCTTTACAAATGTGTTTGGCAAAGGGACACAATCTTGCTTCACTTGATGATACCTGCCAGGGAAAGTCTCCTGGAGACAGTCCTATATTACGTGACTGACTGCTCTCTCATCCATGGTGGGCTGTGCTGCAGGAAGGGGATGGATCTCTCAGACTTTGTTCTACTCTCTCTGCTGACATAGAAGATCTTGGAGAGTGTTCAGCCTCCCCAGCTACTGATCTAACTAGCCAAAGTCAGTGCAAACATGGTGCTTCTCCCATTGACCATTCAACAGGTCCTACTGGCCTCTTTCTGAACCTTTGGGCTTACACTGTCCTCACATAAAGCTTAACAACTTCTGCTCCTGAAGGTAGCAGAAAGGCATCACCAACAGGTGGATAGGCATAGAACTGTGGTAGAACTGGCAGGCAAGTGCTGTCTCATACAGATGTGCAAAGTCTTTCCAATGGGATTTTCTTCCCTTACTTTTAGCCATATGACAGTCAGATGTGGAATCTAAATGTTGCCCTGGGGGTGGGCTGAGCCTTTACCTTTTTGCTTGAGACAGTGCTCAGCCACACTATGGCCTCAGCTGTGGTCTGCATGGAGAAGATCTTCCTTGTCATGTCCAAGCTGTTGTGTCACTGGCTGCTTGCTGCTTGCTTTGGTCTGAGTTTGTCCATAATGAGACAAAGGAGGAGGACAAGGACTTTTCTCTTTCAAGCCACTCACTCTTGGGATTGCTGCCTCTGCTGCTGAACCCAAACATCAGCCAAAGGTCACAGTTTCAGTCCTCAAATGTCTCAGAACAGGAAGTTCTGTAATGCTGAAACTGTCTCCTTGACAAAACAGCAGGACAAACCGTGCAGCTGGTGTTTGAGCAGCCTGACCTTGAGTAACATGGGCTCGCTGACTTGAAGAGGAGATAAATGCCATGTTTAGGGGGTAGGAAGACAGTTATGGGAGGGGGAAGGTTTGGCACAAGAGCAGATGCCCATCTGCCTAGAAGATGAAGTGTATCTCCACTCCACATGATGACAGGACAAGTAGTGGCACGTAGGTGCCCCAAACATTTATTTGCCCCATGTGTGAATTGGGGTTGATCTCCCAGCAGCAGATGTAGCTACTAAGGCTCTCCTGGTGTAGGAAGGTGGTCCTTGGAGTGAGAACAGAAGTCCCCTGAGCCTGGTGAGGACTGTGAGCTGAAGCTTATAATGGTCACTGACAGAGTAACTTGACATCATGTGGAAGTGCTGCCCTGGCTCTCATATGAGAGCACTGGACTAATCCTGGGGCTGAGGAACCTGTGGCTGGGGGCTGCGCTGAGCCTGTGACTTCACTCTATGTGCTGTGCTGTCTTGTTAGAGCATCACAGCTTAAAGCATTCAAGTTGTAGCCTGGCTCTGATCGACCTCCAGTGTCTCCTCTAGCACCATCCCAACATGTCTTGCACCTCCTTTCATGGTCATATGCCCACTATTTGGTCCAAGGGCATTCAACCCACTCTGGTGTGTTGTCACACAGCCCTCTCGAGGTCTTTGAACTGAATTAAAGACAAAAATATACAGGCTGAGAGAGCTGGGGTTGTTTAGCCTCAAGAAGAGAAGACTCTGGGAGGTCCCATCCCTAGAGACAGTCAAGGTCAGGCATGCTGGGGCTCTGAGCAGTCTGTTGTCATTAGAGATGTCCCTGCTTATTGTTAGGGGGATTGGACCAGATGACCTTTGGAGGTCTCTTCCAACCCAGTATATTCTATGATTCCATGATTGTGTGAACAAAAGGACCAGGGTACACAGAAGACACTTGCAGCAAGCACAGTTCAGAGTGGAGATAGTTAAGTGTCTTCCAGGCAAATACAGCCTGAGACATTTAGCCTGAAGACCAGGAGTTGCCTCCTTGAGAGGCTAACTTTGTCAGCATGGAGATAGTCCAAGCTAATTGGGTCGTTTGTAGCTTGTTCAAGGGGTGTGAAGGATCTGTTTGACCTTTTGTAATGAAAAAGTTCACAACCTTGCTTTACCAAATGGAATGGGAAGGTCTAAGCCCTTGAGGAAGCACTTGCCCTCAACAGATGTGATTGCCCATATGGACAACTGACCTGTGAGACCCTTGTTTGCAAAAAACCGTTGAAACAGGTCCTGGCCTGGCTATGTCCTGGGGATTTCTGTGTGTTGGCAGTGATGGTGGGCAGGGCATTTCCCAGCAGGAGAATGGGGAGGATCCCTGACTTCCTCTCCAAGGAGCAGCCACAACCACCCTGGTTTTCTGGTTTAGAGGTGAGTATGTGGGCAGTTTACAAGGATATAAATACACAGCTGGCCAAGAGGGTCCTGCCTAAAAAACCTAAAACCCAAAACACCAAACCTAGCATAAATTTCCTGGAAACCTCTGTTTGGAGATGGTGCTCAGCAGAACAAGCTAACTACCCCTGCTTGGGGTCCAGTTTGGATCACAGACCTCCAGAGGTACCTTCCAACTGAAAATGTTCAATGATTCAAAGCCAAGTGCATGTATTTGTGTATAGATGGTATGGGTAGACACACACCTCAGAAGTGATTCCTACGTGGTGTGAGATGCCTCCTGGAGTTATCCATGACACCAACACTGTGCAGCATTTCCTGCTCTGCAAACAGAGTACAAGGGAGTGAGGAACCTGCTGTAGTCACAGCTTCTGGGATGGCATCCCAAAAAGAACAGTGAATTTCACTTCTACCCCACTGCTTCCTTCAAACTCTTTGGAGTTTTTCATTATTCTCTTGCTCTGACTAACCTAAAGCCTGAAATGTTATGTCCCTCCTGGGCCCCTTTAATTGGGTCACCAGCCTATTCAAGCATGAATTTGTATCTGGCACTGTAGCTAAGTGATGTGGAGGTGGAAGAGGGGAAGTTGCCCATCTGTTTTAGCAATCCCAGTCCCTCCAGCAACAGCAGCAAGATGGAGCAAGGCTGGCTTTCCTGGACTCATGGTCCACAACTTTGTTGCATCTCCACCCACTTTATCTTCTCACCAGAGAGAAGGCACCAGCTCCTTATCCTGCACGAGTAGCTATGAATCTGCAAGGTGCAATACCCATGGATGATTCCTTTGTCTTTTAATCCACAAACTCAAAAAAACCTCCTTCTGTTGACATCTTGTGTTCTTCCAAACCCACAAAAATCCTCTGTTACTCCCCACATCAGGGTGGAATCTGCTGTGCCTTTGGTGCCGAGAAGTGGTCCTTTTGGGAATCTCTGGTTTCTAGAGAGTCCACCAGGGTCATCAGACATAAGTCCGGCCACAATTGTTCTATTGGTTTTCTCAGCTCAGTTTTCTTGTGGGATTTGCAGTTAAAAGGCAGCAGGACAATGCTATTGAACATGTTCCCCATGTAAAGGAGACGATAAGGCTAGGAGAAATGGGGAGCTGAGATTGCAGACTCTCAGGAATGCCACTGCCATAACACTGATAGTGTCATTAAAGACCTGAAGCTGTGAGAATCTTTTTCTGCCTTGGTCACTGTATCTGCCCATGTCTGCAGCAGCAAATGAGGCAAAGGATCTGAGTGAAAAACTTCCTATTCTGCATAACAAGGCTATCAGGGCCAGTCAGAGGCACAAGGGTTCTGCAGGAGATAAGAGCTCTGTGCACAGGAAGAGGAGGCAAAGGGAAGAAAAAGGAAGGAGGCAGCAATAGGAGACAAAAGTAGGAATGAAGAGAAAAAGAGGGCTTGAAGAGGAGACTGGAAAAGAGGAACAGAGGACAGAACATGAGAAGATGAAAGGTAAGGAATGTAAATGAACCAAATCAGAAGGAAGTGTTTAGCTAAAAAATAGTAGAAACAAAAGGGGGATGAAAAGGGGGGAAAGGAGTAGGAGCAGGAGGAAGATGAGAAGAAGTGATTGGACTCAATGATTTTAAGGGTCATAGAATCATAAGGGATTGGAAGAGACCTTGAAAGATCATCTAGTCCAATCCCCCTGCAACAGCAGGATCACCTAGACCAAGTCATAGAGTCAGTCAGGGTTAGAAGAGACCACAGGATCATCCAGTTCCAACTCCCCTACCATGGGCAGGGACACCCCACCCTAGATCAGACTGGCCAGAGCCTCATCCAGCCTGGCCTTAAACACCTCCAAGGACAGGGTCATTCCCAAGCTAAGTGATTCTACAATTCTGTGATTTTATGGACCACCTCAAATGTGTTACTTCCTAGCCCTCACACAGCTGATAGTTGTGGGTCACTGTCTCCTCAGCTGCGTTTCATCTGTACCCATGAAATTGTCGGCCAGAGTTGCTAATCCTTTGCCCTGAGATCAGAAAATTGTGAACTTCTACCGAGTTAGAAACACAGCTTGATGGGGCCATATATCTCATCGAAAGGTAGGACTAGTAGATGAGCTTGAGGGATTCTGGGCTGTCCGAGTGTGAGCGTAGTCAGCACTGGAAGGATAAATTTCATTTATGTTTTTGCTGGCCACAGAAATACATTTTTTTCCCTTCCAAATGGAAATCTCATAACATTTTTGTGTGAGGCCCTGCCAAATCTGAGTGTTTCCAGACTCAAACGTGGACTCTGGGACTGTGCACTGAGGACTTTACTCTTGCCAGTTTTAAAGCTGCTTTTTCAAGCTGACGTGAGCGGTGCTGGTTTCAGATGGTGGCTGCAGGGATTTCTAGGGGGAAAAGAAGGAGCAATGACTTCAAGCAATCCAGACACATTTGGGTCTACTTAGGTCTTTTGACTGGATGGCTCCTTAGGCTGCTTGACTGATGGGGCAGTGAAGCTCCCCAAAGCCTTGAATTCATCAGGTCTTCAGCCTGAGATCATGGCTGCAAACATACAGGCATGTTGGTTGGTAAAGTATTCCTCACACAAGCTGGCACTTGGGTTCCTGATGGAATTTGTCTTGTCCAGTCGAAACATCTCTACTCCCCCTCTACTCTGTACTGGTGAGACCAGATCTGGAGTATTAGTCCAGTTCTGGGCCCCTCAGTTCAAGAGGGGTGTGGAGCTGCTGGAGGAAGTCCAGCATAGAGCAACGAAGATGATGAAGGAGGTGGAGCACCTCCCTTATGAGGAGAGGCTGAGGGAGCTGGGTCTCTTGAGATTGGAGAAGAGGAGACTGAGGGATGACGTCATTAATGTCTAGAAATATTTGAAGAGTGGGTGTCAGGAGGATGGAGCCAGGCTCTTCTCAATGTCATCTAGTGATAGGACAAGGGGCAATGGTTGTAAGCTGGAATATACTAGGTTCCACATCAGTCTGAGAAGGAACTTCTTCATAGTGAGGGTGTTGGAGCCCTGGAACAGGCTGCCCAGGAAGGTTGTGGAGTCTCCATCACTGGAGAAGTTTAAGACCTGCCTGGATGTGTTCCTGTGTGACTTGTTCTAGGTGATCCTGCTGTGTCAGGGGGATTGGACTAGATGATCTTTCAAGATACCTTCCAGTCCTTGAGGATTCTGTGATTCTATGATCTCTCCACTTGTTTTCATTCAGCGGTTCCACAGATCTGAACATTCCAATGGGAAAGAATGTTTGTTTGGAAAATTCCCAAGCAGCTTGACTGGGTCTAAGTGGTGTGAAGCAGGTCTGGGAGTGGGGTGGTGTTAAGAAACATGACTGCACCATGCTGTCCACCCCATCTCTGGGGTGTAGCCCAGACCTGAATAACCTGTCACTCTTGGTTGAGGGCTCTGGCTTTCTGTCCCTGCTCTGGGCTCCCCTGTCTCTGCTGAGTATGTTTCCAAGCATATCTGCCATGGAGGTAGCTTTATCTTGGTCTCATAAGGAATCCTAACTTCTGTGAGCTCACTTTGCATACGTATGGAAGAGTGAGGCCTGGCTTTACCTATGACCTTCTCCACTTCAGCTTAGCGTGAGGCATTTCACCTACTTCCACCAGATTTTCGAGTAGAAGAGTCACAGATAATACAGCTTTTACAAGTTTGTGATCAACTTGTACCAGACCAGGACCACAAAGCATAAATCCATGTGTGTCTTGGGGTATTCTCAGCTCTGTTGCACATTGTTCTTGCTCTCTTTCTCCTTCTGTCCCTACAAGGTGAGTCTGAAGGTGCTAGGGAAGGTCCACAGTCTATCCATGGCTGGAAGAATCATAGAGAATCATAGAATCATTAGGGATTGGAAGGCACCTCAAAAGATCATCTAGTCCAATCCCCCTGACACTGCAGGATCACCTAGACCAAGTCATACAGGAACACATCCAGGTGGGTCTTAAAATGTCCCCAGTGAAGGAGACTCCACAACCCTCCTGTGCAGCCTGTTTCAGTGGTCTGTCACCCTCACTGGGAAGAAGTTCCTTCTCAGGTTGATGTGGAACCTCCTGTGTTCCAGCTTACAACCATTGCCCCTCGTCCTATCACTAGATGACACTTAGAAGAGCCTGGCTCAATCCTCCTGACACCCACCCTTCAAATATTTCTAGACATCAATGACGTCACCCCTCAGTCTCCTCCAAGCTAAAGAGACCCAGTGCCCTCAGTCTCATCTCTCTTTTGTCTCCTGTGTGGGGTCTGTAGTAGCTCTCCCCAACTGAGAATCATTCTGGTTCCTTTCTCTTTCCCCTCTGGATGTTGTTTAGTGGAGCAGAGAAGGGACCTAGCGACAACTGCCAACAAAGCTGCCGTCCATCTCTTGTGTTGGCCTCCAAAGCCCTCTGAGACCCTGCTGCTTTACAAAAGAAGCTGATGATAAGGCTTCATGTTAATGAAGCAACAATGAATTAGCCAGCCAAAAGCCTGTGCTGTGAAAACAGCAAACAGTCCTGTTTGAAAATTAATGTGCTCCTCGAGGAATTGCAGGGAGGCTCCAGGAGCAACAAGCTCACACATCCAAAAGTCCTAAGTCAGTCCTTCAAACTTCACTGAGCTGGAGGCAGAAAAATCCGAGGGATTCTGGTGCGTGTGTGTTATATCATAAAGCCTGGCTTTCTCTGCTAACTGTGCTTTAGAAAGGGTGCCATAGGTCAGGACAGGGTGACAGGGTGTGAGCTGGCAATGTCCCCTGTCCTAGAAACACCTCAGGTGGACAACAGACGTCAACCTTGAAATGATGTGTTTTCTGGCATCTGATGAAAACCTTTGAATTCTGGCCTCCACACTCTGTCCTCTTGTGAAATGGTTGTAAAGCAGCCACAGTTGCACCACAAGTAGGAAGCATGTTGTCTGCACCTGCACAGGGGGCCTGGAACAAGCTCCAGAACTTACCTCCCAGAGGGATGCCCAAGTCATTTGAGGATGGGGTCTGCGTGGTGGCTCCACTCTGTTGGGACTATGGGCTGAATGGTGACTCTACTGTCAGCTGCATCCCTCGAGCCCTGCAGAGATGAGGGATTTCGTGAGAGAACAGTAAGCCCCTGTGCAGAGAGCCAGGAAAATGTTCTGGTGCTGCCAAGCCAGCTCTGCACCTGCTTGTTTTCACTGCTGGAGGCAGCAGACTCCAGCCTCATGGGACCAAGGGCTTTCATTTGCTTGTTTGCTTTGGTGTGCTGGGTACATCTACTGCCCTCTGACCCCGCTCTTCTGGATATGTGACACATTTGTTCCTCATGCTCTTGGTTTTGAATAGGAGTCCCCTCCCCAGCTGCCTGACAGTGCCAAAGAGGCTTTCACAACCTCTTGCATGACAGTGGTGGACGTGGGGAAAGGTGATGATGTCAAGCGCGGTTGCTGCAGCAACCCAACGTCAGGGCACATGTGCCTTTTCCAAGAATGTGGTTGTGGTGCAGACCTGACGTGCAGTCACAGCTGGAGCCCTCGGACAAGCTGAGTGAGAGCCAGATGGTGCTGGGGCTGGGGCAAGGATTTCCAGAGTTGAGCATGCATCTCTGAAACAGCCCAGCTTTGTCCTGGAGAACAAAACATGGGGATTAGTCCAGCTTTGAACCAAACAGAGCAAGGAGAGAAGGAACATAGGAAAGAGCCACTAAGGTGTTTGAGGGGGACAAGGTGAATCCACAAAGGATTAAAGGTCTGATCCACGCAGTACATAGCATCTCTGGGAGTGGCCACCAACTGACCAAGATGCCAGTGGCGTCTGACCATCAAGCATGCAGTTTTTTGCTGAGTTGGTTTGACCAGACAGGGAGATACAATGGTGGAGGGAAGGCAACTGGTTGCTCTTGCATCCCTGACCTGCAGAATGGAAACTTCAGTTTGGTTAAGAGACCTATCATTAAAATCAGATTAAAGGAGAAACAGGCCATTGCTAAGCTGGTTAGGGGCTGCAGCAGTGCTCACCCAGGATGGACCCCAGGCTCTGAACAGTTGAGGGGTGTTGGCTTGGCTCTTTCTTGGGGCTAATGGAGGGATTCCAGTGGAGGGCAGAGAAAGACTGTGGAGCAGCAAAGACTGATTGCCTTCTTCTAGCAGCTTTGAACTGACAGGTTCAAATGTGATGTGAAGCTGCTGGAGGGAGTCCAGTGTAGAGCAACGAGGATGATGAAGGAAGTGGAGCACCTCCCCTATGAGGAGAGGCTGAGAGAGCTGGGTCTCTTTAGCTTGGAGGAGACTGAGGAGTGACCTGATTAATGTTTATAAATATGTGAAAGGTGGGTGTCAGGAGGATGCAGCTAGGCTCTTCTCAATGTCATCTAGTGATAGGACAAGGGGCAATGGGTGCAAGCTGGAACAGAGGAGGTTCCACATAAATATCAGAAGGAACTTCTTCCCAGTGAGGGTGACAGAGCACTGGAACAGGCTGCACAGGAGGGTCGTGGAGTCTCCTTCACTGGGGACATTTAAGACCCACCTGGATGTGTTCCTGTGTGACTTGGTCTGGGTGATCCTGCTGTGGCTGGGGGATTGGACTAGATGATCTTTCCAATCCTTCCAATTCCTAATGATTCTATGACTCTATGATTCTATGATTCTATGATGGGCAGGGGGAAGATTAGGCCATCCTTTGTGTTGTCCTTGCCAGATCCCAGAGCGACAGGTCTGCAGAACTGTTGTGCATCATTCTGCAGTGGCTGACAGAGCTGACTGACTTGGTTTTGACTCTTCTAAGTGCTGCTAGCTGGGACCTAGTTGCAGGGCTCTGTCAGTCACACAGCCTGGCTGAGTCCTGGCTCTGTTGACTCAGTCTACAGGTAAGAGGTTGATCACTGCCTTTTGTCATCAGGGTGGGAGTCTGAGGAGTTTAAAAGACTAGAAGTTATGGTTTGGGATGTCATCTCACCCTCCTTTTCTCTGGGAAAAGTACCCTGGTCACCCTGGTGTCTTCCCATATGCCGGCCACTGGAGTTTGCCGTGATCACTTGACTCAAAGTGGGAGGAAGGCAGTAGTATGGTGACCCCTTTATTAACAGGGATCTATGCTCATGGGATACCTTCAGGGCAGCAGATCCCTTTCCTTTCATGTAGCTGGATGTGCTAGGGTGTTCCTATCATATCCTTACCTCTCACCCATCTCATCATATGATCTATTCTGTGCCTCTCAGATGCCAACACTACGAGTATGGCCATTGCTTAGGCTGCATGGACTTTACATGGAGATCACCTCAGCCATGTTTCTCACCTTCTCCTTAACCCATGGCCGTGCAGGTCTTTTGCCTCTACAGCAATGGACCCTTCTAAGAGCAGATTTCTGTTCTAATCTGGCCAGACACTACTCCACTGTCCAGGGGCAAAGAGGATGGGAGGAAATGAAGAACCCTCCTCTAAGGCAGGGAGCTGTTAATTTATCTCACCATGACTGCTGGGCTTGTCTGTTAGTCTGAAAAGGTTGCAAATGGGTCCCTCACATACAAGACAGACCCAGGCCTGCCACTTGCACCCTTGTATGACTCAAAACCATCTCCAGGTTCCCCACTGGAGAGCAGCCCTGAGGTCTTTTGTCTTGATTCAGTAATGTGCTGTGATGAGTGGGATTCACTGAAGAATAAACTGTATGTTTCAAACTACCTGGGTGCAGCAAGGATGCGTTCAGCACTTCCCTGCTTCCCAAATTCTATGAAACAAGGATGTGTATTGAGTCACTGTCCCTGGAAGTGTTTCAAAGTCACATAGAATCACAGAACTTTAGGGATTGGATGGGACCTCGAAAGATCGTCTAGTCCAATCCCCCTGCCAGAGCAGGATCATCTAGACCAAGTCTCACAGGAAGTCATGTAGGTACAGAGCTTAGGGACATAGTTTAGTGGTGGCCTTGGGGCAGTTGGGTTAATGCTTCGACTGTATCATAGAATCATAGAACCACAGAATCACTAGGGATTGGAAGGGACCTCGAAAGATCATCTAGTCCAATCCCCCTGACACAGCAGGATCATCTAGACCAAGTCACACAGGAACACATCCAGGCGGGTTTTAAACATCTCCAGTGAAGGAGACTCTATAACCTCCATGGGCAGCCTGTTCCAGTGCTCTGTCACCCTCATTGTGAAAAGTTCCTTCTGATACATATGTGGAACCTCCTCTGTTCCAGCTTGCACCCATTGCCCCTCGTCCTATCACTAGATGACATTGAGAAGAGCCTGGCTCCATCCTCCTGACACCTTATAGAACTTTTCCACCCTAAATGATTCTGTGAAATGATTCCCTTTTGTCAACACCTTGATTTTGAGTCTCCTGTTCCATTAGGGTCTCAGAGGAAAACCCATGAAGAAGTCTTCTGCCTTCCAAACTCACCGGGGCTGAAAGACCAAGAGGCTTTCTCAGAGCCCCTCCAGCTCAGCAGCTACTAGACAAGTATTATTAGTTTCTCATAGTGACCAAACCACGCTGCAGAGGCAATGGACCCGGGGTTTACTGGTGAGCAATAACAATTAGCCCGTTGTACCTTCATGCTGCAAAGTGCTCCTGCTACTATAAATAAAGGTCAAACGCGAGACACTTCCTGCTACTTTTGCTGACACGTGGCTGCCATTTAGTGATTCATAATGTCTACACAGGGCTTGGCAAACAGAGGGTTTTTTTTTAATAGGAGCTGTTTTCCACTGAGGCAAGCACAACAAAGGATTTAAAGGGACCTGCTTTGACCCACCAGCAAGCTTCAGCACAAGGTAACTGGCGGCAAGTGGGACCGTGGTCTCTAGGCTGAGTTAGGCACGTGAGAGAGCTGAACCTCTACTGGCTTTGAGGGGTCTTTGAACTGGAAGAAGTTTAAAGCTGTGGTTGCCTTTGCATTTATATGGCATTTTTGTTCTGGGTGTCACACTGCCTTGTGCAACTGCATAAACACTGATATGACTGGGTGGCAGAGGGGGAAAACGGATGCTGGAAGATAAGAAAAGCTGAATAGGATTGTGGTGGGCTGTGATCTTCTGGCCCACAGGCTGGGCTTCAGCTGTGAGGTTCCAGTGAGATTAATTTCGTTATCTGGACAGGAATAGGAAAAAATAATCCACGTGAATTAGGCATCTTTCCATGCTGGGTCTGTGCTCTGAGGAATGCCTTAGTAGCAGGATGTCAGAGCAGCCTCCAAGCCCAAAGGCAATTGCAGAAGGTGAAGAAGACCCTTCATGTCTCGACAACTGTGCTTAAAGTGCTCGCTTCCTCAAACAAGTGTTCTTCTTTTTGAAGGTTTATGTTTAAGATGTGTAGGTTCATAGTCATTTTGGGACAAGTCCTCTCCATTTGTGTGGAAATTATCTGCAAGACTGATGTAAGGACAGCTTGGATGGGGCTCTGGCTAACCTGGTCTTGTGAGAGGGGTCTCTGCCCGTGTCAGGAGGCTGGAACTAGATGATGTCTGAGGTTCTTTCCAATCTAAACCATTCTATTATTGTGGCCTTTCATTATTTCAAGGGGACCTATAAGAAAGATGGGGAGACTCTTGTTATCAGGGCCTCTTGTGACAGGTCGTGAGGTGATGGGTTTAAACTAAAAGAAAGGAAATTCAGAATAGAGAGAAAGAAATTTTTAAGTCATGAGACTCTGTCCCAGGTTGCTCAGAGAGGTGGGAGAAGCTCCATCCCTAGAGCCATTCCAGGTCAGGTTGGATATTGGGGCTCTGAGGAACCTGCTCTAGTTGTAGGTGTGTGTCTGCTCACTGCAGGGGACTAGACTGGATGAGCTTTGAAGGTTCATTCCACAGAATCACAGAACATTAGGGATTGGAAGGGACCTCGAAAGATCATCTAGTCCAATTCCCCTGACACAGCAGGATCACCTAGACTGATCCATGCAGGAACACATCCAGGTGGGTTTTAAACTTCTCCAGAGAAGGAGACTCCACAACTTCCCTGAGCAGCCTACTCCAGTGCTCTGTCACCCTCACTGGGAAGAAGTTCCTTCTCAGGTTGATGTGGAACGTCCTCTGTTCCACCTTACACCCATTGCCCCTTGTCCTATCATTAGATGACATCAAGAAGAGCCTGGCTCCATCCTCCTGACACCCACCCTTCACATATTTATAGACATTAATCAGGTCACACCTCAGTCTCCTCTTTTCCAAGCTAAAGAGACCCAGCTCCATCAACCTTTGCTCATAAGGGAGGAGTTCTACTCCTTCATCATTCTTGTTGCTCTGCACTGGACTCCCTCCAGCAGCTCCATGTCCTTCCTGAACTGAGGGGCCCAGAACTGGACACAATACTCCAGATGTGGTCTCACTAGGGCAGAGTAGAGGGGGAGAAGAACATCTCCTGATCTGCTAACCATCCCCCTTCTGATCCACCCCAGGATGCTGTTGGCCTTCTAGGCCACAAGAACACACTGCTGGCTCATGGTCATCCTGCTGTCCACCAGGACTCCCAGGTCCCTTTCTCCTACACTGCTCTCCAACAGGTCAGTCCCCAGCTTATACAGGTACCTGGGGTTGTTCTTGCCCAGATGCAAGACTCTACACTTACCCTTGTTATACTTCATTAAATTTCTCCCTGCCCAGCTCTCCAGCCTGTCCAGGTCTTGCTGAATGGCAGCACAGTCTGCAGGGGTGTCGGTGACACCACCCAGCTTTGTGTCATCAGCAAACTTGCTGACCGTGCACGCCAATCCCTCATCCAAGTCATCAATGAATAGATTGAATAGAACTGGTCCCAGTACCGACCCCTGGAGGACTCCCCTAAACTCTGTCCTATTCCAACCCAAACCATTCTATGATTCTCTGATTTGGACAAACTTTAAACTTCAGTTTTTAGACAGCTGCTGAGTATTTGTCCTGAATGAAGAGAAATGACTTTTTTACTGCTCTCTCAGACCATGTAAGAAATCTTGGTCTCCTATTTTGATTTAATGACCTGATAAGAGGTTTCCAGCAGGAGCTGGACTCAGATGAATGATCCAGGATCTGTGAACAAGTAAGTCTGTGATGGACCTTCTTTTGCCTTTGATGGTTGTCCTGCTTATTTCCTTTTGACAACGTTTTTTTTTGGGGTGTGTTCATGGAAAGTTCAGGGCAATGGTTTGAATTCTGTTGCTGGAGTGAGTTCACCAAGCTGTCACTTTGGTGTTTGCATCACAGCCCAGCTTGGAGCTTCCCATGTACTGGGCACCATTTAGATGCACAGCAAGAGCCAGTCCTTTTGTGGGGAGAAAAGCTGCCTGGAGAAGGGACATCTGGAGGGAATACCCAAGTAGATTTGCAGTCTGTAGTCCTCCTGACTGAATCACACTGTTTATGTCATTTATTGAGGTTGTTTCCTGGTGAGGAAGAGAGTCCACACCACACAGGTCACCAGCCACTGTGGTGAATCACTAACGCTGTTTGCTGAGTTGAGTCACTTGCATGGACAGAGACCTTTCCACAGAAAATGTTCTTCAGTAAACACCCCCCCCCCCAAATCATTAAAACACTCCCCAGTCCTTTTTTTCTGCATCCTGTCTCTGATGAAAGGGGCATTTGGATCAGCTGAATTTTGCTGCCTCCTGAGGATCTGGTCTGTGGTGGTGTCTGGGTGCAGGGTGACCTGAGGTTTCCAGCTGGCAGAACAAAGGCAGGAGATGGTGTTTGCAGGCTGTTTGCTCAGCCTCCCGGTAACAGGCCACTGGGCACCTGGAAACTCTGGCATGCAAAACTTCTATTTAATCATCTCTTTTCTTCTCAATCCTAAATCAACTGAGGAAAAAATTACTTTAAAGACACTCAAATATTAGCTCAGAGGATGCAAGTGAACCATGGGGTCCTAGATACCGTGCTTCTTGCACATGAAAGAGATCTGGAAAACCCTGTATAGCAGGGAGGGGGTGGCAAGGGACCAGCTCTCCATTGTCTGGGTCACTGCAAGAACTAGTGACAGTAAATGAAGTTGTGGGACATGGGCTCCAAGCAAACCTACGAAGGTGGGTCCTCATGAGCTGCAAATGTCTGGCTGGAAGGTGCTGCCGATACAAGAGTGCTCAAGAGGCAGAAGGGCCCGTGGAAGAGAGATCTGCTGCGTTTTACTAAGCAGACAAATCCCATCAGACTCAAGACATGCCTTGAGCTGAATATAAAGGAGGCAGGGAGAGTTTTGGGGGGAAGTATCACGTGTGTTGGACCTATCCTTGACTTGATGGCATGCGGTTGGAGCTACAAACAGCATCTTTGGTCAGATGTGGCAGGAACATGTCCTTCGCAGGTTGCTATGTAGTTGATCTCAGGTTTAGGGACAGCCTGCACGCTGCCAGAGAGCCCCTTATGAGGATGCTCACCTCTGTCTCCCATTTTCTTTTCCAAGACCCTTCCCATCTTTACCTGTAACCACCAAAGCAGCTTCCCAAGCAGGACAGGTTCTGGGCCAGGGCATTGTGGCTGCTTTTAAGCTCTTAATGTGCTGTAACAGGCAGCCCAGCCTTCTGACAGATCTTGATGTCTCCCTATTACCAGTTCCCTTCTTCCGCTTCTACCCCAGCGACACTGGGGTATTTTACCAGATTCTAATGCCTGTCACCAGCTACAGCAGGCTGCTACCTTTCTCCTTCCCCACCTCAGAGCCAGGCAGACACATTCCATCCCTTTGGGATTATATTGTGGAGATCTGAATGTCACAGGCAACGTTCGTGGCTGCTATTTAAGAGCAGTAAGTTGCTCACGTTTCCTGGGGAACCAGCTTGTCAGTCGAATCGCTCGACTCCTCTGTTATTAAAATAAGATGTGGAAGAGTCAATGCACCCACTGCAAGTTGTGGAAGGGTAGAATGCAGCTGGGATATATTCCATATCCAAAATACATACCCTGACATAAAGAAGGAGCTCAGTTTGAGTGCTTTGCAAGATGATTTAGACAGGCCACTGTTCTCCAGGGTTACTTTTGCTATCAGAGCTCTGTCCTCCTGCACAGAACCTGGAGACTGGCTGCAAAAAGCACTGACTACAAAACCCCCATCCTTGTGGCTCAGCAGTTGCATTACATCTGTGTGCAGGTTAAACACGATACTTGTTCCCCGGGCCCCTTGGCACTAGTTTCCTCTGCTGGCTGTGGGTGGACGAGGCTGTGTTTTTCATTATCCTTCTTACCCTATTTCCTCCGAGATTTCTCTTCACCCCTGGAGTTGCTTCCCTTCTTCTTCTGTGCAGGCTTGATCAGGGCTTATCTTCGAGACCTGTGACTTTTACAGAGTGTGGGTTATCTGCGGGCGAGCTATTTTTGGGAAAGGCAGTACCAGGGTGGCTCGTACCACTTGGCAGTGCACACGTGCCGAGCACAAAGGCAGCCTCTGTACGGGGTGGCTTGCGAGTCCGGCACCGTCAGGAGCTGAGAGACAGGCACGGGCCGGCAGCGAAACAACAGGGGTGTTCTGGCCAGTGAGAACGGCTACAAGCATGCATCATTTGGCTTCAGTTTGGCAGAGGAGGTGAGGGATGGGCTACTGGCACCAGGATGGACATAGTGCTGGGGATGGGAGGGCTCTCAGAATTGTTCACTGGCCTTTAAGGTGAAAGAAACAGCAAGATATTGGCTGGGAGGGAGATAGATTGGCTGGAAGTGCTGCTGTCACCCAGCCAGGGCTCGAGACTCGTAGGACTAGTTTGCCTTTTTTCACTGTGCTCACTGCAGCTGCTGCTGTTGGTGCTCTCCTCCACTACCTGCTGCCAGATAAGACAGGAGCTGCGCTGCTGCGATCGCAAAGCCTCCTCCCTGATTTCCACATTCAGTTCTGTTCCTTTGTACTTGCCAAATTTTCACTTGCCAAGTTTTCACTTCCTGGATCCTTTGTGTTCAGAAGCGTTTAAGCGATTGTGGTTTCATGCAGCTTGCGACACTAGTGGAGGAAAGGTCCGTAACTGCCTTCCTAAGGAGGTGCATCAGGGGAGCCAGGACTTTCCCTGGTGGCAACTCAGGACGGATGGACTAGGGGCACACTGAATGGTAAGAGGCTTGCAGAGAAGCCAGCTGCACTCTGCCTCACTGGGGGCACCAGATGAAGATAGTGAGTCCCAAGCAAAGCAAAGATGTGCTATCGATACGGTCCCTCGGTGGCAGTTCTTTCTGCAAGGCTTTGGGGTTGTCAGTGTTTACAAAGAGAAGAGCAGGCAGCCCATGAAAACAAAACCTGCAGGCAGTTGCTAAATGCGGAGAAACCACGTTTATCTCAGCACAGGAGCTGTTGGAGCAGGGCCAGAGGAGGCCCCAGAAATGCTGCTCTGAGGGTGGAACATGCTGCCGTGAGGCCAGGCTGGGAGAGCTGGGGAGGTTCATCTGGAGAAGAGAAGCTCCAGGAAGACCTTAGTGTGGCCGTTCAGGGCTTAAAGGAGTTGATAAGAAAGATGGGGATGGACTTTTCAGCAGGGGCTGCTGTGACATGACAAGGGGTGATGGTTTTAAATGAAAAGAGAGAGAGATTCAGACTAGAGAGAAGGAAGAAATGTTTTACATAGAAGGTGTTAAGATGCTGCAGCAGGTTGCCCAGAGAGATGGGAGAAGCCTCATCCCTGGACCCATTCCAGGTCAGGTTGGACCCTGGGGCTCTGAGCAACCTGCACAAGTTGTAGATGTCCCTGCTCACTGCAGGGGGTTGGACTGGAGGAGCTTTGAAGGTCCCTTCCCATCCAAACCAGTCTGAGATTCTATGATTCACTGATTCCCTGAGCAGAAAATTACTGGGGAGTAAGAGGCGTGAATCTTGTTCTTCTGCTTGAGGAAGCATCATACTGGCTTTGACAGATTTTTGCTCTCACCTGGGACAGTTCTACTGTTCTTTGCCAGCCTTGTTCTTCTGCCTTTGTATTTTTCTTACCTTTTTTACGAAGGCATCTACTCTGTGGTGTGGCTGGGGCACTGCTGGCTTTCCTGCTGATGTTCTCCAGGATTTTTGAGAGATGTAGCAAAGTGCACAGCAAGAGAAGTGTGCAGTGAAAGCATGAAAAGTCAAAGCTGAGATTTAATCGCAGAATCACAGAACATTAGGGGTTGAAGGGACTTCTAAAGATCAACTACTCCAGTCCCTCTGCCACAGCAGGATCACCTCGACCAAGTCGCACAGGAACATATCCATGCGGGTTTTAAACGTCTCCAGAGAATACCTTTGCTCAGCTGATGTTGGTGGGGATTGGAGGTCCAGGAAGCATTTGTCTTCCATGAATTTTGTCTGTCTGGTACCAACAGCCTCTTCTCTTGTCAAAGTTGTCTAAGCTCCTTCCTTGAAAGAGCCAGATGTTATGGCCAGCGAGGCACTAGGAGATACCCCGGCCAAAGGACAGCATGCAAAGTTCTGCTTCTATCTATGAGACAGTGGTGTCTTTTAACCTGCTCTTCTGCCTGTTCTCCAGGGATGCCATCTCAAATTTTCCTAATCCCAATGAAAACAAGGAGGACTTTAGCTACAGTAACTCAAGACAAATGGAATAACGTTTAGAAGCCACATAGATTATGGTGCTCATGGGAATGGTTTATCAGTGGGCTTGGTACCGTTGGGTTAATGGTTGGACTTGATGATCTTAAAGGTGTTTTCCAGCCTAAAGAATTCGGTGATTCCATGAAGGATTGTAAAATGTAGTGGAGACAAGGTTGTGATAGCAATACGGTTTTGGGACTTGAGGTTTGATAGATAGACAACAAGGACACATTGCAATCATCCAGGCTGCTCCAACAATTTACCATGGATAGCAGTGGGTTTGAAGGTTTGGATTCTTTCCTGGCTACTTCTCTGAGCAGTTGTATCATAGAATCATTAGAGATTGGAAGGGACCTCAAAAGATCATCTAGTCCAACCCCCCTGCCAAAGCAGGACCAGTAAACCATGCAGGAAAGTGTTAAGCCTGTAGCTCTCAGGATATCAGAACAAATGATTGAGCTGTATCATTCTGGAAAAGACTGTTCTAGAAAGGAATAAGGAATAAAAAACCTGTGAGGAGAATATCAGGAGTTCTGCTCCCCAGCTGGGCTTGTTTGGTTTCTTATCATACAGGTGAGCTGGATGGCTGCTCTGTGTTTGTTTTGTTTGTCATCACAGGGGAATATTTCTGATGGATCTCCCTGTCCCTTAGCTTGTCAAATGATGACTGGAGAGAGGACGTCATCATTACTCAGCCTTATGAATTACTGCAGCTACGCTGGAATGACTGGAAGGTCACAAGGTTTTCTAGCAAGAGGCAGACTCTCTGAAGTGACTTTTGAAAGTGCCTGTAGCCTGCATATCCTTTCAAAGGGAGGCTGCTGGGCTTTCAGCCTCCCTTTGTAGTCTTGCTAAAAGCTTTTATTGACTTATTGTCAGGAGGTTGTGAGGAGAAGCGATACTGTTTGATCTTTACCCTCCCTCATCATGTTTATGGTCAGTAGTCTGGTCTAAGATAAAACTGGTAGCGGGATTTTGTATTTGTGTTCAAAAGTTTCTCTCTCCAGAACTGGACACGGTTTTTCTACTTTTTCTCCTGGGGATGCAGGTTTTTGTTTGACTATTCAAGTGCTTCTCAAGTGATGGAATGAATCGTGGAAATTCTGTGTTATGTACAGATGGAAAGAGAATCAAGGGGTGTATCGGAGCTCTCACGGTGAGTTTGCTTGGTCTGCTTTGCAGGTAGAAGGGATTAGGGTGTCTCTAGTAAACAAACAGGATAGAGGATGGACAAGTCAGCTGGGATGGTTGGATATGGCTCTGGGCAAGCTGGTCTAGTGAGAGATGTCCATGCCCATGGCAGGAGGATTGGAACTAGATGACCTGTGAGGTCACTTCCAACCAAGGCCATTCTGTGACACCATAATGCAATTATTTAACACAGTTATTTCCAGCCTGTGCTTAGCGTGGAGGAAGGCGATGCCGTCATGCGTGGCCCAGTCCAGAGCAGGAGCCCAAATCAGTGCCTGGGTGTCCTAATGATAACTCCTGGGTTAAAAGTCAGAACTTCCCTGTTCTACATGTTTTGTCTTTGTTTTTGAATTATACAGTGTGAGAGTGAGTCCCCCAATGATTGGAGCACATACCAAAGTTTGGACAAGCCACGAGGCCTTTTGGCTTCTGATACCACAGAATCACAGAACGTTAGGATTGGAAAGGACCTCGAAAGATCAACTACTTCAATCCCTCTGCCACAGCAGGATCACCTAGACCAAGTCACACAGGAACACATCCAGGCAGGTTTTAAACTTCTCCGGAGAAGGAGACTCCACAACCCCCATGGGTAGCCCATTCCAGTGCTCAGTCATCCTTGCTGGGAAGAAGTTCCTTCTCATATTGATGTGGAACCTCCTGTGTTCCAGCTCACACCCATTGCCCTTGTGATGGCTTGTGTTGAAACATGGCTGAATTCAAGTGGCTAACAGCATTTTTACCAACATTTTTATGTTTGAGGATGAAAAACGCAGTGGGAGAAGGGTAGGAGGCAAAACCTTTTAATGACTCCATGATTTTATAGGGAGGTGGTTGAGGCACCACTCCTGAAAGTGTTAAAAAAATGGGTAGACATGGTGTTTCAGGAGATGGTTCAGTGGTTAAGGGTTGCAGGACAGAGAGCTGGGCTTGTTGATCTTGAAGATCTTTGCCAGCCTGGATGGTTCTATTCCATTATTCTATCCTATACTGACTGAGAGCAAAGCTGCTTGTTTTTTGTTTCCACTCCTGCCCCCTTTTTCAGACAGCTGGATCTTTATTCTCCTAAAAAAGATTCATGCCAGGCTTGATCCTCATCTCGCCTGACAGTTCTAGGAGTGGGGCGTTACGGCGGTCAATAGGAATTTAGAGGACAGTCATTTAATGGCTTTAAATCATTATTTTGCTTGCCAGACCAAACAACAAAGAAAGATCAATCTGTCCAATCGATCCCATGGACAAGGCTTCAAATGCCCCCTAACCCCATAGCATTGGCTCCAGGTGCTCTTCCAGCCAGCTCGTGCCCACCATGATCTCTTTGGACTCTTGTCCTTTTGAATGAGCATGTTGTTGAAGGACACGAGACCTGAGCTATTTCTGTTCACCCCTGGGAGATCTTGCTGTAGTGGAAAAAAACCCCAAAACCCTCCCAGAAAGAGACCTCCCAGGCAGTAACGCCCTTTTCTTCCTAATACCAATCATGTCTCTGGCTGGCAGCTCTTGGCAGTCTTCTCAGGTGTGTATTGTGCAAGGTGGATTTGCTCCTTGGCTTTTACATTGAACTCTCTGGACTCCACTCATTCTCTTTACACTTCAGTCATAAACCTGTCATTCATGGGTTCTGCTCAGGAAAGATGCTCTGTTCACCACGAGGTACAGCTGCTTGCAGGCCACCATCTGAGAGAGCAAACGCCAGAGGCACAGAAAGGGCTTCTTTCAGGATTTCATCACGTTTCCTTGGAATTAACGTCCCAGTATGGCACCAGCATCAGCCTTATCTGTCAAATCCTCTTTCTCGATGCACTGAGCACTGTATTAAATATGTGTTTGCAGTGGGGTTTGGCTTAATCTTCCCACAGGTACCAGCACATAAATGTGCACTTGAGGGCACATTGAGTGTGCCCTCAAAACGCCATGCAAGCATGCCCAGGGCTTTTGAGCTAGGCTGGGCTCTGTTGCCAAATTTATATTGGAGAAAGAGGGTAGAGCCCAGGGGACCCCAGCTACTCAGAGCTCTCTTGATTTAGTTCAAATCCTTCAAACTGCAGCCAAGTGAGCTGAGAGCAAGGGCAGTGCTGGAGCATGGTTGTTTATTTGCTACAGAGGAAATAGAAGTGCCATTCACTAGGAATTGGCTCATCAGCTTTCCCAGCTGCTGGGTGACTCGTGTCTCTCATGGGTCAGCTTCTCTGTGGGAACAGGGAGCACCAGTCTGTTCTTCACTGTGGCTCCTCTTTGGCTACGAGCAGATGGGGCTTCGACTAGAAGCAGCCCTGGGGGCAGGTGTTGCTCTGTGAGATGCAGGAAACTCTCGCTTTCCCTCCAGATAGGTAACTCCAAGTCAGACCACCAAACTGACCCTATTTCCTCAACATCTCTGACTCTATGTGGCCTGGTGGGAAAGGCTTCTCCTTCCAGCCAACCCCAGTGCCAACTCCTCTTTCCAGATATAACTGGTTAAAACAAGGATGTGGCTCATTAAGTCCTCTAATTTGCAAAGCTCTGCTTCCATCTGTAGGCTCATGAAGACCCTATGCTGAGGTCACAGGATACATGTGAGAGAACAGAGCTGTTGCTCTTCTCCATTTGCACCCACCACGCCCACAATGCTGGCTGCTTCCTTACAGCTTGCAGTCTCCAAAACCATGTTGCAAACACAGGGTGTGGCCAGGAGGTACCCATTGTCCTACACTGACCATCAAATACTACCTTGGCTTCAGCATCTGGGTACTTCTAAGTGATTTGCATGTGACAGCAGCAGGAAAGGGCAGCCAAGATGTGTGCAAGGTCTGGAAGAAAATGGCCCACAAGCACTGTCTGTATGGAATGGAAAAGTTTGCACAGTTACTTAATACCTGGTGGAATCTGGAAAACTCAAACCCCATGTTATTCTTGCTGCTTTCTCCAGATGTTTCGGCTAGCTACACTGCCTCACCCGTTGTGCAGGTGTGAACCTCCAACAGGCAGCTGAGCTGGTTTTATAAACCTTAAACTGCTTAAAGGGTATTTGCAGACTCTCTGCTTTTCATCCGAGGTGTAGCCTTTCCTGCAGACATCCAAAAGCAATTTCAGCCAGCATTTAATGGCAAAGTTGGGGGAATCTCTCGAGTGTTTCAGCTCTACTGGTAGATCCTCATCCAGTGTGTTACACATGGTTTATTCCTGGTGGCAAATCTTCTTTGGGAAGAGGTAATAATTTATTAAAATGTGATGTTTACGGGGCTGCAGCTTGGAGACAAGACTTTTACCCAGCAGCTGCATGAAAGCCATCAGATTCAGAAGCAGGAGAGCCCTGCCCCCTCTGCTTTAGGGCTCTGAATGCTGTCTCCAGCTTGTTACATCAAAATGGGATTGTTTTACAGTTCCCTACCTTCCAGGAGAGGTTGGCATGGCAGGGGCTCTCTGCCCAGAGGTATTTAGAATCAGTATTCTGAGGCGCTGCAGTGCGTGCAGAGGAGGGCAATGGAGCTAGGAGAAGGGTCTGGAGCACAAGTGCTCTGAGAAGCACTGAGGGTTTAACTGGAAGAAGGGGGAGGCTCAGGAGAGAACTTCTCAATCTCCACAACTCCCTGAAATTCAGAAGATTGCAGTAAGGTGGAGGTTGGTCTCTTCTCTCCAGGATGAGAGGAAATGGCCACAAGCTATGCCAGGGGAGGTTGAGGTTGGCCCTAAGAGACAACTTCTGCCCCAAAAGCGTTCCCCCAGGGCAGTGGCGGAGCCCCCATGTCTGGAGGGGTTGCAAAGCCATGGAGAAGTGGGCTGAGGGACAAGGTTTAGTTGAGACGTGGCAGTACTGGGGGAATGGTTGGACCTGAAGAGCTTAAAGGTCTTTTCCGACCTAAACAATTTGATGATTCCATAGAAACGTGAGAACCCCCTGCAGCGAGCAGGGACACCTGCAACCAGAGTAGGCTGCTCAGAGCCCCGAGGTCCAACCTGACCTGGAATGGTTCCAGGGATGAGGCTTCTCTCACCTGTGTGCGCAGCCAGGGACCAGGGTCGCCTCCTCCATCCCGAGCATCAACAGTTTCTTCCTTCATCTCGCCTGAATCTCCCCCCTCAATTAACACCCCTTACGGGCGCGCACACGCCGCACCAGCCAGGGCCGTAAGGGAGAAAGACAAGTAGGAGGAGGAAGGAGGAGGAGGAGAAAGAGGAGGAGGAGGCGGCACCCGGAGGTGGGGCCGGGGCAGGAAAACAGCCGGGTCCGGGGGCCGCCTCGCAGTGCCCGCAGCAGCCGCATCCGCGCCGGGAGACGCTGAGACGCGGGAGGGGGAGAGGAGCCCTGAGAGAGGCGAGACCCGACCCCTGCGGCACCGCGGAGAGAGGTACCGGGAGGGGGGGAGAGGAGAAGGAGGAGGAAGCAAACCCCTCCCAGCCTGCCGGGATCTCGGCCCCTCCAGGGCGAGGAGACCCTGATGAAGGCACCTGTCACTAGTCATCTGTCACCCACTGCTTGTCACCCACCGCTTGTCACCCATCGGTAGGCACCCGTCACTTGGCACCTGGCAAAGCAGGGGCTGTTTGCCCCGAGGACTGCTCCATTGCCCCATCCCACCCTGCATCATCCCACCATCCCCATCCTCACCGAGCCCAGGAGTGGGAGGTGGGTTTGTCACACCCCGTGTGTTCGGGAAAGAACTGAAGCACCCAGTTCCACTGGGGGTTTTGGCCGTGTTGTAGGGTGTTTCCGTCTCGCTGTGTTTATCTCAGCGTTGCTGCCCACATGCGATGCGCGTCCATGCTCTTCCTCTGCCTCCTCAGCTTTCCTGGCAATGGCATGAAGGATAAAAAGGATTCGGTAGGTCAAGTCACCGTGATCCGACGCAGATGTCGATGCCGAGCTGTGAAGACTCGCAGCTCGTTTGTGTGTTAGCATTTCTTTTTTTCACCGTCGCTGGGGGCTCGGCGGTTCCCACTGCTCTTGTGTTTTCCGTCGCATCTGTCAGCTCCCGCAGAATCACTCCGTGTTTTGAAGTCACTGTGGTGGGCGAGGGATTAGTCCCGGACGCGCAGGAGCAAAATGCACAAAGCCAGTCGTCTCCTTTCCAAACCTGACCTCAAAACAAAAGGTTCTGAGCAATTTGCACCCCCAGCCGCAGAATTATGGCTGCTCCACTGGATCTTTGCTCCCTGATCCCCCCCTCAAGCCCCTCTACGTGGTGTCTAGGCTGTCTCAGATCCAGAGTCCGGACAGGCGGTAATTGCCCTGATATGTTAGATGTAAACACAAGCTTTACGTAAAAGTGAAACCATATGTACCGGCTAACGCGCTGCGATCCTGCACAAACACAGCCCAGTCCAGAGCTCTGTCCTTAGCTCACCCTGTTGATCCACTTTTCCCTTAAGTCCTGTGCCCGGAGTTACCAGACAGGTTTGGTGGAGGAGGAGAAATGAGCCGAGGAGCGTTTCTGCCACCCTGTGCAAGAATGCTCCGTGTTTCCAGTCGCTTACAGATGTTGTTTTATTGACTTAGTGATAACATCTTGCTCTTGTAGGTCCTTTTCCCTTTCCATATTGTTAGCCTGGCACTTACTGATCTTTTATGACACTGCTGTGGAACAGATGGACAGTGTTTTCAGGGAGCAGCAAAGTCCATACTATCAGCTGGATTTGCTTCTAAGAAAGTGCTGCCTTTCCTTGCACCCCTGCTGCAGAGAAGGCGGCTGGACTGGGCAACAGCTTTGAATGTTGAGCTGGGAAGGACCTCCCACCATGGTCTTGGGTCTGCCTCAGTGCCTGGGTTCAAATCACCACGTACCTGGGCCTTGTTTAGGTTTAAAGGAGCACCTGCCTGATATTTTGGCCCAAAAGTAGAAGTAGGTGCAGAGGTCTGTGCCTTTAAGTCCTGTAAATGCTGGCCGATGTTGGGCACTGTGGTTGTTTATCCTTCTCAGTCCTGTGTCTCTTGAGCTGTACCACTGTGTCACGCTTTCTTGAGATGGTGGAATGTGATTGAGACACCACATGTGTCCTGGGAGCCCCTGTCCTCATAGCTGTGGTTGCTGAAAGCACTTCTGAATAAGCCCCCTGGTTTTCACTCAAAGGGCTTCATCTCTGTTGTCTCTCAACCAATAAACTGCCTGAGTTAACTGTGGTGTCTCTCAAACACAGTGTTTTCCTGGGCTGGGTGAAGCTCAATTGACTTGGTGGGGAGCTTGAGGTATAGTTTGGAAAGCTCTAGGATTCCTCACAAACAGGAGACTTAGCAGTTTATAGGCTCCCTGCAGGACCCTTTGGTCTGTGAGGTCTATGAGATGCTCTTCTAGTGGTCTCCAACTTAGCTAGGTAGTATGATGGAGCTTTCTCACAATCCTCCATCAAGCAAAAGACAGTGAACTCCTGCCCATATCTGTCTCAGAAGCCTGGAGGGTGGTTCCTGCACATAGCATATTCCAAAGTGAGCTGCTTCTCTCCTCTGGTTGTATCTCCCTATGTTTTTTCTAACTTGGTTGGAGAAATGTTTTGGAGAACCTTAGAGTAAGGGGTTCCTTTTCTGTGGTCCCCGTACTCTAAGGAACCCCTTGCTTTAAGGTTCTCCAGCCAGTTTCCTGCTAGCCTACGTGAGGGTCTGAGGAGAATGGTTCTGCTGATTTCTGAAGTAGGTGAATTTATTTACTTTGTAGAATGGGTTTTTGTAAAAAATAATTCAAAATAAATTATTTCCTCCGTCCCTTTGAGAAACATTAAAATACTGCCTGTTGTATTTCACAAACTTAACTGCTGTCATCTTCTCTCAGTTGCTGTAATTAACAGACC
Source organism: Rhinopomastus cyanomelas (assembly GCA_013400115.1). NCBI lineage: Eukaryota > Metazoa > Chordata > Aves > Bucerotiformes > Rhinopomastidae > Rhinopomastus > Rhinopomastus cyanomelas. The sequence goes on from VXBP01005242.1 coordinate 506,698, forward strand.
AGAAAATGGAAAAAATGTAGAAATACCCTTTCCCAGTGGCCACAAGCATTAGTTGTCTCCAGAAGTTAATGAAGTCGAGTCTGTGGAAATTAAATAGATTTTTTTTAGCTCTCTTGATGAGCTGAAACATGGTCAGAGTAGTAAATAATGAGGAGGTATAAAGGTTGCCTCTTAGAAACAGAGTGAGTGTAGAATGGATTTGAACTCTTTCTTCTCAAGCCTAGGGGTGTTGTGGAGTCTTCTTCTCTGGAGACGATTGGACTAGATGATCTTTTGAGGTCCCTTCCAATCCCTAATGTTCTGTGATTCTGTGTGATTCTGTGAAAACCCACCTGGATATGTTCCTGTGTGACTTGGTCTAGGTGACCCTGCTGTGGCAGGGGGGGTGGGCTGGATGATTTTTTTAGGTGCCTTCCACTCCC
>VXBP01005242.1:507149-671683 GCA_013400115.1 Rhinopomastus cyanomelas
ATGATTCTATGATCTAAAATATCTGGTTTAATGATCTGGCTTAAAGATCTATCCTGCTCTGCTTGGGTGCAAGCATTAGTCTGTAGCACAGCAGTGATGTGAGAGAGGGGTGGTAACCCACCAAGACCACCAAAAACCAAATGCAATGGGTTCCTTGTATCGTGGACTCCCAAGAAGTGAGTAGCCAAGCAGATGGCATCACAAAGCATTATGGTGTTTCCAAATGGTGTGACCACCGGTGTGGTGATCCTGCTGAGGGAGCGTGAAAATTTTCAGCTGCCTGGACGACGTGTTCCGTTGTCATCAGCTCTGCTTGATGTGTCGGCTTTGGTGCGCCCAGGTATTCCCTGCTCCGTGGCGAGGGCATGTGGGTGTACGCACAGGCATATCACTTGACTTTGTAGTAGTCGCCATGGAAATGGGTTACAAATCTTTGCTTTCTTAAAAAAAATCCTCATGTTTCTGTGGTTTTCTTTTTATTTTAAGAAAACATTCCAGCAGTACTGTGGTGAGAATATTAACTCCTTGGAAAGACTTCTAGGTGACTCCGGTCAGCACCATGTGCATGGTGGCACCTGAAGAGCGTGTTGATGTCGTACAGCTGTTCCACGTGACACGTGGCTCTGCCCTGGAGAGAGGCAATCACAGAATCACTGGAATGGGCTGTCCGTGGAGGCTGTGGAGTCTCCTTCTCTGGAGACGCTTAAAACCCGCCTGGATGTGGTCCTGTGCGACTGGATCTAGGAGATCCTGCTGTGGCAGGGGGATTGGACTAGATGATCTCTTGAGGTCCCTTCCAATCCCTAATGTTCTGGTGTGGGCTGGAGTGTGAAGTCCTGTCTTTGTGCATGTGGTTGCGAATGTATTTTAGGGAGCCTATGGGGTCCAGTTTCCCCTTGAACCCGGGGTAGGGGTTGGACTGCAGGCTGGGGCAATGGTGCTGGTGGCGAGCCCTCGGCACACAGCCCTGCACTGCCCACCCCGGCTGTGGAAACACTGCATGCAGGGTTTTTATAACAATCCATCTCAGGCTGAAATGACAGCAGCGTGACACAGACCTTTGCTTTGGGAGATGCACCGTGTGTATCGGTGACCTTTTCCTCTCGAGATGTTTAAATGCAATAAGCTTTTAAAGTGTGGGGTTGCTTTGATGAATTTTAATCATGTCCTTGGTTGCACCGTGGAAGGTCTGGGTTGTTCTGAAGGTAGTGAGATAATTACAGGTAATCACAAAGTTATTTAGTTTGGAAGAGACCTTTAAGATCTGGAGACAGTTAAAACCCACCTGGATATGTTCCTGTGCGACTTGGTCTAGGTGATCCTGCTGTGTCAGGGGGATTGGACTAGATGATCTTTAGAGGTCTCTTCCAATTCCTAATGATTCTATGATTTTGCTTCTTGTTCCTGGGGAGAAGAGACTGACCCCACCTCAGTCCAACATCCTGAATTTCAGGCTGTTGTGGAGAGCAAGAAGGTCTCCCCGAGCCTCTTTTTCTCCAGTTAAATATCATAGAATCATAGAATCATTAGGGATTGGAAGGGACCTCAAAAGATCATCTAGTCCAATCCTCCTGATACACAGAGATTACCTAGATGAATTCACACAGGAATACGTCCAAGTGGGTTTTAAACATCTCCAGAGAAGGAGATTCCACAACCCTCCTGGGCAGCCTGTTCCAGTGCTCTGTCACCCTCACTGTGAAGAAGCTCCTTCTGGTATTTATTCCCAGTTCCCTCAGCTGCTTCTCAGAACACCTGTGCTCCAGACCCTTCCCCAGCTCCATTGCCCTTCTCTGGACACATTCTAGCCCCTTCATGTCCTTCTGGCAGTGAGAAGCCCAAACCAGAACTTAGTGCAGTCTCACCAGTGTTGACGTGTGGCTTCACCAGCGCTCAGAATGGGGGGATGATCCCTGCCATGGTCCTGTCCTGCTGGCCACACCAGTGCTGCTGCCTTGGTTGTGCATTTCCCCATCATCAGGAATGCAGCTCAACAGGGGGCAAAAATCCCCTCCCCGCTGTTACCACTGGAGTTTGATCCCTGAGCTGTATCAGGGCGGCTCTCTGCTACCAGCCCGTCCTTGAAGTTTCAGTAAAACAAGTCAGCTATTGTTAATGCTCTTGGCTAACTCAAAATGTTGGTGGCTGGGAGCTCACTGGGTCTGAGGAAAACAGATTTGTCAGCCCTGGGGTGGTGATTTACCCCGGGCTTTGGGTGTCCCGTGTTCCTTTGTTGGAGCTGTTTCCCGCGTCATCCTCTGAAACAGAGCTTGCGTTGCTTCTGAGAGTAGGAAGGCAGAGGGCGGTGGGAGCTTGTGGCCGGTAGCAGGTTTATCCAACGAGCCTTTAAAGAGCTGCAAAATCTTTGCAGCAGCTTGAAAATGTCATTAAAACCCATTTTATCCTTCTTTTGTACCTTCTGAGTTCAAAGGCAGGAACTACCTTTGAAGAAATGAGAAAATATTTGTTTTCCTGGCTGACGCAGCCGAGGACAAAACTGAGGTAGGTAATTTCTGAGGAATGGATAGTTAGTTGTTGACTTCTTTATCGTCCATCGTTCTGTGCAGGGCCAGGGCTCTCTTAATGTGTCCTGTAGAAGTAGCCACGTGGCGTTTAGCTGCGTGAGGGGCTGGCGTGCTTGGAATGAATGAAACACTGGGCAGGACACGACGGCGTTTGTATGTTTTGAGGTGAGAAGAAAAGAAAAAGCACTTTGGTTTGGATCATCTCTGTTGTGAAGTACCTCCCTCGACCATCTTGTAGCTAACGAATCCAGAAAATACCTTGTGCTAAGCTAAGCAGATGCTCCTGCTTTATCTCTGAACTGGGAATTGCCGATGCTTTTCCTTCCTAAGAGCTCTGCTCGGCTTAAGTCATTTTGCAAGGCGGGTGGGGATGGTTCCTCTCCCAGAGAGGCTGTTCAGGTGTAATGCTCAGGTAACCCAGGGTTTCTGCTGGACAGACCGACGTCGTGTTAGAACTGGAGTGCAAAACCCTTGTGTCCCATGGGCACGCATGTTCCAGGATGTAGGTGTAACCTCCTGCTTTGATCTCCAACCTTCTTCTAACAGGATTTTCGTTTCTGGCATCAGCCACAGTTGTGATCCCACAGGACTCGGCCAGGAAGTCATGTCTGGTAATCCTTTGGTCCACCTCTCAAAAATCACAGGCCCTTTCAGAAGGTCTGGGTTGCTGGAAGGAGGTCCTTTTGCAAGACACTGGCTTCACCACATGAAGATATTCTCACTGGGCTGCCCTATCTCCAACTGCTCATTTCCTCTTGTGTAACTGCCTTCCACCCCCATTGGGGCACAGACTTAGGGTGACTTACATAAATTTAAGGTGCTGCTTCTGATGAACGGGTTGATCCTACTCATGTGGGTGTTCCGGTGCGACTGTGGGTGAGAGGTCTCAGTCAGGGAGCCCACACGCCTGGCAGCAGATCACGACTTATTTTTATAGAGCTATTTTTCCGCTGGATCCAATCCCTGTCCCGTCCCGTGACTGCTGCTGTCAGCAGTGCCCAGGCACTCAGGACTACCCTTCTTACGGACGGTGCAAACCGAGACCCAGCTTTCCTGGGATTGCGAAACCCTGCCCTGGGATGTGTCGCGCTGGGCACCGCTGCCCCAGACCACTCCGGGTCCTTCATACTGCCATGGACAGACAAGACCGAGAGCTTGGAGATGGGCTTTGCCTTTATGAGAACGAGCCAGGAGGAGTCACGGGGGACTCGCAAGGAAGCGAAACCTCCTGAAGCCCCCTGTGCTGCTGATAGGTCAAGCTGTAACGCTGAGATAAAGGTTAGTACCGTGGGGCTCAGAGCCTGCTCCCTGCTGCCTGGACGGTCTGATCTCGCAGAACGCCCTGTGCCGTTAATTAATGCTCACGGAAGCACAGTGCTTCCAGCAACGGAGAGGACAGAATTAAACGTCCCCGTCGTCGTCGTGGGGAGCTCACACTGTTGCTCCAGTTATACAATAGGCATCTGGTGCCGCTCTTTGGACTTTGAAGAGAACTTGTCAAAGGGCTGAATGTGACCGCAGGCTTTGGAGCTAAGCGCTGGGTCACTACCCTTTTTGTCCCCCGATTCCCTTGGGGTGGGATCCAGGACTGTGGGGTGGGCACAGCCGGGTGTTGGGAGGGGATCCAACGTTTTGATGGCATTAAATCAGCTTTGCTCCTGGTGCTAGCTGGCTGCCGTGGGCAAGCGAGTGGGAAGTGCTGAAGGTCACCGGTCTGGGGATGATGGAAAGTTCAGTGCTAATGAGGTGTTTGTGCATGAAGAGTTGCTGCAGGTGAGATTTTCCAGGCGAGCGCAGGGACAGGGGGAGCTTGAGGGGAGACAGGAGGCTGTAAGGCTGAGCAGAAGATCTGAAAGCTTATTTTTTTAATTGCTAGAAGAACAGACATTTTGCTCGGGGCTTCCCTGAAACATGAAAGGGAGCCAGTCCTGAAAATCTTATACATGAAAATGTTCCAGGGAGGAACAGAAGAGAGAACAGAAAGAGAGTTCCTCTGACTGCAGGGTGAGATGTGATGGAGGCAGAATGGGAGGAGAAGTGCAGATGGGCTCCTGCTAACTGCTGTCCCTGTGCTGTGGGAGTGAGAAGGACAGTCCCACTGGGATGTCCTGTGCTGGGAGCTCCTGTTCACGTGCCTGTGCAGTCAGACCGACTGTGTTAGCTCTGTAATTGCTCCTCCAGGAACAGAGGGAGATGTTACCATGTGGAAGGGGGCAGCTGCTGCACACAGGACCTCACAGCATTTCCCTGGTGTGTTTTGGAAATGTTAGGGAAGCCTGTGGGGCTGCTGCCAATGGGCTCTGCTGTCGTATTTCTGTTACAAGCAAAAAGCAGCAGGGCCCAAAGGGACCTTATTAGGTTGTCTATTCTGACCTCCTGCCCCAAGACTGGATCAGATCTATCTAAACTTTCCCAGCAGATGTTTGTCCAACACAGTTGTTAAAAGCCTCCACTGATGGACTTTCCCCATCCTCCTTGGGTGATCCTTCAAAGTCCTTCATTGTTCTGACCACTGCAAAGATCATCTCAGTTTCTGACTTCAATTTCGTGAGCCACAGTTGAAAACTAATGAACTCCTGCCCTTTTGTCACTGAACAGAGCAAGCTGTTCCATCTGTCCTCAGCTGCAGCAGATTGGGAATGCCTGAGCCGAGTCTTTCTCGAGCTACAGGGCCCAACGTTTGCCTGGAGTGCTCCACCTAGCACCTACCTGCACAGAACCTACACACTCAGTTTTGTGTCCCTATGATGGGTGTGAAGGTTGTGCTCTTGGTTTTGGGCTTTTTTTGACAGCAGCACAGTTGAAGTGTTTTTTATCATGGGAGGCTCTGTTATGGTTCTGCTTCTTTACCCACTAGAAAACCAGGGCACATGCTTTTCATGCTCAAGTGCCATCTTTTCCACAGGGATCCAGTCGGGACCTTCACTGGCTGTTCCACAGCAGTGGTGAAGGTTCCGCCAGCTGCTCTCACCAAGGTTTCCCCCACGGCCAGCTCAACTGAATCTGGGCAGCTGTGCTTTTCTCACCCGGCTTCCCAGCTGTCAAACCTTCTGTTCTCCCTCCCTGCAATGGCGATGCTAAGGGTGTCTGGGTTTGTACCAACTATCTCTTTGTTTCTTCTCTGTATCTTTGGAGAAACCCAATGGAAAAACTTGTCTGTGTATCGTTCAGGATCTGTTAACACCTCTTACGCCTTTCAGTGGGAGAGGGTGGGAAGCATGTGCGAAAGATGCGTCTGCAAAGATACGTCTGTTCACAGAGAGCCTTTGTCCTGAGACAACTGAAGAAGCCAACACCAAAAAGAAGGCTGGTCTGGACAGGTCTGAAACACCTCACGGCGTCAACTTGTGTTTACTGTGGTGGGAAGAGCAGGTAGGGAGGAGCAGCCTTGAGTTTGTTTGTTTGAACCATCAGTGCAACATCTTCTTTGAGTTTCTCACAGCTTTCTTGCAGAGTTTTATGATAACTTGCGCAACACGAGTCTCTGGCTTCTCTTGTGCTGTATCAGATGGCAGTGAGAGCTCTAGTGTTCTCCATCTTGCTCTTTTTCTCTCTTAATTACAGATACAGGATCGTTAGTCATGTGGAAGGTGTTTTGTTGACAGCCTTGGAGTCTAAAGTACTTGTTATCACTGAGCAGGTGTAGTCTGCTGTAGAGTACTGCACAAAATCCCTTGTTCAGTGTTTCCTCACGATGATTTCTTAGAACTGAAGAGCAATTTAAGTGGCACAGGACATCTGGAGGTCCTGTCTGACCTCCTGCTGCAAGCAGAGTCTGAGTCACATACAGGCTTCTTGCGTACTCTTCCGATTAAGTCTCGGACCTTTCCCAGTGAAGTGTGGCAGGTTGCTGCTCCGCTTAGCGCTCTCGTCGTGTGAAATCTTTTCCTCCTCTCTGATCAGAACCTTCCTCACTGCCAGTTATGGCCGTTGTTATTGTCTGTTTGAGCAGAGTCTGGCCCCGTCTTCTCTTGTAACCCCCAGTTAATGCAGCTGAAGAGAGAAGATAGATCCCCACTCACCATTTCTTCTCCAAGTTAAACCTCATTCCTTCATTCCTCTCTCTTCCAGTGACCACACCGCCTTAGTGGTTCTCCACCACTGAGTGAGAAAATACACCGCGTCCGTGTATTTTCTGGGCAGTGGAGCTAAGCTAGATGGTGCTCCAGGTGCAGCCTAAGAAAAGCAGAGCCATCTCCTTGAGCTCTTGACTGTTTTTCTGCCCGATTAAGCCCAGCATGAGGCTCGATTTTGATGCTACAGGGATACACTGCTGATTCTTGTTCACCTTATTGCCCACCAGAACCCCTAGCTGCTTTTCTGATGAGTTTCTCTCTAGTCAGTCAGTCTCCAGTTCATGTTGGTGAGAGGGGTTTTTTTGCCTTGAGGGCAGGACTTGTATTTCTCAACTCTGTGAGGTTTCCTTCAGCCTATTGTGCCAGCTTGCTGGGCTGTCCTGCCCTACATGTTGAACAGTGCTGGCGTCAGTACCGACTGTTCACTGAGGAACACCAGGCATGAGAGTCTGCCAGTTAAGACTTCATCTCATGAGCTGCTGCCTTTCAAACTCAATGATCCAACGAAATTTAAACCACCTTGTGTTTCATCCATACAATCTGCATCTCCCCATGTTTGGGGAGAGGTAAAGTGTCTCTAGGGTAGTTTCAGATCTGCTAATGTGGGAGTGAAAATGTTGTGTTCAGACTGACCTACGTGGGGCTCTTCTGCAGGGGAAGTGTGCTGGAAGAAAAGGGATTCTAAAAACTAGTTTTCCCTCTCTTTTATTGTGTAGCTGAGCCCATAGGCTCACGGTTCTTTCCATCCACACTGATGGCCATTGGCTTGGTTTTAGACAGATAAAATGAATTTGGCCTGCTGGATGTGGGAAGAAGCTTCTTCCCTCAGGCGGTGGCCTGCCCAGGCTGGTTGGGTCTTAGGAACATGCCTGGCTTAAATGAGCTGGGTTTAATCTCATAGCTGGTGGTGTTTATTGTTGTTGTTCTCCACAAGATTCTGTCCAGCCTGCTTTTGTAAGGAGTGTATTAGTTGCACAGCAATGAGCAGCCCAGGGTAAAACTTGGCAGGGTGTAGCTAAGTACCTTCTGTGGATCATCACCATGGGCTGAGGTCTGCCTTTGTGCAGCTGTGGGAGATTGTTGAACCTCACAGTTACACCTTGACCTTGACCCTCTCAAATGCCAGAGCCTTTTCTGGAGTCTTGCTGTATATGAAGTTGCTCCCCATGTTTTATGTTTGTACCTGTGGCTTCTCTTTCTTAAGGATTTCTTCTTGTTGATGTTGGACCAGTGTGTTGAAATCATTTGGGAACCTAAACTTGAACACCATAGTGCTTGCAAATCCCTCAGCTGAATCATCTGTTGGTTTTATGGCCATACATTCCAGTCTATCATCTAAACTGGTAATGAAACGATCACATGGCTCTTATGCCTGGCTGGACCCACTTTCCAGTGCCCTCCCAATTAGATAGCAAACCCTGGATAATTATGCTCCCAGAACTATGCTGACAGGCAGCCATTTTATGGTGATTACATCTAATTCATGTTTTCTTAGCTGGTTCTTATGGCAACATCGTGTGGAACAGCGGCAGAGCAGGTAAAGATTGCATTCTGAATATCCTTGTCTGGCAGGGGGATTGGACTAGATGATCTTTCAAGGTCCCTTCCAATCCCTAATGATTCTATGATTCTATGATCTGTATGACCTGAAGTACTGTGTCCAGTTCTGGGCCCCTCAGTTCAAGAGGGATGTGGAGCTGCTGGAGAGAGTCCAGCATAGGGCAACGAGGATGATGGAGGTGGAGCATCTCCCTTATGAGGAGACGCTGAGGGAGCTGCGTCTCCTGAGCTTGGAGAAGAGGAGACTGAGGAGTGACCTCATTAATGTCTATAAATATTTGAAGGGTGGGTGTCAGGAGGATGGAGCCAGGCTCTTCTCAATGTCATCTAGTGACAGGACGAGGGGCAGTGATTGTTAAGTTGGAACAGAGGATGTTCCACATCAATCTGAGAAGGAACTTCTTCACAGTGAGGCTGATGGAACAGGCTGCCCAGGTAGGTTGTGGAGTCTCCCTCACTGGAGAAGTTTAAGACCTGCCTGGATGTGTTCCTGTGTGACTTGTTCTAGGTGATCCTGCTGTGTCAGGGGGATTGGACTATATGATCTTTCGAGGTCCCTTCCAATCCTTAATGATTCTATGATCCTTATAACTTCTGGACAGGCAGACCCTGCTGATGCATAGATCCCTTACTGATCTGTAGGTTTTTGAAGCTGGAAGGGACTTTTAAGGTGATGAGGAGTTTCATAACAGGACAGTTGTGATATGACAGCTCCAGGAGATCAAGAGGAAACAAATGTGGTGTGGTTGAGTCCCAAACAAAATTAAATAATTACCTGAATCCAGCCTTCAGAGCAGCCTTTGAACGGATCCCAATCTTCTCTTCTAGAAGAGCCTGAAAAATAGTGAACGTGTCTAATCTGTAGCTGATATCAGCCAATGGTTATCTGTGCCTACGTGCTGTTACTCAGATCTCGTTAGCTGTGTAATTGGATAACAGGCAGAACACTTCACAACTACATAAGTATATTAAGTGTAATCTGCTTTGCAGCAGGGTGGGGAGGATGCACTTGGTGACAAATGGACACAAGAAGATGCACGATGATGCAAGTGCTGTAAATACGGTCCTGTCCCCACATCGCTTCATTTCCAGGAACATTCTGAGGCAACAGCTCTGTGTATCTGCAGCATTTTGAGTCCCAGAGCAGAGAGTTGCAACATCTCCAGTAGTTTTCAGAGGTCTTAAAACGCTCCGTAAAGTTCAGGCATCCAGAAGACCAAGTCAGGCTCTTGCAGAAGTGTGTTTGTGCTCTCCCAGCAGCTGGCTGGTTTATTGAAAGACACGTTTGGATACGAGCATGATTCGTGAGTTGCCACCGCCTCTTACATTCTCAGGAGAAGGAAGCTGCAAGGGGGCATTTCTGGGTACAAAAGACACATCTGCCAAGGGGAACATTATCTTGAGGCAATGGGAGGGTTGACTGTGTGAAACACATCCTGTCCAAATGTTTTGTGGATTCCTTTGAGATTGATGGAGGGTTTTGACGTAAGTTGAGCCCAACTTTTGGCCCCGTCGCTGAGTGAGGTGCACAGGGCTTCATCTGTTCCCTACTTTTCAGGCTGTCCAGTGTCTCTGTGTTGTATGCAGGAAAGAGAGCAGCAAACCTCTTAATCTTTCAGTATCTTCAGCAAATGTAAACTCTGTTAAGTGTGTTTATCACCGAGCAGCTCATTTAGCAGCTGTGCAAAGTACTTTGTGGTTCATTCCCAAACCACCCATTTATTTTGGACGTATTAGAGAATGGCTCTTGGATGCCAAAGACATTTTTGTGCTTACCCACACCTGATGTAGTGCCTGAACTACAAGCATGGTCAGCAGGAAAAATGGGTTTGTTTTCCAAGGGGTAGTTAATGTCCTAGCATCTGAATTATTGGGACAAGCTCTGGAGAGAGTTTGCGTCGTTGTTTCCACTATGTAGAGCTGAAGCACTGGTGGTGGTTAGCTACAGGTGACTTTACCTTCTTTCTCAGTGTGCCTGGTTCAGAGGTCAGCTGGAGGCACCCATAAGAAAGAATGAGAGTGGTCTGTTATATACATGGTCTCCCCAATAAACTAAATGAGGTGGAGGTTGCAATATACACTAATGATACCTTTATCTCCCACCCCAGTCTGCTATTTGTTAACTCCCATACTCAATCCAGCACCAGCTTTGAGCCAGGCTGAACTTGAACCTGTACTTATTAAAGAGTAAAGAATACTCAAGCATTAAAGGGTGACGATGTGCCCAGCACTTTCAAGATTGTTTTTCACAACAAAGATACCTTTATGATGTTCCTGTCTGGCCACTGCCTGCTGCAGATCAAATCCACACCCAGTAACTTCTAATTGAAAAGCAGGACACCTGCTTGGTTGGTCATTGGTGGTGTCTTTCTGAAATGTTTTAAACTGTAAAGCAGATGTGTGTTTTCAAGAAGATAAGGGAGTGAGATGTAACTTACTGAATCACAGGATGGTTTATGTTGGAAGGGACCTCAGAGATCATCTAGTTTCAAACCCCCAGTGATGAGCGGGGACACCTCTCACCTGACCAAGTTGCAAAGAGCCTCATCCAGTCTAATCACAGAATCTTTTAGGCTAGAAAAGACCTTTTAGAATCATCAAGTCCAACCACTAACCTAGCTGTCCCAAGCCCACTGCTAAATCTGTGGCACTTCTGAGCTATTGGGGAGGACTGATGTTGCTGGTGCATCTGAATGTGGCTGAGTTGTCCTTGTAGAGTGCTCACAGAAAGAAGGTGTCACTTGAGGTCTTCATAGAATCATTAGGGATTGGAAGGGACCTCGAAAGATCACCTAGTCCAATCCCCCTGCCACAGAAGATCGCCTAGACCAAGTCACACAGGAACACATCCAGACGGATCTTAAACGTCTCCAGTGAAGGAGACTCCACTTCCTTCATCATCCTCATTGCTCTACACTGGACTCCCTCCTAGGGTCTTTAAGCACCACTTAAAGTTTCCTGAGGTTGAGTCATAGAACCTCTTCTGCTGGGAGTAAAGGCACTGACGACTGAAGAGCTATGCAGTGATCCTCGTGTCTCTCAGAAACAGTGGCCTGTGTTTCAGAAAGGAACACTGTGAGCGAGGAGAACAAGTGTCAGATCACATGTCCCCCGGCAAGTCCTGTCCTTTCGATCGGAAGACTGGTGGGAGAATGTTAATTGAGTCTCTTTTTAAATGAAGGAGGCTTTGCTTCCTTCCCAAGTTTTCAAAACAGATTTTCCAAGCACAGAGCCTACGTTTCATTCAAGTGTAAATCCTTTCTCTTTAACCTGGAAGTTATCCCAGAGTAAGAAGCTTGGCCATTCACTGCAGGACAGCTCCTTGTGCCTGCGCTGGAAGAAAAGGCAGTGGACCACACTGGCCAAACAGGAAGGGAGTTATGAAAAGGAGCTCTCATCTAAGTGGAACTGCTCGTCCTGTGAACTCCGCTTTATAGCTCTGTCACCTCTGGAGCGCCACGCAGGAGCTGAAGCGTCTGCTAAATTTAGAAAGGACTATTTTTTTCTTGCCTAACGCGCCAGCCTCACTGCGAAGCTCTGCCGACTCCAGCCTGCGCGGACGGGATGGATGCAAGCAGCAAATTGGAATTTACTGGCTTGTTATCTCCTCTGACTTCTGCATGGCTCAGTCCTGGTGGGTATCGAACAGTTTACACCGACCCTTCTTTATTCGGGGGCGCTAATTGAAACGCGGTTTTGGCACAGCGAGGTGCTGGTGCTGTTTTATGTGTGGCAGAGCTGAGGTGCTGAGAGGAGAAAGCGTGACATGCTGCAAAAAAATGAGCTCCCATCAAAACACATCAAAATTATGTGGTATTTTTAGCCACTTAAGGGTAGGACTGTCATTCTCTTACCCTCTGCCAAATGATGGAGAAGCTGTGGAAGAGCAGATAAATCACAAGTGCTCCAGTTCCAGGTTTCTGCTGTTTACCACATGACAAGTCTTCCTGCTCTGTGAAGAACCTCTTAGATCTAAAATCTCCTTTTCCCCGCCTTGGCCTGTGCTGTTTAATATTTCTTGTTCCGAGCAGTGTTTCATCTTAATTCTGTGAAGCTGGTTGAGACATGGTCTTCTGAAGAGGAGCACTGCAAAGTAAGCTTCCCTTTTAGTTCAGTGAAATAGCCTGATTGTCACAGAGAAGAGACACTGTTTGATCTGAGGTACATTGGGAGGAGTGAAAGGCACCTTGCAGAAGCGCTGATCCCACAATCAGTCTGCAGCCCATGGCGCTCCGGAGGCTGCAGTCACCTTGCAGGACACTTGAAGCATGAGAGGTTGACTGGAGGACATTTTGTGTTTGAATCTCCAGACACAATTTCACCCTGAAATTTGATTTTGAAGTTGGCAGCAAGGTGGAAACGAAGCTGAAGGTGTCTTTGTGATGATTTCTTCTCTCTCTTTCCTGTCTCTGTTGTCTGTCCATTTCACTGTTCATCTCTAAGCAGGGTGAGATACTTCTGCTGCTTTCAGCAGAGATGCACTGATGTCTAAGACGCTTTTGATAGCAATCATGGCTTTTCTCTGGGTATCTCTAAGTGACCTGAGTGCACACAGTGTTTCTTTAGGAGATGGTCTGTGCTTTTGTGTATCATAGAATCATTAGGGATTGGAAGGGACCTCGAAAGATCATCCGGTCCCCCTGTGTAGGATCATTTCTGGCTGATCACATGCAAAGCCCCATGCCATAGGGAAAATAGTGGAGTCACCATCCCTGGATGTGAGAATCTGGCCCTGAGGGACATGGTTGAGGGATGATCTGGCAGTGTTGGGTCCAAGGTTGGACTTGATGATCTTAAAGGCCTTTTCCAACCAAGACACTCTGTGGTTCTTGACAGTGAAGTTTCTGGTCAGTAAAAATCCCTGAAAGCCCATCTGCCAGCCACAGTCCAGGCGTCATTGGGTCCTGAGGACATGGTTCCCGTGGAGTAAGCCGTGTGGATCACAGTGTGCTAAAGCCAGCCCTGGGTGTGTGTGTGCTCTCTCAAAGCTGCTTTGCATTTGACATTCCAGCCAAGCAGGAGCCCAGGAGAAGTTCTCTCCATGCAGCTCCACCTGGACATACTTCTCCTGGAGTTGCCTCTGGCTTGTTTCAGGATAAACCCACCCTGTTACTGTGGGAGTAGACCTGTGCAGCATTCAGCTTTTCCAGCGCTGGTTCCCATCCCCTAGTGTCTCTGTTGGGTCTAATGGTTTTAATGGTTTTCCCCATGGCTTGGATAATGAAGATGTGGTAACTGCTTGGGGATGGCCTGAAATAAAAGATTCCCTGGGGGTGTTGCCTTCAAATTGAGATTCAGTGATGCTATTTAGAAAGTTGTGCTGCTATTCCAGGGCAGTTTGTTAGGGCTGGGTTCTAAGAAGTGCTGAGCAAAAGCAGTGGCTCTGGGCTGGCACGTCTCATGTGGCCTGTCCTGAAACGATCCTCATGTACAGGTTGAGTCAGAGCCAGCCCCGAGCCTCTCTGCAAGCAGCTTCGTTCCCCGTTTCACCCTCCTGTGACACAGGATGGGAGGAGAAGAAAAGATTCCTGTTGCAACTTCACTCCCAAGCTTGCTGCGACAGATTTAAAACCCCAAACCACAGAGAATTCCTAAATGCAATATGGGCTCCAGTGTTTATTTGACTGAGACCCCATTGTGTTCAGAGTTGTGCAAACATGGGCAAGGTTCCTATTTAATTAAGGCTGCTTTTTGTCAATTAAGTTTCCCAGACAATTGGAAAGGGAGAAGGAGGGTGGTGAAGATAAGATCGCATGGTTATGCAGATGGGCTTGGGCACAGCTCTTTCTGGCAGCCGGGATGCAAGTTGTGCGGGAAGCTGTTGGCACCGTTGGTCTCATCCATTACACCGGTGGTTTCAGTTTGTTATCTCTCGTTTTCTGTCGCTTACCTGCTCTCCTTCCATTTACAGTCCCGAAGCACCATGTGCTGCTTTCACAACAGGCTTAGGTAGGTACCTCCCAGTGCTCAACTTAATCAGAAAGCTGGAAAAAATGGGAAAAGATTCCCCCCACGGGGTCGGCCAGGGCTTGGCAAGCTCACAGGGAGAAGGTAAAAGGCAGACCAGTTTGGGGCTGGTTGTGGCTTGTACTGGTTAGCTCAGCAGCATTGTTCCTGAGTCTTGTATCTGGGCAAGAACAACCCCAGGTACCAGTATAGGCTGGGGACTGACCTGTTGGAGAACAGTGCAGGAGAAAGGGACCTGGGGGTTCTAGTGGACAGCAGGATGGCCATCAGCCAGCAGTGTGCTCTTGTGACCAAGAGCATCCTGGGGTAGATCAGTAGGGGAGTGGTTAGCAGATCAAGAGAAGTTCTTCTCCGCCTCTACTCTGCACTAGTAAGANCTGTTAACCATGTGTGGAGTCAGAGGCTGATGCAGGCAAAGGGCATCTTGCTGTACTAGTTTAGGTTCTTGCCATCTCAGAGGTCCCCACTGGGCAATAGGTTGTGGAAAAAGAGTGATTTCTACCAGAGGTGTTGGGATTTGTGTCTGGATAATGATCTCTGTCACCGGGGTTAAGGCAGCAATGTCCTGTCCACTGAGGCAAGTTGACCAGTACCCTGGCATCTTTGTTTCCTCCAGTTGCTCTTGCTGCAGGAGGAGAGGCTAATGGAGCTGGGGCTGTTCAGCCTGGAGAACAGGAGGCTGGGGAGGAACCTCCTTGCTCTCTACAACTCCTCAAAAGGAGGTTGTGGTGAGGTGGAATGACTAACTACAGGACAAGAGGAAATGGAGTCAGTTTGTGCAGGGGTAGGTTCACACTGGATATTAGGAAAAACTTCTTCGCAGACGGAGTGGTGAGACCTTGGAACAGGCTGCCCATTCTTGAAGGAGTTAAAAAAGCGGGTAGATCAGCAACTGGTTCAGTGGTTAGGGCTTGCAGGGTGGACAGTTGAACTTGATGACTTTGAACATCTTTTCCAGCCCTGATGATCCTGTGATTGTATGATTCTGTGAGAAAGTTCTGGCAGTGCAGACTGGCCCTGGTGATGGAGCAGATGCTGTGGGATGCCTTCTCACTGAGCGAATCTTTGTACCTACCTCTGCAACCTCCCAAAATAAATGGGGTGCTGATGCACCAGCCACAGCACATGCTTGCTGTGCCCTGGGGGGTGTGCTGAGCAGAGGATTTACTGGATTTGCTCCTCTGTTGTGCAAGGAACATGCTGAAGTTGTGCTGTCACTGCTCTCAAACTCCTTTTAACCGTGCCCTGTGTGATGCCGTAGCCTCTGGCACAGGAATTGCAGAGTTCTGATCTGCCCAGCTGCGTGGGCAGGAGCAGCACCATTGCCCAGATGGCATGGCATGGGGAAATCACCTCCTCTGCAGACAAGCTCTGTGTGACCAGGAGAGCTGCAATGAAAAGGGGAAAGGAGAGATTTACTCCTTCAAGACTGTCCCAAAATGAGTCTTAGGAGAGGCTGACAGATTGGCACTGTTTAACCTGAAGAAGAAGAGGCTGAGAGGAGACCTTATTGACTTTTGCAGCTACCTGAAAGGAGGTTCCAGGGAGGCCAGTGTTGTCCTCTTCTCCCCAGTAACTGATGACAGGACAAGAGGAGATGGCCACAAGTTGTGCCAAGGCAAGTTCAGATTGGAAATTAGGAAAAATTTCTGCAGTGAAAGAGTAGTTAAACACTGAAACAGTCTGCCCAGGGAAGTGGTGGAGTCACCATCCCTGGACATGATCAAAAGACGAGCAAATGTGGCACTTTGGGACAAGGTCTAGTGGTCATGGAAGTGTTGGATTCAAGGTTGGGTTTGATGATTTTTGAGGTCCTTTCCAACTTTCATCACACAGAATCACAGAATATCAGGGATTGGAAGGTCCAATCCCCCTGCCTGAGTAGGATCACCTAGACCAAGTTGCACAGGAACATGTCCAGGTGGGTTTTAAACATCTCCAGAGAAGGAGACTCCACAACCCCCCTGGGAAGCCCCTTCCAGGGCTCCATCAGTTATTGTTATTTATTTTCTTTTCCCTCCAATGAGAAGGGTTTGAGGAACACATAATGCTTGCGTTTGATCAGCGAGGTTCAAACAGCGCGATTCATCCCCCGTGTTCTTGGCGTGATGTCTTTGGGTTTAGTTTTTTGGGTATCCTTGCAGCTGTGTTCATGCCAAGTGCTGTATGGCAGACAACCTGCTCTGCCCATATGGTCTCTGAAAAAACCCCTCCTAGCTGGTAATAGGAAGTCTTTATACTGCATGCCAAGATGCTTGGGGCTTGTTAAATATATTCTAGTTGTCAACAACTACTCGGTTTAAAAAGAAGCCTTGGTGTGAAACAGCTTTGAACAAGTTCATTTGACTCGAGGGATATTTGCAGGCATTAAAACAAGTTGGATCACAGCTGTAAAAATGTGCCACAGTTTCCTGATCAAACACACTATCCAGCCACCTTTTTTGTTGTTGTTGTTGTCTTAATCCTCTCTAAACATGCAAAAGTGCAGAGATTTTCCCAGCTAGCAGATTTTTGGTGGCTTTGGATAATGGAGGAGGCTTCCTGGGACAAGTGTTTCTGGGAGACACTTGGTGTGCACATAGAACCCCATACTGGTGGGGTTCGAAGAGACCTCTAGAGTCCAAGCCCCCTGCTCCAGCATGGTCACCCAGAACAGGTCCAGGTAGCCCAGGAGACTCCACAACCTCTTGGGGCAGCCTGTGCCAGGGTTCTACCACCTTCAAAGTAAAGAAGTTTCTCCTCCTGTTCAGGTAGAACTTACAATGTTGGATTTGGTACCCATTGCCCCATGTCCTGTTGTTGGGGGCACCACTGAGCATAGCCTTTCCTTGGCACAGAGATGGTCCAATGCTCTCCTCATCTTCATAGCCTCCACTGCACTCTCTCCAGTAGGTCAACCTAAACCACCCCTGATGCAACTTGAGGGTGTTTCCACTTGTCCTGTCTCTTGTTCCTGGAGAGAAGAGACCAACCTCCACCTTGCTCCAACCTCCTCAAGTTCAGGGAGTTGTTGAGAAGGTCTTCCTTGAGCTTCCTTTTCTCCAGTTAAACCCTCCGAGTTCCCTCTGCTGCTCCTCAGAGCACTTGTGCTCCAGGACCCTTCTCCAGCTCCATTTCCTTCTCTGGACACATTCCAGCCCCTCAATGTCCTTGGAGTGAAAGGTGCCAAAGGAGTGTAAATATCTATGAGTTGATTTGATCCTGACTTAATAACTTCATCCAATACCCTCTCTGTCTTCACTGAAAATTGCGTTAACAGCTGATTAGTGTAATTGCTAAAAATAGATGGTTTTGTTCTGAATTGTTCCTAGCTTCTGCTCGTGGTTGCTCAATCTTGCTTATGTTTCTGGTTGGGTTGGTTTAATCTGTTGGTGTCAAGTATTGTGTGTTTGTAAACACTTCCAGAGTGTGATGACAGACCTGCATTATAACCCTGTGTGGGTGCAGAGCCCCTTCACGTGTTGACAGCATCTTCAATAGTTACACTTACAATGATAATGAAATAGTAGTTGTGTTTATTTCTTGTGCTTCCTTGTAGTCCTTCAGCTGGAATCAAGTCCTGTTGGCTTTATCCAAGTTCCCTTCAAACAAACACAGCATCTTTGTTTGTGTTTCTGGTTCAGGACGGTGCTTCATTCCCGTCAACTGAAAATGCAGAGAGAATAAAAGGACTCTGGTAAATCACAGTCAGTTTATGCTGGTCCGGGTGGTCAGCAGGGAACTTGTTTGTGTTGATGATGGATTTCTCACCCTCCAGACTGGCAGTCGCACTTGTCAGTCTGGCAGTTCAATACTCTACAGAAGGACTAAACAATTCAGGAAAATCATGAGTTTAGGAAAGAAAACCAGGTCCTTGTGCAGGCTTCTCAGAACAGCAAGTGCAGCCAGAGCAGATTGCTCAGAGCCCCAGCAAGCCTGACCTTGAACGCTTCCAGGGATGGAGCTTCTGCCACCTCTCTAAGCAACCTCTTCCAGTGATCCACCACCCTCAGATTAAAGAACTTTTTTCTAACATCCAATCTGTATCGACCCTGCTCTAGTTTAAAATCATTGTCCCTTGTGCTGTCATTGTGAACAGCCCCTCTTCAGGTTTCCTATAGCCCCCTTGAGTTACCAGAAGGCCACTACAAGGTCTCCCTGGAGCTTTCTCTTTCCCAGGCTGAACAACTCTTTCAAGCCTGTCCCCGTAGGAGAGGTGCTCCATCCCTTTGATCATTTTTCCAGTCATAGAGTCACAGAATGGTTTGAGTTGGAAGGGATCTTCAAAGCTTGCCTCGTCCAACCCCCCTGCCATGGGCAGCGTCACCTCTCACCAGACCAGGTTGCCTAAGGCTCCATCCAGTCTGGCCTTCTTCCAGGGAGGGAAAATCTACAGCTCCTCTGGGCAACCTGCTTCAGAGCCTCAGCACCCTCATGGAGAAGAACTTCTTCCCGTGTAGCTCATCTAAATCTCCCCTGTTGCTGTGCGATATGAAGCCTGCAGTGACATGAAGGTAACTTGTTTGAAAGACTAACCAGTCCTTGTGGAAAAGACAAAAAGGCAAAAGCACAGAAAATCCCCAGCCAGCCACCAGACAAGCCTTGGTTGCCCTCGAGCCCTATTTTGAGCCCATCACCTTGCCTGAGCCTTTGTGTCATCACAGCTAGGACAGTGCTACCAGAGGGTGTGTGGGTGAGCTAAGAATAGCAGATTTCCTTGAGAAGTGGTTTTGTTTATTTTGGTTTTGTGTTTTTAAACTGTTGGAGCCTGGGTGACCTTTCTCTTAAGGGTCCTAGAAGAATAGGCTGATCAGAGGGTATTGTTGTAAGAATGAGGGCAGTGGTGAAGTGCCTTAATTATCTGGCTTCTTCCTTATGAGCTGCCAAGCTTTAGATAAAAAAAAATTGTCGTGAAGTGGAGGTAGCTCTGAGTTTAGTTGCTGTTGTTAGGGGACTGAAGGTGGAGAAGGCCAGTGTGACATTAGCACTTGGGCTATTTCTAGGTTGCCGTTGTGTATGGGGCCATTCTAACTTAGGTCAGTAGAAGTCACTCTGTGTTGGAGGTGTTGTGTCTTTACTAAAGGTATGAAAAGCAGGAAGCTGTTAAAAATCACTGCTAGGATAGCTCTTGGTGTGAAGTCCTGCTGAAAGTTCACAAAGCAGAGTCATTTCCCTGGGACCCTCTGTGAGCTGGGTGGGTAGCTAAGGGCAGCGGAGGTGAAGGGGTCAGGAGCTCTAGGATTGAGGGGCACCAATGCCAGGAGCTGAAACACACGATTCTGGGCTGGTAGAGTGATGCCCATCTTTGCAAATGTGTTTTTGCAAAGATTTTCCTGCTGGGAAACAGTCAAGCTCAGGGTTGGTTTGTTTTTTTGGAAAGGTGGAGATTTTTTAGGGGTTTTTAAAGGTACTTTTTTGGTTGATAGGCAGTAGAAGAAGTGATGAATGAAGGGAGGCTGGTGGCACTGAGGACAGGATGACCATCAAGACTAATAGAGCAGATGTGCTGGAAGTGAATAAAATAAATATGAGAAGGAACTTCTTTATAGTGAGGGAGACAGAGCACTGGAACGGGCTGCCCAGGTGGATTGTGGATTCTCCTTCTCTGAAGGCATTTAAAATCCACCTGGATATGTTCCTGTGGGACTTGGTCTAGGTGATTCTGCTGTGGCAGGGGAATTGGACTAGATGAACTTTTGAGGTCCCTTCACATCCCTAATGTTCTGTGATTCTGTGAGTGAGACACTTGGATGCCCTGTAGGCCAGATAATTGAAGGTGGTTTTTTTAAGAAAGATAATATGGGTTATTCTTTTGATGGATGGATTATTCTTTTGGTCCATTGTGGCTAGCTGGTGCCTCTTGGCTATTTCTCGCAGGTAAGCAAGACAAAGGAGGGGGAATTTTACTGGTAGTCAAGCTATGATTTAGTACTGCCCGCAGTCCTAGATGGACACAGAGTAAAATTACAGCCTCTGAGAGACTCCCAGTACAACAGCCAACACTTCTCACCCTGTGATTTAAAAAAAAAAAAAAAAAGAAGGAAGAAACTGCTCTTTTGGGCAATCAAGGAAAAAAATAAAAAGCCAAACTTTCCTTGTGTCAGAAGACCCAGTAATATTCCCTGGCTCACGCCCTGGCTAGTGGCTTGGCACATACTGCAAGTAGAGCATTGCACGTAGTAGATGGTGGTTTATGTGCTCGTCTTACGAGCCTGAGGGAGTGAATAATTGATACGGAAATGAGGTGCAGTGGGACTAAAGTGCTTCTCTCATCCAGTCGTTTCACAGCAAAGCATGGAACCTGATTGCAGAGCCCGAGCTCATGCTTAGTTCTAATTGCCTTCCCCGCCGTTCGCACAGTAAAGGTTGTTGCCTAATAAAGACTGGGTTCTAAATCAGGAGCCTGTACGCACAAAGTACCCTGTTATTTCCTCCTCTGTCTAGACGGGGCACCTAATCCAGTATTAACGTGCTGAAACAGGAAGGGAAAACATTTTCTTGAAGCTTTCCTGTGAAGAATTCACATGGCTTCGCCCAAGCCAGGATTAGGAAGGCCTGTGCTTGAGGAACTGAGCTACACCAGTTAAGTTTCTATGGGATGTTGCTTTGGCAATTAAAATACACACCTGGAGATGTTACCTGGAGACTGGTTGAGAAGTGGAGAGTGTTCCAGAATCTTGTATCCTAGAATCATAGAATCATTAGGGATTGGAAGGTACCTCAAAAGATCATCTAGTCCAATCCCCCTGACACAGCAGGACCACCTACACCAAGTAGCACAGGAACACATCCAGGTGGGTTTGAAACATCTCCAGACAGGGAGTCAACACAACCCCCCTGGGCAGCCTGTTCCAGTGCTCCATCACCCTCACTGGGAAGAAGTTCCTTCTCATATTTATGTGGAACCTCCTCTGTTCCAGTTTGTACCCATTGCCCCTCCTCCTATCACTGGATGACATTGAGAAGAGCCTGGCTCCATCCTCGTGACACCCACCCTTCACATATTTATAGACATTAATGAGGTCACCCCTCCGTTTCCTCTTCTCCAAGCTCAAGAGACCCAGCTCCCTCAGCCTCTCCTCATAAGGGTGGTGCTCCACTTCCTTCATCATCCTCATTGCTCTATGCTGGACACTCTCCAGCAGCTTCGTGTCCTTCTTGAACTGAGGGGCCCAGAACTGGACACAATACTCCGGATGTGCAGAGTAGAGGGGGAGAAGAACCTCTCTCGATCTACTAACCACCCCACTACTGATCCACCCCAGGATGCTGTTGGCCCTCTTGACCACAAGAGCACACTGCTGGCTGATGGCCATCCTGCTGTCCACTAGGACCCCCAGGTCCCTTTCTCCTACACTGCTCTCCAACAGGTCAGTCCCCGGCCTATACTGGTACCTGGGGAAACAGGTAAACAACCTGCACTTGTACTAAAGACTGATGATGTTTCGAGTGATAGAGATTTCAGCAGTGGGTTTGCGCTAGCTCACAAATGAGGAAGGACTAGCTGGATGAAGATTTATTTCTTCCTGAAGAAGAGATGGCTAAGATCATATATGAGGGTCCTTAGCACTGTGTATGTGAATGTGGAATGACTGTTCTGTGTTTCTTACAATGTAGTTTTGGGAGATGTCCTCAATTTCCATTCAGTAGTGGTTTATGAAGCTACCCAAAGGACATTAATATTTGCATAAGGCTTACCGAGTGTGCAACTCCTCACCACAAAATTGTTGTGAAGGCCAGAAGTATACGAGTTCAAAGAGGAGTCAGAGTGTGCAGGAGCGAGCAGTCCCTGGGTTTGTGAGGCTCAGAGATCTCAACATTGGTTCTACTGTACAATGTCTTTGTTGCACACCCTGCTGGAAGCTGGTACCACCAGAAGAGGGTCGTTCATTCATTCTTCTTTGGACCAGCCTCAGACTCTTTGGTATGACTTGTTGTGGCAGTTCTCATACACCTCAAAATAACTGTATCGCTTCCCCCTTCCTATCCCAGGGATGGACTTTCTTGAAGCTCTGAACAGAGATCCCAATGTTTAGGGCCCATCTTAAAAGAACCCAGAAAAGTGTCACTTCTTGTTAGATTAAAAGTCAATGGATTGACCTGCTTAGCTCAGGAGGTAAAGGACCAGTGATTGATGGGGCCCAAGAAATGCAGTGTTTTTCTCAGCCTCAAAAAAGTACCATGAAATAATGATCTTCTTTGCAGGAAGCCCAGCTCCTTCCCATTGTCCTGGACTGACAAATGGAAAGAAGTGATGATTCCTTTGTTGTTGGTGTTGGGTTTTTAACTAGTATGTTGTCCCTCATCTCCATTTGTGGTGTGTCTGTATGTGAGCCTTGTCTTTTGTCTCAGCCTCTGACCAGTGAGGATTCAACCTACACATCATGCAGCAATTCCTAGTTAACTCTAGAGGGAAGAGAGGCTCTCCGTGCCTGGAGACCCTTGTTTAGTTAACCCATTGTGAAAATCCATTTTCAAAGTGGGTTAAGATAAAAAAAGAACAAAACACTTCTGTCTCAGGTGAGGAAAGTCCACAAGAGGAGCGAATCAGCATCAGAGTCCTAAAGTGATTACAGCTCGAAACTTGACCTGTTTTACCATCCTCCACCTCCCTGCCTGCTCCAAATCTTCACTGTTTCTGGTATAATGGGTCCAAAATAGTTCACTGCTACCTCTTCAAACTGTTGCACAGCTTTGGAATCTGGATTACTCAGAATTTAATCCAGTTTTGGCCACTCACAGATTTTCCACTTGTCAAATGTCCACAGTTTGTGACTCTCCTGCCATGGACTAGAAAGTACCAGGTGCTTGACATGTTTGACTGCGGCTGGGAAACAGCTCTCCAAACACTGATGTCTGGCTCTCTTTGACAAATGTCTGCTGGGACACATTGTTCAGGAGATGAAAGCAGTGAAGTGACTGACTGAACTGCAGGTAGAAGCTTCTAGTGTGGCTGAGGCCAGAGCTGGCTCAGCGTCACCTGTTCTGCTATTTGGTGGCAGTTGGAACAGGCTGTGCTGGCAGAAGCAGAGCTTGTCACAGGCACCAAGCTGATCTCTCTTGCAGGTGATGAGCTCAGGTAGGGTGGGTTGTGCTGAGGTTGTTCCAGCTGAAGCTGAGCATTTTTGAACCAGTTGTAAAGAGCTCCAGTGGGACTGCTTTACTTTCCACATCCCTGCTTAAGTCACTCCTGACCGCAGTCTGGTGTCACCTCTGTAGCAGAACTTGGTCCACATACGTGGAATGTGTTGGGCTGAAAGAGACCTTTAAAAATCATCTAGTCCAACCTCCCTGCAGTGAACAGGGACATTGGTCTAGGTGATCCTGCTCTGGCAGGGGGATTGGACTAGATGATTTTTCAAGGTCCCTTCCAATCCCTAATGTTCTGTGATCTTCAACTAGATCACATTGCCCAGAGCCCCCACCTTGAATGCCTCCAAGGATTCAGGTTCTACCATCTCTCTGGGCAACCTGTTCCAGTGTTTCACCACCCTCATCGTAAAGAACTAGATCCTGAAGAAAAAGGGAATCTCCAAATGCTGCTTTATACTCCAGTACTACACGCGACCATGTGCTGCAGTAGTCCAACGTCTTCAGCACAAAGGTTTGGATCTTCAAGTGATGTAAGAGATCAACTTAAGTCTTTGATACCGACTAAGTGTTGGATGAACTGGGGAAGAGCTTCTAAGATGTATCCAGCAGCCTGGCAACAGGGAGAAGCAGCACATTAGCTCCTTGGGTTGCTCTGCATTTGGTAAGAATGATCAAGCTGGCAATCATGTGTGTGTGCTTTACCCAAAATCCTTGGCCAGCAGCTGCTTCAAAGGCCAGTGACTCTTGGGCTGCATGTTTATCCTTCTCAAGTCAAGACTGATGTCTTCTTGGGCTTGGTGGAGTGTGTGTCTCTGCACCCTGTTCCTTTGTGCTTGATGGGGCAAGTTTGAACCTACTCAGAACGAGATGATTCAACATTAACATTTGTGCATAAAGACATCTTATGTGGGTCACCCCTGTTTAGATTTTAACTTTAACCAGGGACTCAGGCTGTGCATCAAGATAAGGTGATGGAAGCCAAGAACTAAGGGTGTACACTGTCAAAAAGGTGGCTTCTAGGAGTTTGCAAAGGAAAATAGTGCTGGGGAGAGTGGTCAGGTGGGTGGAGGTGGAACTATACTCATGAGGGTCCACATGGGTTTGAACCTCTCCTCACCAAACACCTGGGCTGATCCTGATGGATCAGGACAATGTTTGCTCCAAGCACTGTGAGTTGTGCTTGTTGGCCTTCCTCAGTTGGAACCTCTTTGCTTCTGCAATGCTTGGGTTGATATCTGATCTCCATGTTTTGAGCTAAACCGTCTTTACCTCATCCCGCAGTTACACGACCTGAAGCTTATGCTTTGTGGTTGCCACCGAGGCAAAGCGAAGCTTCAGCGCTCTGCTGCGGAGCTTGTCAGCACTCGGCATGTGGTTCTCTTTGTCTTTTTGTTTTAAAGTCTTGACCACAAAATTGCCACTTTTGGAGGTTATATAAAGAGACGGGAGGCTGAAAGTCCTTTGACTTCTCTGGAAATAGAAGTCTGCATGGAACAAGAGGGTGGAGATTTCTGGAGTTCCCAGTACTGGTGCTCCAGGCCAAAAAGTTGCTGCATCCCAGTTTGACCTCAGTTATCCTTATTTATTCCATTTTGAAGGCTGGGTCTGGTTCATGGTTTTTCTTTCTTTCTTTCCTGCTGGACTTTTGTTTTTGAACTGCGAAGGACTGAGTCTGAGCCGAGTGCCTTGAACGCGCTTGTTTGTTTTGGGTTTTTCTCCATAGGTTCCTTAGAAAGAGAGCTTGGACGGCATGCAAAGTTGTGAAATATCTGCAGACAGCACGGATGATCCTCTTAGTAGTGGCCTACGGAGAAAGCGACAGCCTCGAATAGTAATTATCGGTGCTGGGCTTGCGGGCCTGTCGGCAGCCAAAGCGCTCCTGGACAGCGGGTTCACGGATGTAACTGTCCTTGAGGCGACCGACCGCATTGGAGGCCGCGTGCAAAGTGTGAAGCTTGGTAAGAGCAGCATCTTGGGAGGGACGCGGTGGGTTTGCTTGGTTCTGCCAGGAAGGCTTGGTGTTGCTGTGAGGTCAGTTGTACCTTGGCGGTGTGTTTTTTCAGTTGGTGTGCACTTGGAGAAGGTTGGTTAGGGTTGGGTGTGGGAAGGACCTTCAATCCTTGGTCTCCCCTCAGGGTGGGTGGGTGAATCTGAGCTATCTGGTGCATCTCTTTGGAGAGAGGAATGGCCCAAACCCATGTTTCTATAAGTGAAGACCTCAGGGATCAGTTTTGCTCAAGCAGGAAGATGTCTGGGTAATGAGTCTGTGAGAAGCCTTCTGTGATTAAGTAGCTGTATTGAGACCCAGTGCTTTCAGACTTGACTCTTGACTATGAACAGCCAGTAAATCTCGTGGCTAGTGAAGGGGCTGTCTCTTGGTGACTCATGTCACTTGCTAAGGGGCGAGCTCCAAGCTATTCTTTCACAAACAGCCTCATTCATGTCCCTAGAACTAATTTACTGTGCAGGGCACTACCCACTGTGAATCACACTGCTGAAAGAACCTCCTTCAATGTGTCCTTTCA
This sequence comes from Rhinopomastus cyanomelas, assembly GCA_013400115.1. Classification (NCBI taxonomy): domain Eukaryota; kingdom Metazoa; phylum Chordata; class Aves; order Bucerotiformes; family Rhinopomastidae; genus Rhinopomastus; species Rhinopomastus cyanomelas. The sequence continues at coordinate 532,875 of VXBP01005242.1, forward strand.
TCCTGATTCACAACTCTTCTACCTCTGTGGCTTCTTTTCTCAGTGTGGAATAAAGTGCAGGCACTGGATGTTTCAGTCCCATGTCAATTGGAGGGGCTTGTAAAAACCTCTGCAAAGTCTCTGGAACAAGCACGGCCCCTTGCAGCTCCATAGTCAGTGAAACGCTCCTTCCTATCCAGAAGGGCCCTGCCTGTCTCTTCTCCACAGGAAGCAAAAAGCTCTTTGCTTTGACTGAATTGCCTTCCCGAGTTCAATTAACTAGTTCTGCCTCTGATCCCGCTCTCTGGATTTGTTCCCTCTGACCTCTCGCTGCCCTCTGTTCTTTCATTCGTCAGGTGCTTACATCACTCACTATATTTTCCCCGATCGACTCACCGTGGCAAATAAACAGCAGCGTCCTATGAGCTTCCAGAGGGGAAATGAATGAACAGGCAGTCGGACAAATCTAATCTCCAGGGTTTAAATGGGGCACTTTGCATTCTGCCGAGACTTGGCGTGGAGGTCAGAATGGGAAGCGTGTCCTTTGCTCACAATACCCAGCATTAAAAATATCCTGGGTCGTGTCTGTGAGAGGAGGGAAGTGTGAAAGCCCTGAACTCCGCAGGGAGCGATGCAGCATTTTGCCAGTGGAATGGTTTTGTTGTGGAAGTGTAGAGAGCAGTCCTCTCACCTTTGGACACCTTTGGACTCTTCCAGGGGTTGCTCATATCTTTGCCTTTGCTGGGAATCTGCCTCCTGTTCCTTAACCTGTTTTTTACTAACGAGAGACAACAGCAGGTTTTTTCAGTCTGGTAGAGATTGTACAGTTTGTGGTGTCACTGTAATTTGAAGAGTGGAGGATCAGAATCCAAAGTCTTGATCCTTTAATCCCTCTCTTACAACTGCAAACTGCCCATCTTCTGCACAGCACCCAAGTTACACCGGGTGGGAATCATGGAATCATTAGGGATTGGAAGGGACCTTGAAAGATCATCTAGTCCAATCCCCCGACACAGCAGGATCACCTAGACCAGGTCACACAGGAACACATCCAGGGGGGTCTTAAACGTCTCCAGAGAAGGAGACTCCACAACCCCCTGGGTAGCCTGTTCCAATGCTCCATTACGCTCACTTTGAAGAAGTTCCTTCTGATATTTATATGGAACCTGCTATGTTCCAGCTTGCACCCATTGCCCCTTGTCCTATCACCAGATGACATTGAGAAGAGCCTTCAAGCTGGAACAGAAGAGGTTCTCTATAAATATCAGAAGGAACTTCTTCAAAGTGAGCGTAATGGAGCATTGGAACAGGCTACCCAGGGGGTTGTGGAGTCTCCTTCTCTGGAGACGTTTAAGACCCCCCTGGATGTGTTCCTGTGTGACCTGGTCTAGGTGATCCTGCTGTGTCGGGGGATTGGACTAGATGATCTTTCAAGGTCCCTTCCAATCCCTAATGATTCTATGATTCTATGATCTGTAAACCATGGCCCTAACCTCCAGAACTACGTGATTTTTAAACACATTCAGGGATGTCATTTATTTTAGACTCTTAATTTACCGTGTCCCTTACTCTAACAAGTGGGGCTCATCTGGTTGGTAGTGATGACTGAGCTTCTGAAGGTTACAGGCAAGGATAACTGTTTTAAATATGTGTTTCCTTGTGTGCTGCACAGCAACTTCAGAGAGGAGACCGTGGAGCACATCAGAATTGTTACTGAGCACCAAGACAGTAGGATGTGCTGGCATATTTTTATACATTTTTTTTCCCTTCCAAAGATGAAGCATCCCATAAGTAAGAGCTCAGTGCAGGAGGAGTGCTAGCGTGGCAGCTCCTGACACAAAGCAGCATCCCTGCCACTGAGCTGGCACGCGGTGGCTCGCGGGAGGACTGCATTAACAAGGTGACTGCCACGTGCAGTATTTATGAGCTTCTCACCCCTGGCTGCCAGTGTGCAGCAGTCGATTCTGCTGGTCTGGGAGTGCAGTTGTTGGGGGAACCTTAAGTACTCGCGTGCTTGTGACTTGATGCACGCGCTTTGGTTTAGGTGTGTGCAGAAACCTTGTGTTGCTGAGCCCTCTGATGTGTATTTTGAAGGGCAGTCGGCATGTTCCTGAATGGTGAGGTGGTTGCTGGAAAAATAAGATACGTGGAGCTTTCCTGGTGCAGTGTCTTGGCTGGAGAGCAGCATTTCATGGAGCTTTCAACCTGCTGACTGTGTTGTGGCATCGTGCTGTAGCATCTTTCTGCCAGAGCGTATATTTACGTGTCAAACAGCACATGATGACTGACGACTGCATGATCCTGTCTTCAACAAGCAGGATCCTATTTGCTCTCCCACTTCTCCAGGCATTCCCACACCTCTGCAGAGTGAGTGGCACGGTGCTGGTTGGTGCGCTGAGAGAACACAGCTTCAGCAGGCTTTGAAACAGTCAGCTTGGGCTTCTGAGAATCTGTGAAGATGTGGGTGGAGGGCACGGATCAAGCTTATTTTTATCACCTTCTTTCAGCTGCTGGACATCAGCCCTGGTGTGGCGGCTCAGGCTTAGCGAGCTCAGAGCCCTAGTGCAAACTCCTGGTAGTTGTAAGGAAAGGAGAGAGAGAAGCTGACCAAACCCTGTGTATTCTGCAGGCACGGGGGTGATGAAGACTAAATGCATTTGGTGTTTAACCTGACCCTGCATCTTTTTAAAGAACTTGATTTAAATCTTCAGAGGCATAAATAATGCACCACAACCTATTTATGCATCTGGGGAGTAGAAACGCGCCGATGTGTTGTGGTTACTCTGAGATGTATTTGTAAATAATACACGTTTTTAATCACAGGACTGAGTACGCGGGTAAACAGGCCAGGGCTCTTGCTCTCCCAGGACAATCCTATGTTTTCTTGAATCTCCCCTGCTGTAGATGCTCTTCTTCCTGTGTCTGGGTGTCCATACCCTCTGAATGGAGCTTTGAAGTCTTTAGGTTCTCTGTTCTTTCCCAACAGTTTTGATATTTCTGTAAGTATCCTTAGACACCCTTTAAGCAACAGTAGTGCAACGTCTTACAGATCTTTAGGAAGAGCTTATAAGCTTGTATCCTGGAGGGCTGGTTTGGAGAGCAGTGGTGTTGCCCTTGCCTAACCAGAAAAGCTCATTTAAGTGGTGTTCAAGAGCACTGCTCCGTCCTTCAGGTTTTGCATGTGTATGTGTTATGTAGGGTTGAGTGTGACAGAGTGGGCTTCTATAACTAGTCCAGTTGATTTGCTTTCCTGCAGGGAACGCCACTTTTGAACTGGGAGCTACGTGGATTCATGGTTCACATGGAAACCCAGTCTATCATCTAGCAGAAGACAATGGTTTACTTGAAGAGACTACTGATGGTGAGAGGAGCGTTGGGCGGATCAGCCTTTACTCCAAGAATGGGGTGGCGTATCATCTTACCAACAGCGGGAAAAGGATCCCGAAAGATGTCGTTGAAGAATTCAGTGATTTATACAACGAGGTTGGTATTCAACTACTTTGTCAGATTTGCCTGAGACACCAGGACAACTTGACCATTATAGAATCATAGAATCATTAGGGATTGGAAGGGACCTCGAAAGATCATCTAGTCCAATCCTGCTGCCACAGCAGGATCACCTAGACCAAGTCATAGAGTCAGTCGGGGTTAGAAGGGACAGTGTTGTGGGTACTGCTCAAAGGCAGAGAGCCAGTAACGTCTTTAATTCCTGTGCAAAGCATCAGCGCTCGGTTTGCTCACGTCTGCCTGACTAGATCCCACTTCACTCACTGCTGTTAGGATGAACAATCTTTCCACGTTTGTCATCAGTTTAATCACTTCCAGCAACCATTGCTGGGGAGATCCAGTCATTTGCTCTAGAAAGTTGCAACTTAATTAAAAGGGTGAAGCAGAACGTAAAACCTTAGCAACAGCCAGCTAAATGTTGTAGCCCTGTGAGGTTTAATTGATGTTATAAATACTGCAGCGTGCTGCGTGCTGCGCCAGAGTCAGTGCTGTGCCGCAGGAATTACGATGTCTTGCATCAGAGGGACAAAAACATCTTTTCTGGTAGGCTTAGACCGGCGTGGACTTCAGTTCAAGGTTATTTTAAATTCTCTTGCCTGATGGATGGAGGCCTCTGACAGAAGAGCCAAAGAGGGAAAAAAACCCAAATAAACCACTGCAGAACTGAAAACAGAATGCAGAACCTAAAAATGCTGAATAGAAGCCCGTGAGATGGAACTGAAAAATTGTGTTTAGTGGGAAGATTAACCTCTCCTAAGAAACCAGTGAGCAAAGTGAAAGAAAGAGGATTGCCAAAGTTGGCTGTAAATATTCCCCCCAGTTTCTTAGTATCACTTACAGAGGATGTTTAGGGGGTTCAGTGCAGAATGTCTACTGCTGTAGGTGATGTGATTTCTCAGTGGGTTATAAAAATGAAGCAAAATCAAGTTACTTTCATCAGGCTGTAGCCACACCCAAAACCTTCAGCATTTTGGCTTGTGTCAGCACTGTTGTGGCCAGCATGATCAGGGCAGGTTCAGTTCTGGGCGCTGGTGAGGTCCCACCTTGAATCCTGGTGTGAGTTCTGGGTCACTCACTCCCAGAAGGACATTGCGGGGCTCCATTCCCTTCCCCAGAGAAGCTGCTCAGAAGAGTGGCTGATGTAACTAGTGGGGGTTAACTGGAGAAAAGGGGACTCAGGGGAGACCTCACCCTCCACAAGAACCTGAACTTCAGGAGGTTGGAGCGACGTGGAGGTCAGTCTCTTCTCCCAAGAAACAGGTGACAGGATGAGAGGAGACAGCCTTGGGTTGTACCAGAGGAGGTCTAGACTGGGCCTGAGGAACAATTTCTTCTGCAAAAGGGTTGTTCAAGCCTGGGCCAGGCTGCCCAGGGCAGTGGTGGAGTCCCTGTGTCTGGAGGGGTTGCAAAGCCATGGAGATATGGGGTTAGGGGTGAAGTGGCAGTATTGAGGATTAATGGTTGGACTCAGTGAACTTTAAAGTTTTTCCAGCCTAATCAATTCTGTGATTTTCAGCTGAACTTCACCACTATTGACACTTGGCTAAAACACACTCCCGATTCAGGTTACTCTTTATGTTTAAAAACACGTCCACAAGCTTTTAGAAACCGCTGAGAGAAAAGTCCCTGTAGCCTGTAAAGAATTTCCAAGAATTGAATGGAAGCAGAAACGAGGATTTTTGTTTTTGAAAGGACTTTTTGATGCTGTGCCGGGGCTCTGAACTGGAATTTGTGGTGGGATGGCTCAAAAGTCACTTCAGTTTTAGAGAGGAGGAGGAGTAGGATCTTCAAAAGAAACCTCATTCTGGAAGGAGTTTAGCAGCCAGTGGAAGGGATATTGTGTTTGGAGCAAGATTAATGATGAGTAAGATGAGAGAAGAGAAGGACCAAGTGAAAATGCTGCGGCGAGCAACATTATCTGTGTAGGTGGAACAGGGCCAGTCTGCAGGCAGCGCCTGGTGATCATCCTGGCTCAGAGACGACAGGAACATCTCCAGCAAAGGGAAGCCTGTCAGAGGCAGGCGGGCTCTGGGATGAGGACACAGAGAGGAGAGCTTTGTGTCCTCTCTTAGCTTTGAGACACAGCAGATGAGATAAAGAATGTGACAAAGTGCCAGTGTGTTAGAAACGATGATTCTAGCAGACCTTCCCTTTCTTGCAACGCGAGAGGAAGGGAGCATCCCGTGACATGAGAGAACAACACGCTGAAAGTTAATCTTGACGCAACACGTAACTAGCTTGTCATGGCCGCGGGACGTCTTTATCGCTAGGAGACAGAAAATGCCTACAGCTGCTGCTTCAGCCAAGAAGAGGACAGCAGCCAACTTCTGACTGGTGTTGCTGGGGAGGTGCTTTCTCTGTTTCCCTTCAAAGTGTGCTGGGATTTCTTGCGAGGGGCAGCTCATGGTTGTGCTGAGCTTCTTGTCCTGGTTTCTTCGGGGTGTCAGGCTGGATGATCTTTAGTGACTTAGGACACTGTGTGTTCTTCCTCAGACCACGTACAAAAAGTGGGACTTCAGACAAGCTACGTGATGTCCTGAAAGTCCTGTTTTAAAAGAGGGTGTGAAGGGTGGGAGCATCAGTGGTAGGTGGACATGTAGCTTTCGGGACCTTTTTCCTCTGGCATAAAGTACAGAGAATGGTTCTGTTTAGATCTGCTGAGTCTGCCTGGGGCATTTCTGGTTTGTCTTTTGCTGAGTCCCCCGCTCCTCCAGCACTCTGCCTTAAACACTTTCACTCGAGTCCATTGCATCACTTTCTTTCATCCTGGCTGGCCAGTACTCTCTGGCTTGGGCTGGAGATGAAGAGGGTGCTGGGGAGGAACAGAGGGGAATTTGCTCTCTAATTCTTTGGGGTTTTTTGGGGAAGTAGGTTTTTCAGAAGGTTTTGTTGAACCATTTTGAAATTGTCCAGGACAGAAAGAAAGCCATCTTACAGATCACCATGGAGGAGGTCAGCCTCCTCCTTTGCCTCTTGGGAGCTCACAGACCCTTCTTAGAGTCTTCGATCCTAACCCCAACCCTAACCATCACATCATCTCATGTCTTGGGCTGCATCTCCCCCTTCATAAAAGTCTGGGATAGCAAATGCTGTGACGCAGGTTGAACTGGCTGGAGAAGCAACAAAACCCAGAACAACCAGCAGCTACATGATGGATACGAATCCTACTGAGAACCAGAGCACTGGCATTAGCAGTGGAAAATATAGTCCTCAATGAACGAGGCTAAATTTGTCACGGTTTCAAACACCAGCCCTCCCTGCAGATCTGCTTCCCTTCTCAGACACACACCCTGCCCTTTTGCTACTGCAGCTCCTGCTCTGGGATTGGGCTCTAGTATATGTCTCCAGCTCCACTTCTCCATCTGTATCAACCCAGCCCCAGTTATCTTATCATCTGGACACCATATCTGAGTAAATGCAAGATGCAGAGAGACCCTCTCTGCCTCCAGTATTTCACACTGGGGTGTGTGGAGTCACTGCAGCTGGAGCCTGGCGTGGTGAAGTCTCCGGTGTGTGCTGCATCTTGCTGGTGTGAAAGGCTCAGCACCCCAGTACCCCCAGGGCTTTGCCTCACTAGTTCATCTGGAAAGTCCTTGCCCTTTTTCCAGGCACTTGGCCAATCTTTTTTTGGCTGGATTCTTCTACTTCAATATGAGTTTTGCTTCTTTTTGTTTGCAGTAGCCTGAATTTTTAATAGCTGTAGGGATGCCTGACAGAAGCCTTTATTTGGTTACAAGAAAGCCAGCAGGGAGACTGCTCAGCTCTTCGATTCTGTAGCAGAAAGGTCCCTATGAGTGAACTGCACTGAAGTCAGTCAAGATCTATCACAAGCTTGTGATCAAGATGACCCGAATTCTCCCCAAGAGCACTGGAAAACTGAGCGGTGCCTTCAAGAAAGATGTCCAAGTCCTGCAGGGCAGCTACATGGATTTCCAACCATGCAGTGCACCATGAGAAAGGTCACTGAGCCTGTTCTGTTGCAAACAGCTCTCCAACCACTGTAGGATTAAGACTGTCCTTAAATCGTTGACCATTTGGGGCTGGCACTGCTCAGTCTTCATCAGTCCATTTGGTCAGTCTCTCAAGGGAAGGAGGTGCCAGTTCTCACAAGGTTCTCCAGGGTGTAATGTCCCTGCCACGTATTCATAATCTTCCCAATTCCTCTCCACTCCTGCTGGGATAATTTGAGGAGTCACAGAATCACAGAACATTAGGGATTGGAAGGGACCTCGAAAGATCATCTAGTCCAACTCCCTTGCCAGAGCAGGATCATAGGGCTAGCAAAGGATGACCCTCAAAGACAAGTGTCAGGAGAGTGATCTTTGAGGGTGATGCCTGCAACTTCAGTGTCTGCGTGGAACTGCTGGGAAAATGTGAGTGGGGCAACCCATCTCAGAACTGCTTGTCTGTCTCTGCTAAATCTTCATTTTCCTCTCCAAAGAGGTGTTTAAGGCCAGCTCCCAGGTATTAGTGAAGGGTGGGTGGGACGCCTGGCAGAGACCTGGCACGTGAAAAAAATCACCAGACTTTCCCAGTCCACCCCCCAGCCTGGTGTAGAACAAGTGTGTGGTTTTACTTAGGCTTTTCAGTAGAAATGTAGTCCCCAGAGACCTGCTGGACAGGAACCCTCACTTTAACAATCAGCTAATTAATAGCCTCGTTATCTGTCAGCTTTCTCCTGTGTGCTGCACAGCTTCTGGGGGAGGGATGCAGCCAAAGAATGACAAAGTTTTCCACCCCGTTCACCCCCACCCTGTGCTGGGCTTCCTGCCATCCCCAATTAAGCCGAAGTGCCTTGCCTTGTGTTACCGTAGAAAGCAGGAGCAAAGGGCCACCGAGAGTCACCGTTCCCTCCCTGCCCCTCTATTGCGCTGACAGATGTCTGGCCGGGTAACAACATGGACCTATCTCTGTCAGGGTGTTTTTGCTGGCCGGGGGTTAACTCAGTGCCTTCTCTAAGCCAAGTGAGAGAAAGACAATGCTGGTGTTGTCACCGGCACTGGCAGGAAGGAGCATGGATGGGGATGTGCTTTTCCTGGCCTCCTTCAGCACGGAGAGACAGCTTTATTTAGCCTTGTTCTTCCTAAGAGACTGCCTCTTCCCGTGGTGGAGGAGCACGTAGGTAGCACATCTGTGTAGGTGGAAGCCTGAAGGCAACAGAGAGGACATCTCTGATGGAACTCACCTTCTGTGTAGAGATCCTTGCTGGGATGCCCAAAGGATGGTTGGAAAGAAGAGAGAAAGTGTAAGCTGACGTGTAGCTGTTTTAGGATTTGGGCCATTCGATGGACTTGTTTAATTTCTGGCACTGAGCCCCATTTCCCTGCAGGACTGTTTGCAAACCCTCAGAGTTAGGGAAGGAAATCTGCTTAGAGTGAACAGCAGCGTGAGAAAGCTTGTTAGCACTGCAGAATCACAGAATGGTTTGGGTCAGGGGACTCTAAAGTTCATCTCAATCCAACCCCCTGCAGCGAGCAGGGACATCTGCAGCTGCAGCAGGTTACTTAGAGCCCTGCCCAGCCTGACCTGGAATATTTCCAGGGATGGGGCATCCACAGCCTCTGTGGGAAGTTCGTGCTTTCTTTCTAAGCCCCAGGAATCCCGTGATGTCCTCAGATCATGACAAAGTGATTGAAGGAGGTGTCTTCAAATTTTGCAGGTTTCCTGTTTCAAATTTTGCCCATTCCCAGTGACTTCAGACATGGTACCGCAGGCACGATGATGCTTTTGGCTATTATCAGCAGCTTCCTACCCGGGGAAGCGAAGTGTAGGTACTGCCAACTTGAGTCAATACAATTCTGCTCCTGCTTCATTTCAAAACTGCCTGAAATGAGACTTGCAGTGAGTCTTTTCCATAGAGTCTTACATGGGATCTGCCTGCTGCACGTTCACGTTATTAGCTAACACATTTTGAGTGTATTTTTGATTCTTTATGACAATGTGTCTCTTAATATATGATGAGCTCTTTGTCCTTTTGCTTCCTGCCTGCAGCAGTTTTGCCTCCTCTTCTTCAGCAAGTGGTTCAGCACCCCCAGGAAAAGCAAAGAAGTAACAGGGGTTCTCAGAAACAAGTATAAATCCTGGCAGTGGTTACCCTTACCTGCTGTCTGACTGATGGGGTGACACATGTAGGAAAGACTTGGAAGTTCACAGTGCAGAGAGCTGCGCCTTCCCGCTCTGTTCTCTGTTGGGCAATGGAGAGGACAATGGTTAACAAAAATACACCCAGGGCTCACTTATCCTTTTGGCCGAGTGCTAGCTGGGTTTTAACACAGCTTTGCTTGTCTTGTGAATGTGTTATCTGCTTACAGTGTGCAATCGGCTTATGAAAGCTGAGCTGCATTCTGCTGATGCAAGGTCTGTGCAGCCCGGACTTGCTGGAAGTGGCCAGAACCTCAGAAGTCGGTGGACCTGAGAACCGTGGGATGTTGAAACTGCCAAAGAGCTTTTAGCATCAGTGAACAGAGAAGGCTCTATTTCCTCTCCTTTGGTGGAAGCCTTTGGTTCATTAGAGTGTTGGTTACCACCTTTCCTGTCTGGAGACCACCTCGGAGAGGCTGTGTCCCGGTCAACGTCTTTACCGGTGCCACTCTTTTTCTTGTGATAACCTTTTCTGTAGTTTTGTTGTTTATTCCCTCCCCGCCCAACCTTTTCATTCTTTCAGTTGTTTTCTTCCCTAGTTTCCTCCTCATCCCTTACTTGTCCTTATCTGCTCACCTCTCTCCATTCACTCACAGACCTGCTCCCTCTCACTCCCACCACTACTGTGCACATTTTTCCTCACCAGCTCCCTTTCCTCATCAAGTTCTCTTTATTCCTAAAACCCAGAAGAAAACTCGAGCTTCTGAGGAGAATGTGAGTGGGAGAAACTAAAATGTGGTGAATTAGCCATATCAGCAGAGTATGGGAAGTTCTAGGAACCTTTGAAGGAGAGGCTGCTGCAGGCATCAGCCTATCAGACATTTACTTTTGAGTAGAACTTCTCCATGGATCTAAATAATCTATCTCAAAAACCAGATCAGAAGTTGTAACCAAACCATCTTTGATGAGAAAAATTCACTGGGCAGGGATTTTTCTTGTAAGAGTCCTGTGCCACCCCTGTGGCATGATGCAGGTGAGGAGGTGACTCTTTCTGGCCAAGCAGGTCATTAATGGGGTGAGTTGTGCTTTGGGGAGGCATCTTTTGAAAGCTTTCCTGTGTTAAAAGGTTCCTGGAGTTTTTCTAAGGAAACGAAAGGCCATGATTCAACTGCAGACACTTCAGGGGAGGCAGAAGTACTGCTCACTCCAGAGAGCCACAAGCAGGTGGCCAAGGTGGATGGTTGTCTTATTGCTTTTACAGTGAAAGACTAGGGCTTAAAAACATCGGGAAGACTTCTGGTCAAAGAATGGTTTGTTAGAAGGAGATTTGTCTTATGGGTCTTTCTCAGGCTGCATCCTGGCTGGGGGTACTAGAAATGTCATTGCTGTGGGTCTGTACCTGTCTGGTGCTCAACAAGAACAAAATTCCTTGGTGAAGCCTGTGCTGGCTGCTTCATCTTTTTCAGGTGACAACAAAGGAGTAACTGTGAAACTGAACTCCTGGACATTATTGCTAAATATATGGAATGATGGAGAGGGTGGAAAGGCTGGTTTCAGGTTAGAGCATTTAGAGATGAGAGCCCTGCAGCCTGAGAAAGGTTTTAGATACCTGAGAGTATCTAAAGATGAGAGCCTGCACTCACAATTAGAACCAAGACATCACAGTGGGAGAAGAGCTGATGGCTTATCGTCAGAGAAGAGGTTGGACATGGATCCTAGTGCTTGGGTTCACTCTCTGTAGCCTTTGGGTATGGGGCCAAATCAAGCTGTGACACTGCTCAGCAGAACCAGAACTCATTCATAGCAAATGCAAGTGTGTTCTGCAGAAGAGCTCTGCAGTCTGCACTTGTCCACTTGAACAACAGGCCTGAGCTGCTGAAAATGACAGGTCTGCCCTGCTTGGTTTTCTGCAGGAGGTAGAACAACCACAGTCAAACAAAAACCAACTTGATAGTAACTTAATGAGTTAATCATAACTGGGTTGTGGCAGGTGACTAGGGCTGGTTAACTTTGCTTGGAGAGAAGTGTTACTTCCTGTCTTCTAACCAGCACAGCTTGGGGAGTACTTTGACGTGGTGTTGGAGCAGAGTGGACAACAAACTGCCAAAGCTGGTCTCTTAATGCTGACAAGAGAACGTGATCTGGATGTGCTAGATGGAAGAAAATCGTCCTGCTTGGGGCTTGTTGGATTCTTCTGGGAATCACCTTGTCCGTCTTTCTGTCCTGTCTCTGGCAGGTCTATAACCTGACTCAGGAGTTCTTCCAACGAGGTAAACCAGTCAATGCCGAGAGCCAGAACAGTGTGGGCGTTTTCACACGGAACGTAGTGCGCAAACGCGTCAAGGCCGATCCAGATGACACAGAGGCCATCAAGAGGCTGAAGCTAGCCATGATCCAGCAGTACCTGAAGGTACCATCATTGTTGGGGTTTTTTTTCTGTTGTTTTAACTAAGAGCAGAGAAATCTTGAATGTCAGCCACCCCACCTGGCTAAGCCTGATCCGTGACTGGGGAGCTGCTTTCTGTGTTCTCTGGTGACGGGGCAGTTTGTTTCTGTTGACAGCTTTTCTTCATGACACATAGCCAAACACCGTTGGCTGCAAGAAATAACATCTTTCATTCTTTTTGTCTTTCATCTTACCTTAAACTTCCAGCTTTCTCATTAGAAAGGCTTTTCCCAGGCCCTCTTCAATTTTCTGGTGTGATTTAATGTTTTCTTACCACCTGAGGCTACTCTATTGCCTGCTTCTTGCAGTCAAGTCTTGTGCCTTACACCTGGGACCTGCCTGAGTGTCTTTTACCCCCCTCTGCCTCTGTCCGTATCTCAGAGACCAGAAGAAATGTAAATTTGCTGTTAGTAATTTGTTGAAGAAGTCCCTAGAAACCATTTTGAAGGTACAGCAATAAAATCAAAGGCAGAGTGTATAAACCCCATGTCCTAATCATCTTTCCTCACAGCTTCCCTTGTGCTTCTTATCTCCTTGATGACTTAGCCTAAATGAGATCTCTGTGGGATGAGGACTTAATGCGCCATCAAGCACTCGACAAGTAAAGTGGAACAGTCATTTCTGTTTCAATTATAATGACTTATAAAGGCTTATGAAGTGAGGCAGAGGAGGCAGGAGCACCCTGTGACGTGGGTACGGATATGGTTTGCAGTATTTACGGGTGGGAAGCTGAAACAAAGAGGTGTAAAGGCCTAAAGACCCTTACAGGAGATCTCAGATAAAGCTGAGATCTGAGCCCAGGTGTTCTGGGTGATGTTCTGATGTCTAAGGGTCCTAATCCATGAGCCTGTTGTCACAGGGCATCTCCACACCCTCCACATCAAAACTAGTTGGACAATATTAGTTGTGTGATACAGCCCTGCTTTTCCTGGTGGTTGCTTCTGTGGTTGCTACAGGTTGCCACAGCCAGAGACTTTTCTGCAAGCCCTGAAAATCCTTTCTCATGTGTAAATACCTGAGAACAACAAAGCTTCTCATACTGAGGGGTATCAGACCAGATCGGAGTGGCTGCTGAGAGAGTGGGGATTAACTCCTGTCTCAGGCAAAGTGTGCTCTTGGTAGTTGCCTGTTTTTCTCGCTGGCATTTCGCCTTTATGGTTGAAAGAATCAAATACATGACACTGCTTGTTAACTCCACAACATGGAATGTCCTGTTGAAGCATCTGGGTAGGAGCAGCGGCCAGCAGCAGGAGCCAGGGTGCAGGGTTTATGTTGTGAGAGTCAGTATTGTGTTGTGTCGGGCGAGTGTTGGAGAGGGTTAGCTCATGAAATGGGGCAGACTCAGAGGACAGGTCTTCTGGTGACCTGGCCTCTGGTCAACCTGGTGGCTGAGTTTAACCTCCTCAATCCTCATTGGAGCCATCGATCAACGACCAGGAAGGGGCCACCGCTTGTTTGGCGGTGCAGCCACAGAAGCAAGCTGTTGTACTTAGTACAGCTTTGACCTGTTTGCTTGACATGTTAACCCTGCACAGAGATTCCTGCCCTACACCGCGATGCTCCACAGGGAGAGGGTTGAGGCTGCCAGGCTTCCAAGCATGGTCATCAACACGTGGGAAGGCCTGGAAAATTGACCAAAAAGGTGAGGCAAGGGATTGCTGAAGCCTGAAATGGTTGAAGGCTTAGACCGTGCGAATCACTGTGACTCTGGTGATCTGCAGGTTTCAGGATCACCGTGTCCTACGCATCAGTATTGTCATTAGAAACTTATGACAGGACAAGGCAAACATCCTGCCTTTGTTCCAGGGACTGCTGGAAGCGACGACTGTGCCTAACGCTCCTGCAAACATTATCAAGAGCTTTGATAATCACATCAAGTGAATCAAGTGCAAGTGTCCTACCTCTTGGCATTTCCCTTTTCTGTCTCCTTCAGTTCCTCCTGTGCTGGGCAGATTGTTGGCTTGCTGCTTGCTGAGTGTTTGACAGCACGTTGAAAGCTGCAGGCAGCAGAAACAGCTGCCAAAAGTTTTCCACAGCTCCTCATGGGAGCATTTATTAACATTGGAAAGAGCATCTGATGAACAGAGCTCCAGCTTCTGCTGCAGGAGCACCAAGCAGCCAGTGCCTGGCCAGTGAGTTGAGTTTTAAATGATAGAAAACAGAACTGTAACCCAGAATCATGCAGAAGCAAAGACTGGATGATGCAACCACGACCGATGCAACCAAAGCTGATGCAGCTTGTTCCCGTGACGCAGTTGCTCTGGTTGGAATGAGGACTAAGAGCTGATTTTGTCAGATCCTAGTCCAAACGTGTCCTTACTAGCAAAGCTTACTGTGGTTTCAGAGTGGGGTTCAGGACTCCCAGCTGGTGCAGCTCCTCTGGGCCCTTGGAGTCTTGTGCTGTGGCAAAACTGAGTTGCTCTCTCTGTGCCAACATTGCTTTTGTGTTGGTTTTCCTCAGGTGGAGAGTTGTGAGAGCAGCTCCCACAGTATGGATGAAGTTTCGCTCAGTGAGTTTGGGGAGTGGACCGAGATCCCTGGGGCTCATCACATCATTCCTTGTGGCTTCATTAAAATCGTGGAGATTCTGGCCCGCTCCATTCCTGAGTCTGTCATTCAGCTCCGCAAGCCGGTCAAGTGCATCCACTGGAACCAGTCAGTCAGCAAGGAGATTGAGAGGGTGGCTGACCACAACAGTGACCTCCCCGAGGAGGACAAGGGCTCCGATGTCTTCGTAGAGTGCGAGGACTGTGAGTTCATCCCAGCTGACCATGTCATTGTGACTGTGTCCCTGGGAGTCTTGAAGAAACGCCACGAGAGCCTCTTTCACCCCCGCTTGCCTGAGGAGAAGGTGATGGCCATTGAGAAACTAGGAATCAATACGACTGACAAGATTTTCCTGGAGTTTGAAGAGCCTTTCTGGAGCTCTGAGTGCAACAGCATTCAGTTTGTCTGGGAAGATGAGGCAGAGAGCGAGAGCTTGACTTATCCCGAGGAGCTCTGGTACAAGAAGATCTGCAGCTTTGATGTACTCTACCCACCAGAAAGGTACGGCTATGTCCTGAGTGGCTGGATCTGTGGAGAAGAGGCTCTGATTATGGAGAAGTGCGATGATGAAACTGTGGCAGAAACCTGCACCGAAATGCTACGTAAATTTACAGGTCAGCCATCCTCTGGTTCTTTTGGTGGGTGGAGAAGAGAGGGAGACTGGGGTTGTGGTGGTCAATCACCGATGGGACAGAAATGCTCTGAAGTAATTTTTAGTTCTTTGGTATTTCACATCCCTTTGAGTGTGCTTCCACCTCCTGCTTGGGTGTGCCTGAAGGCTATTTATACAGGAGGGCTGATAACCAACTCAGGAAGTGGTAGGCAGAAGTGCTGGAGGATTCCACATCCTCTGCTTTATTTAGTCCCAAATAACTTCTTGAGCAGCCGGAGCTGTCAGTACTCCTGAGGGCTGAGCAGGCTGCGGAAAGCAGCACAGCAATTCTAGAGCCAGTTGGACTGACCTGTTAGACCAGCAAGGATGTGGTGGTTGAATCACATCCCTGACTTCCATCTCCAAAGAAATTTGGCTACCTCGCTTAAAACAAGGTGTCTCACTCACAGCTTCCTGGACTTCCCAGATTTCACGTTTCCTGAAAGAAGTAGCAGTTGACTCATTGGCAGTCTTGAAGTAGGAGTTAGAAGGGACCACAGGATCATCCAGTTCCAACTCCCCTACCATGGTCAGGGACACCCCACCCTAGATCAGGCTGGCCAGAGCCTAGGGTGGGGCGTCCGTGCCCATGGCAGGGGAGTTGGAACTGGATGATCCTGTGGTCCCTTCTAACCCAGACTGACTGTATGACTTGGTCTAGGTGATCCTGCTGTGGCAGGGGGGTTGGACTAGATGATCTTTCGAGGTCCCTTCCAATCCCTAATGATTCTATGAATTTATACATAATCGTTAAGCAATTATATGAGCAGTGACCGCCAAGGGTTGATGTACTTTGTGCTATTCTAGAGATGGTTCCATGATTAAACTACTTATATCTGCCTGCTAGCTTGTGTTAGCTCAATCTCAACATCCACTGGGTTCCTAACCTTAGCCATTTGGACCTCCAATTCACTGGAGACATTTGCCTTCCCAAGAGCAGCTTTCCCTGTGCTTGCAGACTGCTTGCTGCCAAGAACTTCTAGAGAAAGGGTCCTGGAAGATGAGGACTACCTGCCTACCTAACTGGCTACTGCCAAAAGAAGTGTTATGCTCAGCTTGTTGGCTGTTACGTTGGATGCTGAACCCGTGGCTGCCCTGCAGCCTGCAGAGAAGTAGATGAATTGATGATTGCTCAACTCTGGACAGCTTCTGCCTCCTGAGCTGTTGGCTTTCAGTAGTGTCGGGTATCTCCATGTTAGGTTGTGTGTCCTCACCTACACACCTTCTTTCCTCCTAACCTCAGTAGGTCAACTGCTGCTCTCTGCAGGTGTAGCAGAAGGCTCTCCTTCCCTCTGAGGCCAAGTTGTTTCAGTGCTGGCATACAGAACACAGAAACAGCCTTGTTTGCTGCAGCTCTTCCTGCTTAAAATCTCTTTTATAAAAACCACCTCAATTTACCAGTGGGAATTTGGCCTTTTGGGTCTCTCTTGGGTTAGCAGAGGGGAGTAAACTCTCCCTCCTCCTTCCTGCGCTCCTCACTGTTGTTATTGTGTTGGATTGTTCGCATATGTCGGCTGTTCCCCTCTTCCTCCCAGGACGGAAATAGGTTGGCACTTGCTCATCACTATGTGCTGCAGTTGCTCTTCCAGCTGATACTGCACCTGGTCCCCGTCCGTCGGACTCCTCGGCAGCGCAAGCTCTGCCTCAGCCTGCTGCTGCTAATCCGGGATTATCTAACCCTGGAGAGTTTCAGACTGAATGTACTGAGGTCTTGCACTCTGATGAACATTTAGTACATAAGCTGAGAGGTGGCCTTTTAGCTGCTCGAAACTACAGGAAGAAACCCTGTCTTTGGAGTGCCTGCACAACAGGACCTGTTCTCCTTTCTGCCTCTGCTAGTTTGCAGACATCCTCTTCACAAATATGGCCTCGCTGAGGTAGCGGGGTTTATGGTGTTAGCCTTGCTCTTGTTTTCTTCAGCAAGTTCCCCAGTTTCTTCCCAGAAGAAGCAGGACCTCACTGCTCATGTGGGCTAGGTCCCAGGCAGGCTGACAAAAAAGCAGCTTGCTCAAGTCTCCAAGCATCTTCCGTCTTCTCCATTAATTTTTTCCATTGGGAGTGTAAGAGGGGGCTTGACTAGCCAAGGGGTGAGCAGGGGGGACAAGACAGCCTGTGTCTGTGAGGGAGCCACCCAGGGAGGTGGTTGAGGCATCATCCCTGAATATGTTTAAAGATTGTTTCGATGTGGTGCTTAGAGATCTGGTCTAGTGGTGAACTTGGTGGAGTAAGGCTAATGGTTGGACTTGATGATCTCAAAGGTCTTTTCCAACCTGAATGATTCTATGATTCTAACCTGTTACACCTCACTTGGTGCTCTGTGTCATCTTCTGAAGAAGGTTTTCTCTACCAAGTGTGGAGAGAGACTAGTCAGTCGTGAAGGTAGCTAGTATGAGTCTTTTAATGTTCACTTTGCCTTTTGTAGCTTCCATGTTCTGGAATCCCCCCATTCCCATCTTATTCTTCTCTTAAGGAATTAGTACATTACCTGGAGGGTTCCCATCTTCAGCTGTGTTGTCCCAGTCTTGTGCAGGCCTTTGCTTTGGCTTCAGAGGGTGTCAGAGCAGTCCTACATTCACTCTTTTAGACTCGTTGTTATTTCACACCGAGAATTTCTCTCTGAAATTAGATGATTTGCCTCTGTGACCTGAAATTTCACATGTCAGTTAGTGCTGTGGATTACCTGGCTTTGCTTTGAAAAGCTCCCAGGATTGTCCCAACCTAAGAGCCATTGACAACTGCTGCTTTTCATGGCTGGAAAGTGGTGACTGCTAAATCTGATTAGATCAGAACAATTAGAAATCTCCCTTAGGTTTCTTTGTTGGTTAAACTCTGAGCATTAGAAGCCAGAAGGCAGTAAATGCAGATCTGCTCCCTTCTCAAGGACTTTTTGAAGGATGTCCTGAGTTGTTAGCTCCATGTGAGTGCCTGGGACATATCTCTCTGGTTGATCTCTGGGACAGATCTCTGTTGACCTTGATGGAATGGTAGACACCACAGATCTCTGTTGGCCTTGGTGGGATGGTAGACACCACAGATCTCTGTTGGCCTTGGTGAGATGGTAGACACCACAGATCTCTATTGGCTTTGGTGGAATGGTAGACACCACAGATCTCTATTGGCTTTGGTGGGATTAGATACCCTGATCTCAGGTAGATGACTAAATCTGGTGTCTTAATGTAGAGCTGTCAGTTGACTGTATGATGATCCCGTGCCTCATAATCAGCCCCACAACTGATAAATATGTCTAGCTACACTTCCCAGTAGCTGAATAAAGATGGGATCATGTGAGGCACATGGAGTTATCTTCCATAGCTTCACAAGGAGAAATCTCTGGCATAGAGATATGCCTCTTCCTGTTTTAATGATGGCTAGTATCCATTTTTAGCCATTTTATCTCTCTTCAGACAGTGAAAAAGTCGAAGTTTCCACACAGGTGCTAATTGCTGCTTTTATCTGTAGGCAAAGGCCCTGTGTTTACCCACCTTTTTAAGAGCAGATTGAGAAAGTCCAGTTAAATCCCTTCCTTGAGTGAGTGTGGCCCTCCCAGTCTTTGAAGTCTGTTTCAGGAACAACAGTTCAGGATCAGAGCATGTGCTCTGTGTTCCAGTCTGACCTTCAACCAAGTTTCCCATCTCCGTGGGCTGCAGAAACTGAGGTCTCCTGGTTTTTCTCTTGGAAGCAGCTCCTTGCACTACAAGGTGCAAAGGCACAGGACTTAAGCAGTGGACACTTGCACCACGCTAATGCAGTCTGATGTGTTGGAGAAGCTTAAAGCAGCTCCTGAGAGCTGGTACCTCTGCACCACGCAGCAGATGTGCTCCAGCTTTGGTTCCGTTTGTTGTAGATCTGCCTCATGATGTCCCCAGGCTACTTAGCCCTGCTGGCAGCTGGCTCAGTACCTCTTCCTGGAGCTCTGCCGTCTGCCCACGGCCACAGCCTGTTGCTTGTGCTGCAGATTCCCTTGTGATGAAGTTGGAGATGATGATGTGGAAGCCTGGAAGCTTAACTCCCCTATGGCAAGGCTGCTGTTTGCCTGCTTGTGTACACACAGCACAAGGTGGCCCACAGGAAACGTGAGAGAGGGACAAAGCTGTTGCTTTTAGCAGTCTGAGCCACCGCTCTGTTCGATACTGCTGGGTCTGTGCAATTGTTCATTGGGCTGGTGACTCCACAAACCTGAGCTTCAGTCCTTTAGCAAACTGGAGGCTTTACCTGCAGGCTGAGCTGGTAACAACGTGTGTCCCTAATGTTAATCGTTATCAGCATCTCATACTGAAAATCTCCTGGGTGCCTTGACAGTGGGGCGGGAGAACATGCACCATCTGCAGAAGAGGCACCACCAGCCCTGGGCTGCATGTGGAAACACATGATGTGATTGTTTCTGTGCAATGCAGAGCGATGGGTGACCGCATCAGCCCCATTTGCTGGTGTGTTGTCTGACAACGTTGAAGATGTGTGTTCTCCTGGGTTTTCCCACACCCCATAAATATAAAACATGAGAACTTACTTCTTTGATGCGTCTGAGTGCTCCCTGTTCTCAGACTCCCTTGGGCTTTTCACTTCCATCCCAGGCATTCCTGCTTTGAAGATTCTTGGAGCAGCACAATTTGGAGGCTTTGTTATGCTCAGCTCTCACTCCTGAAACAACAGGAGTAAGTTGTAGGATGTGTTCTGTTTGTGTTTATTTGCTAGCCTGTGCCGTATTTTGCTCTGGGCGTTGGTGGTTTGGAGATGTTCTGGGTGTACTCTGTCAGGGCACCCACGTGCCTTGTTAGGAAGAGTTTCTTCACCAAAAGGGTCGCCAAACATTGGAACAAACTGCTCAGAGCAGTGGTTGAGGCATCGACTCTGGAGGTATTTAAGCAACCTGTGGACCTGCTGATCAGGGACATGGTTTACCTGTGGCCTGGGTCAGAGGTTGGACTTGATGATCTTAAAGGTCTCTTCTAACCAAAGATATTCTGTGATCCTGTGGCTTTGCTCTGCTTTGACCTTGGTTTTCATCCTTCTCGTTGACACGCAGTAGTCCCAGAACCAGTAGCTAAACCAGGGAAGCAGCCTGGTCCTGATTTTATGGAGATAAATAGCTATTTACTAGGGCTAAATAATGTGGTGCCTCACTAGTCTAGTTGGATGCCTCCTTCTTTATGAAGACAGTGAGGAAATTTGGATCTTCTTCATAGCAGGCTAAGCACACTGAGGTGTTCCAGAGTCAGAGTCTGGAGCAGGCACAGAAACTCTGCAACATGCAAACATGTTTGAGTTACTCATGCTGCTTCTTCAGCAGCTGCAGGTTGCATCAAGGGTAGTTCTTACCTTGCCTGCAGAAAGAATTTATCTTCGTTGCACTTCTCCATATCCCCTCTCCCTGTTCCTCTGCTGCCAAGCCAGACACGATCGTGGGATGCAAGCGAAATCTTGGTCAGTGACACACAGATATCTCAAACCAGCCTAGTAAGAGTGACCACCTGTTTCAGTTCTACCTGAGGCTCTTGTGCCACCAGCTGGTGGGTTGTCATGGGCAGAGTCCTGGATCTCATGTGCTCCTGCACTCTTTGGGATGGGCATGGCTGATGACGGTCCTATGGTTCACTCAGGTGCCCCTCTCCTCTAGGTCCTACACTCTCTTAGCAGCAGAAATCCTACAGCAATCTAGAAATCCTTCTTCCAGCTCCAAAAGCCTTCTTTCTATACTCTGTGCATGAGATGGATTTGTTGGATTTTAGGTTAACTATGTGGAGTGACTGAGTAGCAGTTGGGGTGAGGAGTGCAGGTCCTGACAGGTTTTCCTATGCCCCTGCAGAATGAGGGTTTTCCCTCCAACATCCTCATCTGTGTTCCTCTCTGTGAAGATTACAGAACAGAACATCAGGGATTGGAAGTGACCTCGAAAGATCATCTAGTCCAATCACCCCGCCACAGCAGGATCACCTAGACCAAGTCACACAGGAACACATCCAGGCTGGTTTTAAACATCTCCAGTGAAGGAGAATCCACAACCCCCCTGGACAGCCCCTTCCCGTGCTCTGTCACCCTCACTGTGTAAAGTTCCTTCTCTTATTGATGTGGAACCTTGCTGGCACCCATTGCCCCTTATCCCATGACTAGATGACATTGAGATGAGCCTGGCTCCATCCTCTTGACACCCACCCTTCACACATTTATAGACATTGATGAGGTCACAGTTAAACACCTAAGTGAGACAAATCATGCACTGGGTCACCACTGGCAAACAAGATCAAGAAGCACTCATATTTCCAAATGAACCGTGTCCAGGGTTCTCCAAAGCTTCCCAATCTCTGAGGAACATCAGATCATTAGTCTTCCCCAAAACAGAAGACTGCAGCTGGGACTAAAAGGGTTGCTGGTTTGGTTGTGTTGATACTTAGAGCTCAGTGACAAAAAAGAGCTGGTTTAGAGCCCCTTTCCCGTGGCCAGCTGGCTCTGCTGGGATGTGTCTTCCATAAACCAGACGGAATAGGTGACACTCCACACCTTGCACAGGGAAAATACGAGAAAGCTCTTGTTTTCCCTCAGACCCAGTCTTAACTTTTTCTCTTCTCCTATTTCCTGCCCAGGGAATCCAAACATTCCGAAACCTCGCCGGATCCTGCGGTCCTCTTGGGGCAGCAATCCCAACTTCCGTGGATCCTACTCTTACACCCAAGTTGGGTCGAGTGGGGCTGATGTAGAGAAACTTGCGAAACCACTGCCTTATGCTGAAAGCTCCAAAACTGCGGTAAGTGTGGCCCAGATGGGTTCTGTGCCAAGAGGACTGATGAAATGCTGGGCAGCAGGTTTCCTCTGGCTGGGGGTTGTTTGAAAGAGACAATCTCCAGCTGGGCCCCCAGTCGTGTGTTTTTCAGTGTTTTACACATAACCCTCTGGAGAAAAAGCATCTGTAGGATTGTGTTTGGAATCTCAACATCCCGGGGATTCCATCTCTGAAATGGTCAAGGGGTGGACCTCTGAGTGGCTTTTGGAGTCCAAATCTAAAGGCAATGGGGTGATGAACATGCAGTCCCCAAGCATCCGCTGAGTCCATCCCACCAAGTAGTATTGTTTAGCACAGACATCTATGTAAAAAGACAGGGGAAGCTTTAGGAATCCTTTTCTGTGGTGTTGGGGGAAAGAGGCACCTGCCTCAGAGCTGAGCTGTCTCACTATTGCTGTGGGAGATAAGACACTGTGTCTCGCCCTGTGGGTTTTGACACGAGACTGATGTCTCTTCTGAAACTGCAGTCCAGAAGAAGAAAATCCATAACACCTAAAGGGGTGAAGTGCAACTTAGGGGAGTAGAAAGAGGAGCTGACAGAGATGTGATGCACTCAGGGACTCGGGCAGATTTGTTTGAGGTTGGTTGAGCCAGAATCTGGCTCGGTACTGGTGCCTCAACCCTGCAAACATCTGTCAAACATCTCTGTGTGACCAGAGCAATGAGGATAACCTTGACTTTGTCAGACATAGGATCACAGAATGGAAGGTTTGGAAGAAACCTTAAAGCCAGTTCCATCCCTCTGCCATGGGCTTGGACACCTCTCACCAGACCAGGTTGACCAGAGTTCTATCCAACCTGGCCTTGAAAACTTCCAGGAATGTGGAACAGGCTGCCCGGGGGGGGGTTGTGGAGTCTCCTTCACTGGAGATGTTTAGAACCAACCTGGATGTGTTCCTGTGTGACTTGGTCTAGGTGATCCTGCTGTGGCGGGGGGATTGGACTAGATGGTCTTTCCAGGTCCCTTCCAATACCTAATGATTCTGTGATATCCATAATCTGTCTGGGTAACCTGCTCCAGTGCCTCAGCTCCCTCACAGAGAGGAATGTCTTCCTCAGCTCTGGTCTACATTTCCCCTCCTGTGCTACCCTGCATGGTACATCCCACTGGGGTTTCGAGAACCAGTGCTCTAAAAACACTGGTGTCATCTCACGGGGACATGGACGCCATTGATCTTTTCCGCTGTTCTCTTCTCAGCCAATGCAGGTGATGTTCTCTGGGGAGGCCACGCATAGGAAGTATTATTCCACAACCCATGGTGCTGTGCTTTCTGGGCAGAGAGAGGCTGCCCACCTCATCGAGATGTACCAGGACCTCCTGCAGTGCCACAATTGAGAAGCTCCGTGTCTGCCAACACCACTGGCCCCCAAACCGTTGTAGAGGTGTATGGAGGGGTTCTTTGTTTCTTTCTCATTTCACTTCAGATGATCAGCTTTTATCTTTTTCTATTAAAACCAGAAAAACCCTAACTGTTTAAAAAATTAGTCCTCAGTAGCTCCATTTCTGTGTGCTCTGTTGTTAACAGAAGAAGGGTGCTCCTGTTGTCTAGTAAACTCTTTCTTTGTCATTTTAACTCTACCTTCACTTTTGGTGCCTATCACATGTACTATTACTTGTTTTCTTTCTGTATTGTAAGTGCCTTCGATACTGAAATAAATGTTGTAATAAGATGTGGTGCTTCTGCTCTTCACGGACGCTTTGCCCAGGAGCACGCAGCTCTTTCATTGGATGTCATGGAAACAGGGATTTTCAGTCTTCCTGCAACAATGTGGAGTAGGGGGATCTTGAATCACAGAATCATTAATGTTAGAATCATGGAATCATTGGAAGGGACCTCAAAAGATCATCTAGTCCAGTCCGCATGCCAAGAGACCTCTAAGATCCAGTCCAGCCATCAACCCAACCCGACCCTGCTCACTAAACCATGTTCCCTAGTGCCACGTCTACACAGCTTTTGAACACTTCCAGGGATAGTGACGCCACCCCCGCCCTGTGCAGCCTGTTCCAGTACCTGGCTGCTCTTTCAGTGAAGGAAATGTTCCTAATGTGCAATTGAAACCTCCCCTGGCACAACTTTAGGTACTGGCACAACTTCAGATGTGTGTAGGTACTCCACATCCACACAGACCTGGATACTCCATGTGCTGGTTGATCTTACAGATGGTTCAAAGAATTGCACCAAAAAAGGACAGTCCTTTGTCCAAATTAGCACAGAAACCCCTCCAGGTTGCTCGCTGTGTAACTCCATGTGCCATCCAGAGGGACCTGGAGAGGTGGACAAAAGCCAACCTCATGAGGTTAAACAAGACCAAGTGTAAGGTCCTGTATCTGGGTCGAGGCAAACCTAAGCACAAATACAGGCTGGGCAGTGACTGGCTGCAGAGTAGCCCTGAGGAGGGGGACTTGGGGGTGCTTGTGGACCAAAAGCTCAACATGAGCCAGCAGTGTGCACTTGCAGCCCAGAAGGCAAAACATATCCTGGGCTGCATCAGGAGAAGTGTGGCCAGCAGGTCAAGGGAGGTGATTCTCCCCCTTCTACTCTGCTTTCACGAGACCCCACCTGAAGGGGGCCTACAAAAGGGCTGGGGAGGGACATTTTAGGATGTCAGGTAGTGATAGGACTAGGGGGAATGGAGCAAAGCTGGAGATGGGTAGATTTAGACTGGATGTGAGGAGGAAGTTCTTCACTGTGAGAGTGGTGAGAGCCTGGAATGGGTTGCCCAGGAAGGTGGTGGAGGCCCCATCCTTGGAGGTGTTTAAGGCTGGGCTGGATGTGGCTCTGGCCAGCCTGATCTAGGGTGGGGTGTCCCTGCCCATGGCAGGGGAGTTGGAACTGGATGATCCTGTGGTCCCTTCTAACCAAGACTGACTGTGTGACTTGGCCTGGGTGATCCTTCTGTGACAGGGGGATTGGGCTAGATGATCTTTCGAGGTCCCTTCCAATCCCTAATGATTCTATGATCTCACTGCCACTTTGTGTGGGCTTTGGTGCTTCATAAATCATAGGACCTTGAGTTAGTCACCTGTAGTTCATGCAGAAATGTCAGCTCACACGGGTTCAGAAATGCATCACAGAAACTGTGTCTTATGGGGAAGAATCTCTCTGAGCTGGGGTTTTCCTACTCCAGCAATGTAATGTGGACCACAGGGGTCCTGTCAGCGCAGAGCTAGCAGTCCTGTGGTGGGGGAGAAAACCATTTGTACGCTGTGTTTAAGCTGCCCTTAGTGCATTGAGAGAATCTCCACTGACCCTTCCTGGAAAAAAGGGCCTTAAATTTTTTGATGAGTTCTGCCTTTAGTCACTGAAGTGTGTGTGTGGTCACCACTAACCCACGTCCTTCAGCACCACATCTCCACTGCTTTTCTATTCCTTCAGGAATGATTACTCCACCACAGACCTGACAACCCTTTTGGGGAAGAACTTATTTCTCATGGCCAACCTAAACCTGCCCTGGCATAACTTGAGGCCATTTCCTCTCATCCCATCACTTGCTCTTTGGGAAAAGAGACTGACCCCCATCTCACTCCAATCTCACGAAGTTCAGGAAGTTGTGGAGAGTGAGAAGGTCTCCCCTGAGTCTCCAGGCTAAAATCTCCCTGCTCAGTTCCTTCACCCACTTCTCAGAGCACCTATGCACCAGACCCTTCCCCAGCAACATTGCCCTTCTCTGGACACACTCTAGCACCTCAATGTCCTTGTAAATGTGGAACAGGAAGATCTTCACAGAGCCTGGAATCCACTGAGTGGTGTGGGATTACGGGTGGTTTTGGATTACTTGTTCTGGCTTTGAGCCTCATCCCAGCCCAGCAGTGCTCGGTGCTGCTACAGCATCTGCAGAACGTGCATGTATGTGTCCCCTGCACCCTCGCCAGGGACCTTATGAGCCGTGGTGCATTGAGGTCAGCAGGTCACTTCTGAGGATGCCTCTTCATGTTTTGATGTCACTGGGGCTGACACTGGACTCTTCAGGAGACATCGCCTTTCTGGGAGGCTTTGTAGTGGGAGGGTTTGAAGCTCAGCCTTCTGCTTTTTGAAGTTTACCTTCAGAGTCCTTGCTGCAGGGACCCTGTCACACTTGGCTCTGCTCCTCCCCTGGGTTAAGAGCTTCTGTGAGGACCTGTGCTCCCTTGTTCATGTAAAAATCACAGAATGTGTTTGGCTGGAAAAGATCTTTAAAGGTCATCCAGTCCAATCCAATGAGCAGGGACACAGAATCATAGAATCGTAAGGGACTGGAAGGGACCGCGAAAGATCATCTAGTCCATTCCCTCTGCTAGAGCAGGACCACCTACTCCAAGTCCCACAGGAACATATCCAGGAGGGTCTTAAATATCTCCAGTGAAGGAGACTCCACAAACCCCATGGGCAGCCTGTTCCAGGGCTCTGTCACCCTCACTTGAAGAAGTTCCTTCTGATATTTGTATAGAACCTCCTCTGTTCCAGCTGACACCCATTGCCCCTTGTCCTATCACTAGATGTCATTGAGAAGAGCCTGGCTCCATCCTCCTGACACTCACCCTTCACATATTTATAGACATTAATGAGGTCACCCATCACCTACAGCTAGAACAGGTTGCACAGAGCCCATCAAGCCTGACCTTGAAATCTTCCAGGGATGGAGCTTCTATCACTTCTCTGGGCAACCTGTTGCAGTGTTTGACCACCCTCACTGTAAAGAACTTTTTTCTAACATCCAATCTAAATCTACCCTGCTCTAGTTTAAAGCTGTTGCCCCTCATCCTGTTCCTGTACACCCTTGTGAACAGCCCCTCTCCAGCTTTCCTGTAGCCCCGTTCAGGTATTAGAAGACTGCTACAAGGTCTCCTTTGAGCTTTCTCTTCTCCAGGCTGAACAACCCTCACACTTTCAGCCTATTCTTGTAAGAGATGTGCTCCATCCCTTGATTATCTTCATGGCCTCCTCTGGATCTGCTCCAACACGTCAACATCCTTCTTGTGTTGAGGTCTCTGCAGCTGCACACAGTCCTCCAGGTGAGGTCTCACCAGAGCAGAGGGGCAGAATCTACTGGCTTGTGCTTCAACTGCACATCCTCCAGCTTAGTGGGAGCCCTCTGCCTCAGCCTAACCAGCCCTGACCTGTGCAGATGTGTGGCAGCAGGCCCAGATGTTAGGACCTCACAAAGTTTTACCTTGACCTTGTGAAAGGTGCCATCGGGAACAAGACAAACAATGACTTCTCTTCCCTCAGGGATATAAATCCTGAGGGTTTTTCAAGCCAAGCGAGGGAAATGTTGACACCAGCAGAGTTTTAAAGTGTCTAAACAGTTCCTAAAAATAAAGTTTTCCAGGCAAAGATGACGCCTGTTTAGTTGTTGCCTTATCTCTCTGTGTTGCCTTGATCCATCTGGGTGGCTGCTGGCCAAGGCTTCACGCAAGGAGGGAGGAATGTGCCTGGTTTGGCATCTGCTCTCCCGTTCAAAGGATGCGACTCTCCCTGTGCTTTTCTGGGAGGCATCTGGTGTGGGAGTCACATTGCCTCACTGCAGCTATGGATGTCCAGCTGATAACTGTGGTACAGAGGGTCCTTCTGGAGCCAACAGTGAGAGGGAGAAGAACCTCTCCAGAGGGTGAGTCAGTGCATCCTGAGACAGATGTGTGGAGCAAAGGCACCATCTCTGACTGACTCCGCAACCTCAGCTAAGCCGTGCGCAACCTCTGTTGTTGTGTGGAGCTGAGACGCTCCCCTGGCTGCTGGGAAGAGCTGCAGCATTTTGGCTTTATGATGTTCTTCTCTCATTTTATCTTGGCTTTTACCAGAGCTTCACCTCAAGGAGCCAGAGCTGGTTTATTGCAAAGTGGGAACACAGGAGAAAAACAAATCCTTTGGGCATATGAGGCTGAGGAAAAGCCGAAGTTTTACTTTCTCCCATGGCTTCTTCGTCGTGGGATATCCAAGAAGAGCAGCTATGCTCTTCAGGGTTTCTAAGCTCCCTTTTCTACTTTGTGCAGACACTGTGGTGGTACTGTCTGGTTTTGCTAAACAGGGGTGGATGTCAGTGATGTCTCAGCTGATGGGTTTCAAGGCATTCAGAATGGAATGTCCCACCACACTGTTTTGTTAATAAAGGGTCTTCGTGGCTTGTCGCACGGTGCCATTCAGCCTGGGCTCCTGGTGTATCCCATGAGTAGTAGGAGTCCTCAAAGACATCAAGGACACTGGGCAGGAACTAGTAAAGAAGACAGGAAGAACCACCAGCAGCTTGGGATGTTGCTCTGTGTTCAGCCGTACACTGCGTTGGGTTGTGCGTTCCTGGGAGGTTGCTGCTGCTCAGGGATCACTAAAGCCACTGCCTCTTCTTTCTCAGCCCAAACACAGAACTGGGTTGGGTGGGAAGGTACCTTCAAAGCTGCTTCAGTCCACCCCCCTGCAGTGAGTAGGTACATCTGCAACTAGAGCAGGTTGCTTGGAGCCCCAAGGTCCAACCTGACCTGGAGTGGTTCCAGGGATGTGGCTTCTACCATCTCTCTGAGGAACCTGGGCCAGGGTCTAACCACCCTGGCAGTGAAAATTTTCTTCCTAATTTATCATCTAAATCATCCCTACTCTTTAGACTAAATCATCTTTCAGTCTAAAACCATCACCCCTTGTCCTGTCACTACACTTCCTGGCAAAAAGTCCATCCCCATCTTCCTTATAGCCCCTCTTTAAGCACTGAAGTCTGCTCTCAGGTCTCCCTGGAGCTTTCTGTTCTCCAGCTGAACATCCCCAACCCAAATGTCCCCTATTCTAGAGGCTTTTTCCTGCATGAAGATGCCGAACTGGAAAAAAGAAGGTAAAACACACAGCGTGGTAAGAGTTGCAGATTTCTACTGGGTGCCCTTGGGACAGACCTGCCCAGAGGTCAGCACATTAATGTCTGTGGGCTTTGTCTGCCTCATCTGTAGTGCCTGACACCCCTCAGCACATCAACCCGGCTTCTCCAGCATCTTTGCGCTGTGGCGTGAAGCAAAGAGCCTCTGGAGGTCTGAACCAGCTTAGGGTCACCTCAGAGTGCCTGAAGGATGCCCAAACACAGCAAACCCTAAGTGCCAGCAGTGAGCACCTGTAAAATCACAGATAGTTAAGCGATGAAAACAGTGAGGTTGGTGGGGCTGGGTATTTTCCCCTCCTGTGGCCATCCACCCCTGATGTGAGACCACTGACTTCTCTGATGACCACCTTGCGCAACTGAGCACAGCCCAGGGAAAGGTGGGTTTATGCTGCCATCTTGTGGCATCAACATTTTACTGCCTCAAAATTAAAAGGTTGGTCATTTTAATGTTGGTTAATGTTGTTTTAATCAACAGTAAAAGTGATCCGATATCAGAATATGGTGAGTGAGGCAGGAGACCAGAGGGTCAGCACAGACACTGTCTGGGGAGCAGGTCCCTTATCCACTCCATGGGGTTGAAGGCCTCAGTAACCCAAGTTTTAGGAGTGAACTTGTAGAGTAGGGCTGATGGTTGGACTCAATGGTCCCAAGGGTCTTTTCCAACCTCCATGATTCTATGGTGTCAGGGACTTTCCTGATAGGACTAGCAGGAGCTGTGGCAGGTAGGGTGTGGGGTTCTCTAGTTTGGATGAAAGAGTTTCAAGCTAAATGAGGGGAGATTTAGATGAGATCATAGGAAGAAATATCTCCCTATGAGGGAGGTTGCCCAGGGAGATTGTGGCTGCTCCATCCCTTGAAGTGTCTAAGACCAAGCTGGACGAATCTCTGGGCAACCTGGTCTGGTGAGAGGAGTCTCTCTGTCTCTCCTCCCATCCTCTTCCCCTACTATATTCCCTTGTTGGTTTGCATGAAAGTGGGCTGGTGCCCACGTGGACTGTCCTCCACCAGTAGGTACAGGTGACATCTCATTAGAGGGGCAGGCCACAGGGTATGAGCTACTGGCATGAAACTTGCCCAAGCAAAGGACTTCGATCCCAGCAACACCAGCGTTGTCCAGTACAAAAACCCACAACTCCCTTCTTGAAGCACTCTGAGTGATTCCCTGACACCAGTTAGCTGAGTGGCTTCAGAGCTCAGTGGTTTGCTTGGGTATCTGCAAGGGGAGACCCCTGAGTGCTGGACCAGCTGTAAAACCAGTATCTGTGTTTGGAGGAGAAGCAGCAGCACCCATTTCCTCACAAGCAGCGTGGCCCCAGCCAGGACGGCTGCCACAGGGCAGTCTGCAAGATTTTTGGCAGGTGCTTGACGGAAAGGCAACAGCTCAGGCTGGAGATGTTGATTTAGGAGGGAAGAGATTAAGAAGTAGAACAGCAGAGGGAAATACATCATGTTTGGCTGCAGTGGGTGAGGACCCGGCTGGTGGGACACCAGGAATCACAGAACATTAGGGATTCGAAGGGACCTCAAAAGATGATCCAGTCCAATCCCCCTGCCAGAGCAGGATCACCTACACCAAGTCCAGGAGGATATTAAATGTCTCCAGAGAAGGAGACTCCACAACCCCCCCGGGCAGCCCCCTCCAGGACCCTGTCACCCTCACTGGGAAAAAGTTACAGAATCACAGAATCTGTCGGGGTTGGAAGGGACCACAGGATCATAGAGTTCCAACTCCCCTGCCATGGGCAGGGACACCCCACCCTAGATCAGGCTGGCCAGAGCCACATCCAGCCCAGCCTTAAACACCTCCAAGGACGGGGCTCCAACCACCTTCCTGGGCAACCCATTCCAGGCTCTCACCACTCTCTCAGTGAAGAACTTCCTCCTCACATCCAGTCTAAATCTACCCATCTCCAGCTTTGCTCCAGTCCCCCTAGTCCTGTCGCTACCTGATATCTTAAAAAGACCCTTCCCAGTCTTTTTGCGGTTGAAGTAGTTGGCAGGTGCTCCAGGGAGGATTTGAGGCTGTCGTCGGTGGTGCGGTTGGGTGCTGGGGGATGACAGCAGAGCAAGGAGCGAGGGCACGCAAGCATGCTGCGATGGGAGGGTGGTGAGCCAAGGTCTGCAGCGGTGCTGTGCTGAGAGTCACCAGCTGAGGGCCTTCAATCTCCAAGAAACTTCAGTTCAGGGACAGCTGCACAAAACTTCAACACGGCTCCGGCTCACTTAATCGCAAATCTGCTGACAGGTAGCTTAGAAGTCCACCCTGATGCTGGAGATGTTTAGACCATCTTGGTAACACCTGGATTTGCTTGCAGTCATCAGTGTGCCCAGAAATCACTGCTTGTTGCTTGTCCTGCTGCTGTTCTGTGAGTGAACGGGTTGAATTTTCCCTCTTCCGTGATGACAGCCGTCGTGTTCCTGTGTGATAGGAGACTTACAGAAGCCAGGAGCTGTTCTCTTGTCCAGTCCCACACGTCTCCCCTTTCTGGATGATCCTGTGGTCCCTTCTAACCTTGACTGACTCTATGACTTGGTCTAGGTGATCCTGCTGTGGCAGGGGGGATTGGACTAGATGATCTGTCGAGGTCCCTTCCAATCCCTAATGATTCTATGATTCTGACCAGGACCACACCTGCCTGCTCATTGCTGAACGGAAGGCCAACAGCATCTTGGGGTGGATCAGAAAAGGGGTGGTTAGCAGATCAAGAGAGGTTCTTCTGCCCCTCTACTCTGCCCTGGTGAAAGCACATCTGGAATACTGTGGCCCCTCACCTCATGAGGGATGTGGAGCTGCTGGAGGGAGTCCAGTATAGGGCAACGAGGATGATGAAGGAAGTGGAGCACCTTCCTTGTGAGGAGAGGTTGAGGGAGCTGGGTCTCTTGAGCTTGGAGAAGAGGAGACTGAGGGATTACCTCATTAATGTCTAGAAATATGTGAAGGGTAGATGTCAGGAGGATGGAGCCAGGCTCTTCTCAATGTCATCTAGTGATAGGACAAGGGGCAATGGATGTAAGCTGGAACATAGGAGGTTCCACATCAATATCACAAGGAACTCTTTCCAGTGAGGCTGACAGAGCACTGGAACAGGCTGCCCAGGGAGGTTGTGGAGTCTCCTTCTCTGGAGACATTTAAAACCCTCCCGGATGTGTTCCTGTGTGACATGGTCTAGGTGATCCTGCTGTTGCAGGGGGTTTGGACTAGATGATCTTTCAAAGTCCCTTCCAGTCCCTGAAAGATGACTCTATGTATAAGCCTACAGCAGTCACAGAGGGACACCTGATAGTTTAGTCATGACCTTCTGCTACCTCACTCCTGTTTCTGGACAGCATGGTGCTCAAAGGGAAGACACCAAAAGAACATGTGGGATCATACAAGGGATGCTTTGACCTCATGGCAGATGAGTGCCTGCACTGGCTTTTCATTCAGTCAGTAGCTGGAATAAGGACCTTGAGCAAGGATTTTGGTTTGCTCTGTCCTACAGCTTTGTGGCTGGTTTGCATCCAGTTGTTGGGTGCTACCACTCACAGCTTAGCAGGAGAATCCATCATGCTCTCAGATGTTTCTGCTGAGGTGCCTTGGTCCAAGAAGGTTATCCACGGCTTGGCAATGATTTTCTGAGATGGTTTGTAGCCCCATGGATTGCTCTGCAAGCAGAACCAGAGTCTGAACTGGACCTGTTGGTGTAAGGATAGACTCAGGCCCCTGTTTAAAGAATGTCTACTGTGGGGTGGCCACCTCAGAGGCTGGTTTTGGCATGTCAGAGCTGGGTGCACACCTCATTCATGGACACCACCCCTCCTGATGGTCCTCTGATGTAGAGAGGGAAGTGGCTGTAGCCTACATGAATTGTAGTCAGGTCCTGTCTTTAGAAGCATCTCGTCACCTGTCTGCACGTGACATGTGGCCACCATTGTCACATGCTAGACACATTCTGGTTGTATCTCATTCTGCTCTTCCATCATGCATGGGGTCTCAGTTGGACCCTGGTATCTTCCTTCTTTTCTCATGTCTAGGGACAACCTACTGGAAAGATTCAGCTCTGTTATGTTTTGAAAAGAAACCAGAAACCTACCACTGCACCCCTTTTTCTCTCATTTCATTTGAAAAGCTCAACAGCTCCTCTGCTGAGGTGTGTTTGTCTATCATCTTCATCACAGGAGGACTCATCTGTAAACAAACAGGAACATTTGATGCCACATCTCCCCTTTCCCAAGAAGAATATCCACTTTAGATTTTACAAACGCCCCCCCAACAAATAAACTGAGGTCTGATCTTCAGATTTCTGCTGCCCTTTCCATGAAAACACTCAATTAATTCCCTTGTAGCCACATTCTGATGGGTCTGCTGGGAAGGACCTGGTGAATTTCAAGGCCATTTCATGAGACACCTTTCTGCTGCGACTTTTAAACAAAACCATCATCTCCAATGAATAGGGCTATCAAGCTGCCTGCTGACACAATCAGCTCTGAAGGGACCAGGCTTTCAGCACAATCAGGACAGAGGAAAGACTTCCCGTAAAACCTTTTCAGACAAGGATTAATTTTAGTCCCACCGTCTGAATCATGTCTGGAGCCGATGCTGTCGGTGCATTGTGTGTGGCCCTCTTAGCAAGGGATGTCTCCTCTTGTCTAAGCCTGTCTGCCACCTCACAGGACTGTATTTTGGGGTGGAAAAGCTGCATTTGAAACCCTGCACAAAGCCCCACATCGTTAGAAGAACTGCAGTGTCACCACTACCAGGTAACTTGGTCTCTCAGATGTTCTGCACACAAATGAGAAGTAGCAGCACAGGGAGAAAGACCAAATGGATAATAAGAGGTGGGGGTCTGCGGAAAGGGTGGACTTGGACAAAAGGACCCTTAAGTTATCTGGACCTGTGTGCAGTTGTCACTGTAGATGAGTCACAGTTTGATTACCTTGAGCTGAAAACTCTTTGTCATGGGTCAGACTGGGCTGGCCAGGAGACACATGACAGGTGCTCTCTATTAACCCCTTTCCCTCCCCAGAGGAAATAAGGGAGAGAGACTTGGAAGCCCCCCTGTTATACATTATATTTCTGTACTTATATATTTTAAATCTATTCCAACATAATTTAATGTATTTTGTTTTAAATATTCAGTATATAATTATATATCTATAAACTTGAAAGTATTATCACTCCCAGAGGTCTCTTAAGCACAGGCTGCCCATGCTGGTGACTTTATGAAGTGACCCCATAACCCTGAATTCACCAGACCAGTTCCAAACTCATTTTCCAGCAGGATCCCTTCCCAAAGAGAGGGCTGGCCCTGCACTCTCCATCCTCCTTCCCATTCCCTTCAGCCTGTGCATGGTGTGACGTCCTTGCTATGCGGTACCACCCCTGCTGCTCCAGCACAAACACTTCACTGGGAAATGCAGGACTGGGAGAGAAGGAGCTTTGCTGAGCCAGGTGAGGCTCATCACCACTCACCTCTGCTCTGAGGACAGTCGAGACGTTCCTCACAAGCCTGAAGGACTCATTCAATTCATCTGGGGTTGGGGTAGGTTCTCTCGTCAGGATGGCTGAGGATAAGCAGCTGACCAGCCCTTATAAGGGACACAGAATGGGTTCTTCTGTGGGTGGAGAGAAAGAGCAAATAAGATAAAGGTGGAAGGATGTGGTTTTGGAAGAGAGATCTCTGAGACACAGGTGCTTTGAAGACAGCCCCAAGCACGCAGGTTGCTGGGTGCAACAGAAGAAAGAAAACAAATTTTTCATTACTCTGAAAGTGTTTGGAATCGTTGAGTGGTTTAGATTGTGCTCATATAGGCTTCTAAATGGAAGGGTCTCCTCACAGCTTTTTCTGACCCCACCCTCCAGCAGCAAACAATCCAGCGCACCTCACCCTTGAATCTTGTTAAACAGTCACACTTCCTGTTCAAACTTTGATAAACTGAGGTGCTGGAGAGCTCTGCAGAGAGGGGCAACTGGGCTGGGTAGTGGTCTTGAGAAGAGGTTTTATTAGCAGAGGCTGAGGGAACTGGGGCTGTTCAGCCAGGAGAAGAGAAGGCTGAGGGGAGACTGCATTGCTGTCTAGAGCTGCCTGAAGGGAGGTGGTAGTGAAGTGAGGGTTGGTCTTTTCTCCCTAGGAACTAGTGATAGAGGGGTTCCATATAATAATCAGAAGGAACTTCTTTATAGTGAGTGTGATGGGGCACTGGAACAGGCTGCCTGGGGGGATTGTGGATTCTCCTTCTCTGGAGATGTTTAAAACCCACCTGGACGTGTTCCTGTGTGGCTTGGTCTAGGTGATCCTGCTGTGGCAGGGGGGTTGGACTAGATGATCTTTCCATGTCCCTTCGAATCCCCAATGTTCTGTGATCCTGTGATTCTGTGACAAGAGGAGGTGGGGTCCAGTTGCACCAGGGGAAGTTCAGGTTGGATCTTGGGAAAATCTTATTTGCACAAAGAGTGAGGAGGCCTTGGAATAGTCTGCCCAGGGAGGGAGTGGAGGCACTGTCCCTGGAAGGGTTCAAAAAACAGGCAAACATGGTGTTTCAGGAGACAGGTTAGTGGTTGGGGGTTGTAGGGTGGGTGATTGGGGGTTGTAGGGCAGATAGTTGGACATGATGATCTTCAAGGTCTTTTCCAACCTTGATGGTTCTATGAAATGACTGGTCTATACCAAGAAATCTATTGTTTACTTCTGTCTTGTGAGTGAAGCGCATGAATCCATCTGTGACACCAGCCACTAGGTGACCAGAGTCAGAGCAAATGGAGGTTTGGTGCTCTCATGAGCCAGCCTCTGCCTTTGTACAGCTGAGCAGATCTCTCTGACTGTTTTGCTTGAAAGCAACATTTTCCAAAGATAAAAGAACAGGGAGAAGTTATGGAGAACAAAAAAAGGGAGAGGAAAAACATGTTTTTCGGAACAGCTGTGTACATACACAGAGAATACGAAGGTGCTTTTATCATAAACTTCAATTACCATAAATAGGCCATTTTATGTATTCACTGGGGAGGGCTGATGAAGATGTATTAGCATAGAAGTGACTCAGTCATCTGTGTCTAGATGCTTCTGCGCACAGCCCATTTGTTTTCCACCTTTAATGACAAATTTCCCTTCCAGCCATCAGTGAGTTTTTGTGGCTGATGGTATTTATGCACCTTTTGTTTTGGAGCGAGTTGGGAGAAATCCAAACAAGACCTGCACTGTTGGTTACATTTCTCTGGTATCTGGGTAAATACTGTTTGTTCCACCAAATACTGGTGGTTCCTGACTCCCAGACCTTGCTGCGATCTCTGGGAGACAATTGCTGTCACCCGTGCAGGCTGTCCTGCTTCCTCCTGGCACACTCTCCTTTGGTGAGACTCAAACAGTAAATACTGGGGTGTGAGGGTGGGAAGGGCTTTCTCTGGGACATGCATCACTTGACCTTGGTGCCCTTTTTGCCACTGGGATGATGCCAGGACAGATGCAATGAAGGGCTGTAAGAGTCAGAACAAAGTCCTGCAATGAAAGCTTAGGTCATTAGTGATCTACAAGCAACATCAAGGCGCAGGGTGTGTCGACCTCAAGAGCACATCTGAAATGAACAAGGATTGTGTATTTCCCTTGACAAAAACAAATCAAAACCAGCAGGGAAGAAGAGCATTTTTATTATGTTTTTAATATTTGGGGCAGCTGCCAATGCTTCTCAATGAAGTGTCTTTAAAAAATGTGCCCAACCACCTCTGAAGCTCTTTGAGGGTGTTTATAGGGCTGCTCAGCAGCCTGGTAACAGTTGTTTCTCCTAAGGATATTCAGAGCCTCTAATCACATCCTCCTGTTGCTTCTTTCCAGAACAAAACAACTTCTGTAAAGCTCAGTACTCTGCATGTCATGGAAGAAAGGATGGCATATCTCAGCAGGGTCTCCAAGGAATTCAGCCCAACACAAATGGCAACCTATGAAAAAGGCACCTCCTAAAAGAGAGAGAGGGTCTGAATCCTTACATGTTCTTTGAAGAAATTCCTCCTAACATCCAACCCAAAGCTCCCCTGACACAGCTTAAAGCCATTTCCCCTCCTCCTATCCCTGGCCACTAGGGAGAACAGACCAACCCTTACTAAGGGTGCGTTCTATCCTTTTCTCCAAATCATTGATAAAAATGTGAACCAACAGTGGCTCCATTACTGAGCCCTGGGGACATCACTCGTGAAGGGCCATCAGCTGGATTTAACTCTTGATCACAATTCTTTGGACTCAGCCATCTAACCCGTTTTAACCCAGCAAAGAGTATATCCATCCAAGCCAAGAGAAGCCAGCTTCTCTAGAAGAATGCTGTGGGCAAGAATGCCTTACTAGCATCGACGTAGATGACATCCATAGCCTTTCCTTCATCCAACAAACAGGTTACTCTGTCATAGGAGATCAGGTTTGTTAAACAGGACCTGCCCCTCATGAACTGACTGGCTCTGATCACCTGGTTATCCTTCATGTGTTGCATAATGGAACACAGGATGATCTGCTCCATCAGTTTTCCTGGAACTGAAGTCAAACTAACAGGCTTGTAGTTTCCTGGATCATCCTTACATCCCTTCTTATTGACTGGTGCTACATCATCTGACTTCCAGTCAGCCAGGACCTCTCCAGTCTGCCAGGACTGCTGATAAAGGATGGACAGTGGTTTGGTGAAAACCCTGCCACCTCTCTCAGTGCCCTAGGATGTACCCCATCTGGCCCCATAGATCTGTGGATGTCGATGTGGAGCAGCAGGTCCCTGATCATCACCTCCTGGATTGTGGGGCAGACATTTTGCTCCTGGCTCTGGTCTCTTGGCTCAAGGATCTGGTTTCCCTCAGTACAGGTGTTTCTGTTACTACAGACAGGGGCAGAAAAGGCATTAAACACCTCAGCCGTATCCTCATCCTTTGTCACTATATTTCTTCCCATGTCTAGCAGGAGATGAAGGCTCTCCTTGGTATTTCCTTGGTTATTAATGTATTAATGGAGGCTTTTCTTGTTGTTCTTCACTTTCAAAGCCAGATTAATTTCTGGCTGGGCTTTGGACCTTCTAATTATCTCCCTGCAAAACCTAACAGCATCCTTGTATGCATTATCACCAGCCTGCCCCTTCTTCCAGAGGCCACAAACTCTCCTTTTGTCCCCCTGATTTTCAGCCAAATGTCCCTATTTAGCCAGGATGTTCTTCTGTGCTGTCAGCTTGTCTTAGGGCACATGGGGATGTTCACCACCTGTGCTTTCCAGATTTTCTCCTCAAGAAGTGTCCAGCCTTCCTGGACAGTCCTATACCCTTCAGAATTGACTTCCAGGGGATTCTGTCAAGTAACCTCCCAAACAAATTAAAGTTTGCCCTTTTGAAAGTCCAAGGCATCTAGTGATAGGACAAGAGGGCAGGGCATGAGGCTGTGCCAGGGGAGGTTTAGGTTGGATGACAGGAAGCACTTACTCACAGAAAGGGTGATTAGACATTGGAATGGACTGCCCAGGGCAGTGGTGGAGTCACCATCCCTGGAAGAGTTTAAGAAAAGATTGGATGTGGCACTCAGTGTCATGGTCTAGGTTGTGATGATATTAGGTCAAAGGCTGGACTTGATGATCTTGTAGGTCTTTTCTAGCCTCATTAATTGTGTGATTCTGTGATTTTGTGAAAGTTTTGCTGTCTCCCTTGCTAATAATTCTGATAATAGAATTGTAGGGTTGGGTTGATTGTTGTACTTGATGGTCTTGTAGGTCTCTTCCAACCTAAATGATTCTATGACTGGGTGATGTTCAAGGAAGGAGGCCTTTCTGGACTGCCCCAGAGCTGCCCTATACTCAGAGGAAACTTGTTTTAATGGCAGTATCTAATAGGCTTTTCTCTTGTTGAATGTTCAACTCGCCGCATCTAAGGACAGCCTGGCTCTCTCTTCTCTGCAGCCCCATTAGAGCAGTGCAAGCAGATGCCCACCTAAAACCTCCTTATCTCCAGCCTGGATGAACCCAGCTCTCTCAGCACCTCCTTTTGTGCATGCCCCAAACTCCTGATCACCACTTGGCCACCTCTGGATCCACTTGTCCAGATCCCTTTGTACAGCAACCCAACCTTCCAGTAAACTGACAGTCCTCTCAGACTGATGGATGCCAGAAGCATCACCCCGAAGATCTGCCAAAGCTTCAGGACCAATACCCAGATGCCTCCCCAGTGGCAGAACACTGATTTAACTTTTCCTCGGTTAATAATTTATTGCATGTGCAAATGCAGAGCTAATCTTTCTTCTTTCAACTGCTTTCCCCCATCATTTCAGCTGGTGATGCTATTCCAGCTGCTCTGTTTGATCTAAAACTCTCAAAGCAAGAGTCTTTTCCAGCAACTCTTTCAGCCTCTGTCACAGTGAGCTGCAAAGCAGGGAGCCTTCTCCTCCTTTGTTCTGCACTGGGCAGACAGATCCCAATTGCCTTCGAAGGTACTTCCAAACCTTTTATTCAGTTGTTTTAGTACCAAGAGATGTTGCCTCTTGGGGTGGGAATATTTTTAAGCTACATTAGGCATTTGTAGCTTGGGGCATTTTTCATATTTACCTAAATTATTAATAGGAATAAACTAATTCATGCAAAACCTGTTCAGTGCCCTGTTCTGTTCTGTTTTTCTGATGGTATTTCTATCTGTTCTGTTTTTCTAAGAGTATTTTAGGGACACATCGGCACAAGCACTATTTTCTTGTTTAAAATAATAAATGATCCTTTTATTTTGGAGTAACACTGGAGTCACTTTGACTTTTCCACTTAGTCTGTCCATTGCTGGAAGAAGGTATCTGATGTAGTGAAGTTGGCAAGCAGGCTCCACACACTAATGGCCTTGGTGAATTCCTCCCAAGTGACATCATCTGTTACTTCTGCAGAGGAGGCTGCAGAAATGGTGCCCTGAGGGATGGAATCTCTCTGCTGTGAGACCAGGCTGAGAGTTGGGGTTGGTCTGCCTGGAGAGTAGAAGGCTCTGGAGAGACTTTAGTGTGGCTTTTCAGTGCTACAGAAAAGCTGGGGAGAGACTTTTTAGCAGGTGCTGTTGTGACAGGACAAGAGGTCATGAGTTTATGCTAAAAGAGGGAGATTCAGGCTTGATATAAGGATTTTTTTCAGTGGTGAAACACTGGCCAATGTTGCTCAGAGAGATTGGAGAAACCTTATCCCTGGAACCATCCCAGGTCAGGCTGGACCTTTGGGCTCTGGGAGAGAATATTTGTGGAAGAGACGTCACAATATTGGATTAGCAGGTGGTGAATTTCATGCTGATGAATGCAAAATAATGTAGATGAGGAGAAAACTGTGCATAGTTGGTCATGCACTCCTAGGTAGTCATTAGCATGCAGGAAAGAGATGCTGAATTTCATTTGTGTGAATAGCTGAAATGGGAATCTCAGCTCTGTGCTCAGTGGTCATCAAAAAGGCCAATGAAGTGTTAGAAATTATTAGGAAAATAATTGAAAATAAAGAAAAATATCCCTATGCCATGTAGATGATGATGTTTTGCACTTAATGATATCCCTGGTGGAACTACAACTGAAATACGCACGTTAACTTTGGCCACACATCATCAGCAAGGATTTAACAAACCTAGAAAAGGTCAAAGGAAGGAGACCATTAAGAGTCTGGAGAAACTTTATATTCAGACAGGCAAAATAGGATGAGGTGTCTTCACTGGAAAAGAAATGGTGATGATGGGCATGATGGTCTGTTAAACCATGAATTAATGACATCTATCTACAGACAGCAGGTAGGGAAGTTGTTAATTTCCTGTCAGAGTTCAAACTGGGGAAGAACTGGGCAGCTCATTTACAATAGACAAATTATTTTGACAGTTGTACTTGATGATCTTGGAGGTCTCTCCTAACCTTAATGATTCTATGCTTCTATTGCCACAAAGTTAATTGGACACTGGGGTAAAGTGGGGGCTTAGAAAAGTTTATCAGTCTGGAGCTCATTGTTATCCACGTCTTCACTTGCTGTTCCTTTGGCTTGGCAGTCAGGACAGACAGAGGGTCTGCCAGTCAGTCAGATTTCCTTTCTCTGAAAATGAAACCCTCCAAAATAAAAACCTACATGAAAAGAATTAAAATATAACTTGCCAGGCCAATTGCCACCAGATAAAAATAGCCACAGGGACTCTTGGTAGAGAAATGTAAAGAAAATGGCCTTCTATGATGTTGTAACTAAAGGGGTGGATGATAAGACCAGCTGAAGTGGTCTACCTTGATCTTAGGAAGGCTTTTGATACAGTCCCCCATAACATCCTCTTAAATGGTCTGACCCCCTGTATAAGCAGGACAAGAGAGCAAATTTTTACATTCAGCCACTAGTTCTCCCTGAGCCAGAGCATCCACTGCACAATAATCCTCTTTTCTTATCTCCTTAGTTTTGCATTTCAAAAGCCTCTCACATCTTGGAGAACATACACCCCAGTTGTTAATTATTCCCTGGGATCACCTTGTTTTAAACTTGCTTTACCTCATCTTCCTGCCACTGGATTTATTAGCTGGGAGGCAGGGTTAATATCCACGGTGCAATCAGAGCTTGTCTCCACTCACCCCTTCTACTTGGGCCTCTGTCTTCCATCTGAGAGGGGGAGGATACAGGGGCTCCTTGACCGTGGGTGTTATTTGGCCGTTGTCTGGAGTGCAGAGCCTGGCTCCACCAGTCTCCATTTCAGCCTCCCTAATGCCACCCCCACCCCCCGCCCAGTCTCCCTGGAAAAACCTCAAAAATGGAAGAAAAGTAATGCTCAGGCCACAGAGTTTACCAGTCCAGGCTGCGCTGCCTCAGTTTGTGGTCATAAAAATATATCTGAAGGGTAAACCCTATACATAATGGTATGTCTATCTGTGTAGACTGATAGTAGATGTGTAGACCACATCTGGAGTATTGTGTCCAGTTCTGGGCCCCTCAGTTCAAGAGGGATGTGGAGCTGCTGCAGGGAGTCCAGCGTACAGCACCATAGATGATGAAGGAAGTGGGAAGTGAGGAGAGGCTGAGGGAGCTGCGTCTCTTGAGCTTGCATAAGAGAAGACTGAGGGGTGACCTAATTAATAATCTCTATAAATATGCAACGGGTGGGTGTCAGGAGTATGGAGCCAGGCTCATCTCAGTGTCATGTAGTGAGAGGACAAGGGGCAATGTGTGTCAGATGGAACATAGGAGGTTCCATATAAATATGAGAAGGAACTTCTTCACAGTGAGGATGATGGAGCATTGGAACAGGCTGCCCAGGGTTGTGGAGTCTCCTCTGGAGACATTTAAAACCTTCCTGGACATGTTCCTGTGCAACTGGATCTAAGTGATCCTGCTATGTTAGGGGGATTGGACTTGGTGATCTTTCAAGGTCTTGTGAGAGATGTTTTATGGATGATTCGTGTCCTTATGGGACAGTAAAGGATTGTGAAACAGACGGGGGTGTGTGTGGGGGGGTGAACTTTGTGGTCAGAGCATCCCTTTACAGATTCGGGAGCAGACAAGCACCTCCCCCCAAGCGAATTATAACCAGTGCTGCTGTTATCTACACGGTGGTATGCGGGAGATAACAGAAACACATTCCACAGGAGAGAGACTCTGCCTTCCCTGACTGCCCCCCCATGTAAGCGAAACCTAGGAGAGCGCGTACATCACGCCAATTCCCCGAAATGAACGCCTTTCCCCCGAAATAATTAGCTTAAGCCAACCTTATTTTAAGAAGCAGTATTGAATATGTATTAGAGTAGGAAATAAAACATAGGAGTTTGGGGGACACGACGCGCGTTTCGGGTGTAGCTGTGTCTCCCCCACACACGCGGCGCTGTGTAATTGCTTATCATTTGCACCCAATTAAATTCTGTATTGTTAAAAATTATTTGGTTGTGATTCATTTATCACAGTCTCTTCCAATTCCTAATGTTCTGTGATTCTGTGATACATATTTATCTACACCTGTATAAAATCATACTCACACTCTGTTAAAATCCCCATACCTTAAAAGTTTTAGAAGCAACCTTTAAGCTTGGAACAGCAACATTTAAGCTTGAAAAGGGTAACAGCAATCAAAGTTAAATGGGTTTACACTGTGGATAATCTGTTGCAGACTGCAGTAATAAACGGATAGAACAACAGCAATTTACTCACAGTTTCATACTAGCGCTGTCAAGGTGTCAAGACTTACAAAACACTAAAACTACCTGCAAATAGGAGGAAAACTCTGAGAACAATGGCCAGGCCACACTGCTGATAAATTTCTCACACAGATATTTACCTGGAAGTGGAGGCTTACAAGTCGAATCTCATAAATCCAGGAATGGGACAGTCTCCAGCTTCTTGAGAAGGAGCGATTAAGAAACAAAGGCAAGAAACCCACGATCGCAGTCCAGGCTGGGTTTGTTCCAACACCCCCACTGCTGCCTCTTCCTGGTTGCAGCCCCTCCACACACGTAAATCTCAGTCTTTTTGGGGACTGGGCAGAGAGGGAAAACATGAATCTGACCCCAAATCAAACCAAAAAGGGCATCGGCTGGTCTTCTCCCTCCTCTTGGACCTCAGAACTCTGTTGGTAAGAAATCTGCCTTCGTGTCTGTGTTCGTATCTATTTCATAGGTTTGTTTGTCCGTCTGTACCCTTAAGGCACAGAGTGTTTTCTGCAAATTAATGTTATCCCCGACAATCAGAAGAATCTATAGAATGTTGCCTATGGGAATAAATATTCTTCTCTAAACTCTGGTGTTGGATTTATATCGCTATTGGCACTCCTATTAATTAATAAAACTCAGCCGTCGCTAGCCCCGCGACTTTGAGGAAGTCGGACTGAAGGCACGAGGGTTTATTTCTTCCTAAATTCTTCCTGATTTACCTCAACCCTTTCACGCAACATTAATGGCGACGAGGGTGGGATTGTCTTTGGAAAATTATTTGCAGAAACACGGATGTGCTCCGACTTCGCACGAGACAGCCTGGGCTCAAAAGTTTTGGAGAGATGAAGGTAGCGTTATCGACCGCATTGAATCATGTAGAAGCGGTAAAATAGGCCAAAGAATGGATGGGAAGGAAAAAACTGTTGCTTGTGCGATATTGGGTGCCTGTTATTCTGCAGCGTTGAAGCAAAGTAACTTTCCCCCGGACTCTCAAAAAGAACTGGAGGTTGCAGCTCTAAAGGCGCAAATCGCAGAGCTTTAGCCTCTTTAGCTCGTGAAAAGGCTGCAAGGGCCGAACTGGAAAAACAGGTTACAGAACTCGCCTGTTCCAAACAGCTTTTAGAAAAGGCTCTGGCTACTGCTGAGCCACCGGAGCAACAGCAAATTTTAGTGAAAGTAGATAAAACACTAGATCATCTCCCAAACGAATCACCGGTTAATCGCCATGAGGACCCCCAGTCATGGGAGAAAGAAATGTCGTACATGGAAAAAATCGATAAAAGCTGGAAAATTAATTAAAACAGAAATTACCGCAAAAGTAGAGGGTCGGATGCGTCCCAGCACCCGGCTCCATCTTGGTCGGCACTCGAACTCATCGATTTATACAAAAAATATTCTAGACGAGCGGAGGAAACGGAGACAGATTATTTGTTTAGAGTTAGTCTCACAGGTGGGGACAGTATTTTATTAAGTGAGCAAGAAGCTAGCGGCTATTGGGGACCTGGAGTTTTTTTCCAAACCATGCCAGGCAACCATAGGTACTCTCTGAGTGCACGGGTGGCTTATTGGGCGGGGGCCATAGACCCTGTGGAGAGGGGAGATCCACTTGTAATCAAAACCTCAGGATTTAGGGATCTGGAA
Source organism: Rhinopomastus cyanomelas (assembly GCA_013400115.1). Classification (NCBI taxonomy): domain Eukaryota; kingdom Metazoa; phylum Chordata; class Aves; order Bucerotiformes; family Rhinopomastidae; genus Rhinopomastus; species Rhinopomastus cyanomelas. Next base: position 577,429 of record VXBP01005242.1, read on the forward strand.
CAATCTGTGCGGAAGGCAGCTTGTATTCAGGCCATGTATGAAAGAAATCCATTAAGGTGTTCCCCCATGTTAGCAAAAATTGACCCTGCCAGACTAACTCCACTCATCCGCGGTCTCCCAGACTTTTTAAGAGAGCACGTAATCGGTGTCCAGGACCGTTTACGTCTGTTTGGGCTAACGAATGCAGCTACTGCGGCAGTTGCTCTGCCCAGATACCAGCCCACCTGGAGCGAGATCGTGCGGGAGATAGTTAATTACGGGGTCCTCATGGGGTGGGTGGGAAGCACCTCCGAAGCGGTGGGGTCGCCCGGGCGGCACCCGGGGCGAGTCCGTCAGGGCCATACTGCCCCCTACCGGTCAGAACATAAACCACGATGTGAGGCGAAACGCAATCCAGGCAAAGGAAACAGCTGCACGGAATAACCTGCGGCGTGCGGCTTTAGCCATGGGGCCACCGCGCCAGCTTACCCATGGCCTGTCGGTAGCCAACCTCCAGGCTTTAACACAATGCATAAAAGAAACCCGAGAACAAGATCCGGTGGGACACAGACCCACACCTGCTGGGGTCGTACCTTCAGCCCCATAGCACGACTTGATTGATTTAAACGATCGCCTGACTAAAAACTTGCATCTCCTAGCTGATCAGTGAGCCCACCGTACCCAGCAAATCTCGGCTCTGCAAGGGCTTTCAGGCAAGAACCACGAACAGGATGCCTATCGGCCCACGGCCGAGATTTGCTCACAGATCGAGGTGCTCAAGTGTCAGTAATTACTAAAGCAAGGGCAGAACACCTAACTGAAACCTGGCCGTGCCAAGGTAGCTTTTGCTGGAACTGATGAGGTCATAAAGAAATGTCCTACTGCCAAAATCGCTTTGTGGCTCCCAGGGGAGAAAAGAGCAATTCGAGCGGAGGTCCTGGTGGGAGCAGCCCATAATAATATTTTAGGACTTGACCTCCTATATGGCCAGCTATGGAAACTTCCTAATCTGGAGTTTTGCTGGACACTGTGAACCTAAAACTATTAAATTGCTAGAAATAGCTATACCACTTCCCCTACCTAAAATTACCACTGATTGGGGTGGTTACAATGACACTAATCACACCACAGAATCTGTGTGTAAGGAGAAAACCCACCGGTTTAGCACTAGATGGACAACACCCCATTTCTAACCCAGTGTGAGCCGGTTAGCCAGAACCGAGCGAGTCTCTTGGTTTTTTTTTTCTAGGTTGTGGATACCTCTGAACCTCAGAAGACTGCACCTAGAACCAAGGACTGCCCCACACTAGCTGGAGATCCATGAGGATTGACAGTTTACATGTGGAGTGATTTAATTTTGATTTCTGTTTCTATATATATATACCTATATGTTTTAAGAAATAATTTTGATTGTGACCTGGTAACTTGTAGTTACCATCAGCGAAAATAACAATTATGAACCATGTTGGACTAATTTTTTCTACTTTAACATGTTATATGTGTGTTAGGGGAAATGGATAAACAGCACACTTGGATCAAAGGACGGGCTCCCATGTGGAAAACGGACTTTATTTGGTCTCAGCATCAAACAAGTCAGCGTTGTGGTAATGTTAAAATGGGACAAATTGTTCAAATTGGGTGGGATATTACTGGCCAGTTTATGTCGCCCTAAAAAATGGTTTTTTTGTGCCAAAACCATAATAGAGAATGCAAAAACAATAACTGCAAATGTTTGTCACCTCGCAATGATTGTCATATTGCCTCTGGTGATGCTTGGGCTGGTTTGATCTGGACCTGCAGAGGTGGATAACTGTATGAAAAATAGAACTGGGGAGGGATGTAAAAGAGTGCAAGACCCAAGAGTGGCTACTTGCACAGCCTGGGAATGGAAGGGATTTTTGTGGACTTGGATCTGCTCCTGTGCGAACGTGATTAAGTAATTTAGCCTATCATATAGAGAACGGAGCTAATGCTGCTGCCGTCAGTTTTATTAAATCAACAGGCAAGGGACTTTGAGAACTGCCCTTCAGGAATGGGACTGGACTTAACGCTGCTGCATCAAAACTGTCTTTGTGGCTACCCGAACTGCTTCAGCACAGATGGCTGCTTTCATAGCCCTGATGTCACCCAAGATCTCAACCTCCAGCTAGCGACGATACGAGCAGTGGCAAATGACACACGAACTAAGAGACTCTGTGTGTGACAGCTGGCTGCTGAAGGTGTTTAGTTGGTTTAGATTTGCTGTTACTGATTGGATCCCAAGTTCAGTACAATATGTTCTAATGTCTGTAGTATTTACTCTCCTCCTATGCAGAGCAACATCTGGTACAAACTCAGCTTCACTGAAAGCTGTTGGTATTAACATGGTTCGGCTTACCTACAACACCCCTTTAAAGGGGGAAGATGATAAGGAGGAGGAGAACTCCATCGATGTTCCTGATATTGGATGGTTTAATTCGAAACTAAATTCACGTGTGTGGTTGCAACTGCAAGTCACAGGGTGGAGTGCTGGGGAGCACAGACATGAAGAAAACTCCAAGAACAATGGCCAGGCCACACTGCTGATAACCATCCCATGTGAGATATTTACCTGGAAGTGGAGGCTTGCAGGTCAGATCTCGTACATGCAGGAATGGGACAGTCTCCAGCTTCTTGAGAAGGAGCGATTAAGAAACAAAGGCCATCTGAAAGCTCATCAAGAAACCCAAGATCGCAATGCAGGCTGGGTTTGTGCTGTGGTGCTACTCCCCACTGTTGTCTCTTCCTGGCTGCAGCCCCTCCACACACGTAAATCTCAGTCTTTTTGGGGACTGGGCAGAGAGGGAAAACATGAATCTGACCCCAAATCAAACCCAAAAAGGCATCACTGGTCTTCTTCCTCCTCTCAGACCCCAGAACTCTGTTGGTAAGAAATCTGCCTTTGTGTCTGTGTTTGTATCTATTTCATAGGTTTGTTTGTCTGTAGCCTTAAGACACAGTGTTTTCTGCAAATTAATGTTATCCCCGACAATCAGAAGAATCTATAGAATGTTGCCTATGGGAATAAATATTCTTCTCTAAACTCCGGTGTTGGATTAATGTCACTACTCTCACTACTGGCACTCCTGTTCAGAAAACTCACCTGCTGCTAGCCCCTTCACTTAGAGGAAACCAGACTGAATGCAAGGGGATTTATTCCTTACTAAATTCTTATTGATTCCCCCCCCATCCCCTTCTCTCCTTCCTGCCCACCCTCCTCTTCCCTCCCCCACACTGCCCTGGCACTCCAGTGTATGTCAGGACAACTTGTAAATGACAAAGGGCTTTGGGGGTAATGCAGTGGAGATACAGCTTTGTCTTGTATGTTCTAACTGGTGCAAGCTGGGTTTGCCTTTTTGTTCCTGCTGGGTATTTCAAACACTTTCTGTGAAACTCTGGAAATGAAAGCTCTGGGTTTGACAAGTAAAAAGGCTCTTGTGAAGGTATTCCCCTGCTAATCACCTGAAGCCTCCCGGACATGGATGGGTCTAGACTTTTGTATCTTCTCATTCCATAAGCATCCTTCTGCCACAGTAGAACTCAAATTTCTGGTATCTGCAAGGTTTTACAGTTGCTTCAGGTCTGCTAGGTCCAGTTTTGGGCCCCTCAATTCAAGAAGGACATGGAACTGCTGGAGAGAGTCCAGCGCAGAGCCACGAAGATGATGGAGTGGAACATCTCCCTTACGAGGAAAGGCTGAGGGATCTGGGTCTCTTCAGCTTGGAGAAGAGGAGACTGAGGGGTGACCTCATTAATGGTTATAAATATGTGAAGGGTGGGTGTCAGGAGGATGGAGCCAGGCTCTGCTCAGTGGTATCTAATGATATGACAAGGGGCAATGGGTGTGAGCTGGAACATAGGAGGTTCCGCATAAATATGAGAATCAACTTCTTCAGAGTGAGGGTGATGGAGCACTGGAAGGGGCTGCCCAGGGGTTTGTGGAATCTGCTCTGGAGATGTTTAAAACGCCCCTGGATATGTTCCTGTGTGACTTGATCTAGGTGATCCTGCTGTGTTAGGGGGATTGGACTAGATGATCTTTCAAGGTCCCTTCCAATCCCTAATGTTCTGTGATTCTGTGAGAGTGGAGGACTTTGAACAGACAGTGCTGTGTTTCTGAGCAGTGGTGCTGCTGCTTGGTTATGGTCAGATTTCAATGAGGTTTCAGAGTCAATGACAGTTCTTAGGGGGGTTTGTTTTCTCTCCATCCAGATGGTGGTGGCTGTGGAAGAAAGATGAGTAAATGATTCACCTTTGTTCTTGTGAAATACCCTAATGCTTTGTTTAAGGTCTTGGATTTTCATCACTGGTCAGCTGGACGCATCGTGGACAAAGTCCTTTCCTTGCTTCAGTCTTCTTGAAGATGAAGTACAGAAAGTCCACCAATTTCCCAACTGTGTGAACTCCACTTCAGGCTGTGCTATGAAAATGAAATTGGAGAGCTGGGCATAATAAAGAGTAGATAATATTTCCAGAAAACGCATAAAAATTATTTTTGATGTCTAGATCCTAACCTCCAAACCCCACAATGCCAATTATCCACCAACACTGTGCACAGGAAACCTTTAAACTTTGCTAAGTTTGGTTTATTGGACTGAGCGGAACTGAACATTTTGCCCTAAACCCTTTTTATTCAGCCTCATGGGACTTACTTCAGGATCGATTCATATCTGTGACTTTCCTTCCCACCCTCTTGGCAGGGCTGTGTCTCCCAGGATGTTGTAGGGATGGGTGGTGTGATCCATTCTGCGAGTCAAGTGTTCATGTGAATTTTGATGGTGTCACTGAATCACAGAACATTAGTGATTGGAAGGGACCTTGAAAGACCATCCAGTCCAATCCCATTGCTACAGCAGGATCACTTACAACCAATCACACAGGAACATGTCCAGGAGGGTTTTAAACATCTCCAGAGAAGGAGACTCCACAATCACCCTGGGCAGGCTGTTTCAGTTCTCCATCACTCATAGTGAAGAAGTTCCTTCTCATATTTTTCTGGAACCTCGTATGTTCCAGCTTACATCCATTGCCCCTTGTCCTATCATTAGATGCCACCAAGAAGAGCCTGGCTCCATCCTCCTGACACCGACCTTTTACATATTTATCAGTATTAATGAGGTCATGTTCAATCACAGACAATCCTATGTCCTCTTTCTCCTGGGGAAAAGGGAATAAGGCCTTCACTTTCTCTGCCTTCCTTACCCAACATACACATCTCCCAGCTTACAGTCCAGTTCCTCCTGCCATGTTTCTGAGTCAGTTCTGCACAACAGGTTTTTGTCCTGTTCCTGGCCACGTACATGTAGTCTAGGAAGGCCTCAATGGCATGAACATCTCTAGTTGAGTAAAGTATATTCATTTTACCTCTGTATCTTCATAATGGGGTTTAAGCATCAAACTTGTACGTGGACATGCAATTGAAATGGAGATGTCTTTATCCTTGAGCTGAAGTCCACTAAGGGTACCTAGGGAAAGTAAACTGCTTTGTCAGTGGCCCTATGGTCATGATGCCTGGTGTGTGTCTCTATGGAGGGTCCTCTAGATGTGTGAGGTTGTCTAGACGTTGGATGCCTCTAGATATCAAAAGACATAGAAATGTTTGCACAAGAGAGCTGAAAATTCTTGGGAAATGTCTGGACAACTACCAGATGCAGCTGCAAACTTATCCTCTCTGAAAAGATCTTAGAAATCAGTCTATTGAGGAGATGGTCTTCAATTTCTGAGTGATGTTCAGTTGAAGAAAGTTCCCTGCAGGAAGGGACACACAGTGATGGGAAAACAATAAAGCTTGCCTTAGCGTGCATCTGAGACTAACCTTGAACCTTCTGTATGTTTTGTCTTCTAGCCAAGGGAGAGAGAGATGAATGATGTGACTGTGGCACGGATGGGCTTCCCAGCACCCAGATGAAGAGGATATACAAACCAGATCAGAGCCTGAGTCCTTCTAGCAGAGTTCCTGCTCTCTGAGGATGGAACTTCAGGAAAGATACAGGGGAAGAAAATCCTACAGTGAAATATCCCTTGAAATATTCTCTGAGCAGACAATAATTGCTGCCTCAGGGACTTCTCAGCTCAGAAATTATATAAATGTTTCCAACATCCCTTGATCAACTTTTCTGTCATGTTAGCACCTACTTGCTGTTCTAACCCCTATAGACTTTTGGCATGTGCAATATCTCCTGGTGACGAGTTCCACCACTTCCATATGCACCATGAGAAGAATTACCTCATTTTGTTCATTTTGATAATTGGGTTTGATGACATTTAGCTCTTGTATTATGAGAAACAGTGAACAACCATCCACTATTTGTCTTCTCCCCACCACTCCTGATTTTATAGAACTCCTCTGTGTTCTTCCTCAGCATCTGTCAGACTCAGCCACACACGAACATTAGCAGAACTCATGGTGAAGTCACAACAAGCTGTTGAGTTGCACTTGGTGGCCATATGCTTTGTCTCTGCTTGGAGCCACAGCTGCAGTCAGCCTTTGGCTGTGATTGATCATTTCTGTGGTATCAAAATATTCTGGAGTACCTGTTGTTGGGTCGTTTCAGAGCTGTTTCTCCCTCACTGTGTTTCAGATGCTACTATATGACAATGCTCTACTGTCCTGGAGTTGGGGCAGTTGTTTTGTCTTTTGCTGTTTTCCAGTTTGGAGTTTCCAGTTCGGTACCTTTTCCTTCCAGTTCCCCTGAAACCCTACTGGTTTCATTCCAGTACCTTTCCCATGGTACCCAGACCTGAGACACCAGTGCCCAGTATCTACAAGTGCCATCAGTCTGCAATATGTGAACTGGCGTGCCTAGAAGTGAGACGAGCATAAGAAATACTATTTTCATTTCACTATGGGTAGGGTTTTCGTGAGTGATGCTGGAATTTTAACTTTAGGAGAAAGCTAAGCATTTTCCAGAGAAATGGAAAATGGAATGAGTTCCAGTTTTCATTTAAAACCCCTAATCTGATGGAAATCTTTTTCCTAACCACCAGCTAAACAATAGGCTTCCCTCCCCCAGCTTCCACACTCATGGCTGCATCACCTTCCTTATAAGGAGAGGCTGAGGGAGCTGGGTCTCTTTAGCTGGGAGGAGACTGAGTGGTGACCTCATTAATGTCTATAAATATGTGAAGGGTGGGTGTCAGGAGGATGGAGCCAGGCTCTTCTCAGTGTCATCTAATGATAGGAGATGGGGCAATGGGTGCAAACTGGAACAGAAGAGGTTCCACATCTCAATATGAGAAGGAACTTCTTCACAGTGAAAGTGACGGAGTACTGGAACGGGCTGCCCTGGGAGGTTGTGGAGTCTCCTTCTCTGGTGACATTTAAAACCTGCCTGGATGTGTTCCTGTATGACTTGGTCTAGGTGATCCTGCTGTGTTAGGGGGATTGGACTAATGATCTTTCGAGGTCCCTTCCTTTCCCTAACATTCTGCGATTCTGTGATTCTGTGATCCAGATTCCTCCTGCTGTAAGAGGCATCTAGAAGACACAGTTGGTGCAGCCCTTTCATCCCTGCATGGCACGCTGCTGAGAGTGTCCTCTTCTGCTTTTATCATAAGTTGTTTCATGTGGGAACGGTTATCGTTGAGAAATTACAAGAAAGCCCTTGAGGTAAAAACCAGCGGTGAATAATTTGCAGGTTTCTTTAGTTCCCTCCTTCATCCCCTGCTTTAAAAATCAGACACAGCGACAACGCGGTGCAGTGTTTTGGACAGGTTTGTGCATGTATTTGGTACAAACAAACAAAAATATGTGCATTCTGTTCCATAGAGCTTACACCAGTCTGGCAGAACTCGAGTCACAAAACGGAAATACTCTGGCTAATAAATACATCTGGGGATGAAAAATAAAAATCTATGCATAAAAAATTCCAATGTCTGCTAAAGAAAATGTACACTTATATACACGCTGTAAACAATAGTGACACAACCCAACTGCAGTCCAGCTCACGCGGACAGGGAGCTTCCTTCCCTCTCAAATAGGACTCCCGAGAGTCAATGGACAGAAAACCTGCTGTTCACCATCCTCAGCTCTTGGTTTGTTGAAGCAGCAAGGTCTGACGATGTAACAGAGACATGAAGCCAGTGCAATGAGGTGAGAGCTGCTGGATAACCGAGCTACAGGTGCTGTGGGAAATGGCCTCCTTTGCAAATCTGGAGAAACAGGGCCATATCCTCGCCGGGTCGCACCCTTGTAGGTCCAGAGAAGTTGGTGGGATCAGACCAAATTTGTTTAGCTCCTGAAGGTCTGAGCCCGTCTTTCCAAGCTTGGGAGAGCTTGGTGCTTAAGGGAATCAAAGAGAAATGCACAGTTCTACATGCTCAGCTCACGTCTCATACAACATTGCACTTCCTCTCCTGCTAGCAAAGGCCACTCGAAGCTCTACATGAATAGTCTCAGAGTCCAGTCCTGGCTCTGAAATGAAAGGAGGGGCTCTAGCTTTGCTGACAAACAAACATTTTGCCTGAACACAGCACCACAGAGCTCAAGACTTTCCTACAGCACCTTCTAGGGTATCTCTTGGAGGCAATTCAAAACCAGTAAGTAAATGAGCCACAGTCTGGGCATTAACGTGTGTGTACGAACACATGAGATTAAACAGATTTATCCTCATTGTCTGCCTTTTAGGTCCATAAAGAATTGAGACAGGGAGGCAGTACACCTCCAGGATAATCCTTCTTTCTTTTCTTCTGGGTGCTTTCAAGTGGCTGGAGGCTGTAAATGTAAATATCTCAAAATTGGAAAAAAAAGCTCCCAAAGAAGTCTATTTAAAAGACCAGGGAGGAGTTGTGGCTGCTCGCTCCATCGCTGGAAGTGTTCAAGTCCAGGCTGGATGGGGCTCTGAGAAATCTGGTCTAGTGGAAGGTCTTCCTGCCCACAGCAAGGAGTTGGAACTAGATGATCTCTAAGGTCCCTTTCAACGCAAACCAGTCTGTCATTTGATGACTTTAAGTGTAAACAATAATGTCAACTCATTTGTGGGAATGAACTGCTCACCAGCAATTGCTGAGAGCCCCTGCAGGGTCTACATTTGTAGGAGAATGACCATTTATAGAGGAATGTCTACTGTCCTGGAGATGACACATACAAATATAAAGAGTGAAGTGTGTTTCTGTATGGCCATAGGTGTGCTTGTCACCATGTGCTGTGGGTGTCTGACTATGGGAAAAAAACAGACAAATTTGCTCCTGAGCATCAGAGAGCCTTTAATGCTAAGTGTCCTCCTTCTTCCTTGACTACACTTTCACTTGTGACGACATCTGTCTCAGCACATCCTAAACTGTGCCCCTACATTGCTTAGATTATGCACTTGCATGTGTTCAACCTGCAAAGCAGCATCACCGTCACAGGTCCAGAAGCGTAGACCTGGGTGCATTTACTCCTGACAGTGGCCCATGTGCACGTGAATCCTGAGGGCTGGGTGGAGAGCAGGGAGGACTAATGCTTTCATCCTCCAGGCATCTCTGCTCCACAGCAGCTGCCCTTTCCCTAGTGTCTCTCTGCTATGTCCCCAGTGCCAGCAGTGTGCTCTCCCATCAGGATCCCACAAAAGCCCAGGAAACCAGTGGTGGCTGCAGTCCTTACACCACAAATTACTTCCTGTGTCACCCCATTATCCCTGTAGGGTCTCGCGTCTCTTGAGGGCCAAAGAAACAGGAAGAAAAAAAGGCTGCATTTCCCCACAGAGCTTCCCACGGGGCCTTGCTTTAGTGGGGTTGAACCTCTCAAGCTGATTTTGCAGACACTTGGTGAACACACAGGTAGTAGTGAGTCTGTGTTCAGTGTGGGTGCAAGGCTGCCCATGTGCCTTGGTGGGATCTGCTGCTGTGGGGAAAGTGTCTGGACAAAATCTGCAGGCCTTTGTGCAGTATTTCATCCAGTTTGGAGTCTTGCCCTAAGAGCAAAAGGATGTTGAGATAGGGCCAGCTCCAGGTGTCATGTCTCAGTATGCACCGTACAAAAAAGTATAAAAATAGAAGTCCAACTTTTCCTCTGTTTTGATTTCCTTTGGAGGAAATGAGCAGCAGAAAGAAAGGTGGCATTCCCTTCACCATGCCTAGGAGCCTTTCGTCTTCCTTTGAGAGCCACCTCTAAAAGGATTAGCTAGATGTGTTGTAGGCACATCTATCAAAGACTCCTAATAGGTTTGGGAGACAGTGCTGACGTGGATGAGTTTCCATCCTGACATGTTCAGTGTCACGTTTCCACCCCACAACTTCATGTTCCTGTTCTTTAGTCGCCTGGCTTGAGATGCTGTGCCCCAGATCTAAATTTTGCCTCCATCTTCTACATGTCTCCTGCCCCTGCTCACAGCTGAATCTGACCACTGCTCTTCATGGCTCGTTGCCTGTCTGAAATTTGAGAAACCAGTGCCTGCAGCACATGACCAAGTACAGTTTGGAGACTATTTTCTGAGTTCCAAAGCACAGTTTGTGCGAGCCTGGCTGAGGGGGACGCGTCATGGCTCCAGTGTCCCTGAGATCCCTGGAGGAGGCCACGGTACCCTCCTGAGGGAAGCTAACACTGGGGCTCTGAGCAGAGCAAATAAAACGCTTACTGACTTTTCTTTGGACCATGCCAGCCAACATACCAAGGCAATGGTTGGAGCTTTGATGTATCAGGTATGCGAGAAGTCATCTGGGAGCAGAGCCATGGGTGTGACCAGGGAGAAGATCCATCTACACAAAAGAGATCCAGCTGCATGTCATCTCCATTTTAGATTTGTGAGTAGTAGAAACGGGTCCCAAACTCAGCCACCCCACCCTTTCTGAGCCACAGCACAGGCTGACTGTGGACCTGAATGAACCCCATTGGGTTCTTTATCCCATGCTGTTTGAGGAAGACAGCAACAAGAGCAAGAACGGGACCAAAACGGTTGGGGATGACTGACACCAAAGGGAGCTGGTTTCTCTCTGTGTCACGGATGGATATGCACTAGAGCAAGGTGGGCTGCAAGCATCTCACTGGGAAATGAAATGAAAAAAGTATCATGGGTTGGATTTAGAGAAGAGACTGCACACCCACTGGCATCAGAGTACACATCTGGACTGCTCCTCTGGCCTGAAACTACCTTATGTGGAAGGGACAAAGCTGTAGTCACTGCAGGGCCAGGATCCCCCCCACCCTACTTGGAAATGCCCCAGTCTGCTTGCTCTCCAGTCAAAAGCCTTGGCTGGAGGTGCTGTCCAGCCCTGTAGACCTGCAAGCTTCCAACCCATTGGCCGGTTCCTGCTTGGCAGAGTCCTTTCTGGGTGCTGCTTCTGGATGGAAACATGACCACAAGTACTAAGGCAGGGTTGGCATCTTTTGGGGACTGATCTTACATCTAACTGATTGATTTTATGGTGGTGTTTTTAAGGCAAAGGAGACATCTTGGTTTCCCTTAATTGCACAGCTTCTTCCAAGTCAAAGATACCCATCCGCTGGAGGAAACAGCTCTTTTCTTAAGGCCATATCCACCCCACATCTTCCCCTGCTGCTGTGGCTCGTTAAAATTGGATGTGCCATTCGCTTTTATCTGAGGAACCCACAATCCCACAGAGTAGGCTGATCTTTCCTGGGGTTGGGGTGGGGGAGTCATCCCATGAGGGATGCTTGTATAACCTTTGGGCAAGTGCATTTTATACCTGATTGCTGCTTCCAGTCTGCCTGACAGACCCACAGATAGTATCCCTTCACGTTTCTGCTAGATACCTCCAAAGAAACCATCAGCAGCTGTCCCAGCAGCTTCAAATATCTGTTTCTCGCAGCCTGCAGCAGTCCGTTAAGTCATAGGTTTGATAGTCGATGGTTTCTGTGAAGTCATGAGGGATCCCAATAGAGACAGACTCCACCTCCGTTTTGAAGGTGGCTGTTACCCCCCCTTTGCTGGAACCACCCCGGATTTTGTTAGACAGGCTGTTCATCTTCTCCTTCAGCTGGGTGGATGCTGGTTTCTGGAAAGGAGTGAGCATTTTCCAGCCCTTGAGGCTGAGTGTTCGCCTCTTACTGGCCCTCTCCTGCAAGGAGGAGTTAAATATGAACGAGCTGTTCAGAGTGTTAATCCTGGGCCTCAGGTCTGTCTCAGAGTCTTGCACTGAGCTGTTCACGGAGGCTCCTCGCCAGTGGTGGTCGTAGACACGCCAGATGGGTCGTCTTCTCCGGTGGCATTGACACTTGAGCAGCCTGATGAAAGCTCGCTTGAACTCTTTGCTGGAGCATGGGTAGATGATGGGGTTCACACAGCTGTTGAAGTATCCTAGCCAAAAGATGATCTTGAAGACAATTTCGGAGGGCTTCAGAGATGGGAAGAAAGAACCTTGGAAGATATTAAAAGAAATATGGTTAGAGGATGGGAAGGGTACATTAGCACAAGGTAATAAGGGTGGTGGCCAGTCCAGTCTGGAAGAGGCAAGACCTGCAGAAGAGGCTGAAATTATGACTACCACTACGTCCTCAGCTTGCAGTACTGTTGCCAGTGAAGATCTGGTCACTGCAGGACTGCGAGGCATCGACCCTAAAGAGATAATGAAATACAATTTCTTTGGCAAGACCCTCCTAGCCTCCACTCAGAAGGGCTATGGTGGGAAGTCCAAACAGCTTGGAGGGAGGCTGCTAGTTGTTGCAGGAGCTCCCTGCATGAAGAGTGGTATGGAAGAAGGATCTTTCTCTCACCCAGGCAGCCCCTCGTGCTTCAGCATGAGGTGTGTTTTGAAAGGGATCCACTCTAGAAGAGAAAGTCTTGGTGCAGGACCCGCAGAATCACTCTGGTTGGAAAAGACCCCTGGGATTGTTGAGTCCAACCATCTACTCTACCTTACAAGTTCACCCCTAAACCACATCCCTCAACACCTCATCCAAACAATCTTTAAACACATCTAGGGATGATGATGGAAGCACCTCCCTGGGAAGCCCATTCCATGGCCACCCTTTCTGTGAAAAAATTCTTCCTATTATGAAGCCTAAACCTACCCTGCTGTAACTTGAACCCACTCCCTCTTGTTCTGTCACTAATTGCTTGTGAGAAGAGACCTTCACAAACCTCTTCACGATGTCCTTTCAGGTAGTTGTAGAGAGTCGGCCTCCTCTTCCCCAAACTAAAAAGCCCCCAGCTCTCTCAGTCTTTTCTTGTGAGATTTATTCTCCAGGCCCTTCACCAGCTTAGTTGACCTCCTCTGCACCTGCTCCAGCACCTCCACATCTCTCTTGTATTGAGGTGCCCAAAACTTGACACAATACTCAAGATGTGGCCTCACCAGCGCCGAGTAGAGGGGGATGATAATCTCCCTGTTCCTGCTGGTCACACTATTTCTGATACAAGCCAGGATGCCATTGGCCTTCTTGGCCACCTGGGCACACTGCTGGCTCATATTCATCTTCCTGTCTGTTAGAACCCCTAGGTTCCTCTTTGCCAGACGGCTCTCCAGCCACACGTCCCCAAGCCTGTAGCGTTGCATCGGGTTGTTGTGGCCCAAGTGCAGGACCTGGCACTTGGCCTTTAACATTGGCCCATTGCTCCAATCTATCCAAGTCTCTCAGAAGAGCCTCCTACCCTCTGGCAGATGAACACTCCCACCTCACTTGGTGTCATCTGCAAACTTACTAATGATACACTCTATGTCCTTATCAAGATCATCAAAATAGATGTTGAACAGAGATGGTCCCAACACCAAGCCCTGAGGCCACCACTTGTGACAGGCCACCAGCCGGATTTAACTCCATTAACCACCACTTCTGGGGCCCTGCCATTCCACCAGTGTCTTATCCAGCAGATCGTGTGCTTGTCCAAGCCATGAGCAGCCGGCTTATCAAGGAGAATTCCATGGGGAATTCTCAATGTCAAAGGGTTTTCAAAAGTCCAGGTAAACAATATTCACAGCCTTTCCCTCGTCCAATAGTCAGGTCATCCTGTCACAGAGAGCAGGTTCGTCAGGCAGGACCTGCCTTTAAAAAACCCGTGTTGACTGGGCCTGATCCCCTGGTTGTCCTGTATGTGAAGTGTGATGGCACAGGAGATGATGTGTTCCATGACTTTCCCTGGTACCGAGGTCAGACTGACAGGTCTATAGTCTCCCAGATCCTCCTTTCTACCCTTCTTGTAGATGGGTGTTACATTTGCCACCTTCCAGTCCATTGGGACCTCCCCAGATAGCCAGGATTTCGAGTAAATACAGATTGCCCAGAGCCCCAGCACATCTCAATATCCTCAATATCCCCATGGCCAAAATCTTACTGTGGGTTCAGATATCCTCTCTGACTTGATGCAGGACCTAAGAGGTATCTTCCACACCTACAGGCCTGGCTGTCTGTAACAGGGGTTGAGGACATAAATTTGGAGAAAAAGGTTCAGTGGTCCCCAGGTATTCACAGCACAAGGCAGCTAGTTCTTGTCCATTGCACATCAGACAGAGCTGAGATCAAACTCAGCCGGATCGCATGGATGGATCCTCAGTGCCTGCCTTTTGCACATAGTTCACAGAACCATGGACTGGTTTGGGTTGTAAGGGACCTCAGAGTTCATCCAGTTCCAACCTCCTGCCATGAGCAGAGACACCTCTCACCAGACCAGATTGCCCAGAGCCCCATCCGACCTGGCCTTGAACACTTCCAAGGATGGAGCAATCACATCCTCCCAGGGCAACCTGTTCCAGTGCCTCAGCACCCTCGCTGTAAAGAATTTCCCCCACAGCTCACCTTTGCAGCATAAAATGACAGCTACAGCCCCACAGCAGGATAGACACAGCCCTATCACCTGCACTGATGGAAGAGCAAGACTCCTTCAGCCACTACACTCTTCTATTTTGGGTCATCAGTGTCACACCCTCTGTCCAAACTTTGCAGGGATGCTCAGGTAGACTCTTAACGTGGACTGAGCTAACATCCACTGCTCCAAGCTTGTGTCTGCTACTTGAAAACTCTTTTCCCACCCCAACACTTACTTATACTTTCGCGCTGGACGTTCCTGGTGGTTTCTGGGTGCAAGATGGAGATTTTTCTGCAGCCAGAAGATGTCAGTGTTGCTCCCGCATGGCCGCATCACTCGGCAGTGCCCACTCGCATCTGAAATAACTTTCTGACTCAGCCCTAATTTCTTTTAATTTTAGCTCTGGATGACAAATCGAGCCGCCAAGTGCCTGAGCGTTAATTTGTATTTTAGTAAATAACATCGGCTCTGGATACCGTTATTATTTTCCTTGTGCAAGAAAGCCTGATGTCAAAACACTAAAACAGGTGCCAGGAGCTGGGAATTTGGGACTGGCACTACAAAAACCTCCCTGAGCTGTTTGTTGGAGTGAAAAGCATCATCCAGGAAGCTCAGAGCACTGGCTCCAGCAAAGCCTTCTTACACCAGCCCTGAAAAGTACAGAAGCTGCAGCCAGACACAGCATTAGGTACGTGGGCAGCTCCATCACTGGGACGTGGGAGAAGACACATTGCAGCATTTTCTGACAGTTAAGTGGGGAAACAGCAGATGCAGCCATGCAGCTTAAACACTAGCTGAAGGCCAACTGCAGTTGTGGTGCTGGAGTGTGCCCTGGCTGCCAGTATGTGCTGAAGGAGGCCCTGAGTAAGGACAGGAAGCAAGACCCCATCTGTATGGTGGAAAAGCTTGGTGCCTTCATGGACATGAACAGCATTGACTGTTTAATGAGCAGCCACTGGCTGTATCCTGTGGTTCTGACCAGAGTGGTAACACCAGGTTACCAGTTTTTGCAAAGGCAATGACCCCACCTTCTTTTTGGTTAAAGAAGTTTATTCCTTCTGGGACAAGTGCTGAGCTCCTTATGTGGGTGCTAGGCTGCTTGAACCACCACAGCTAACTCTAACTACACCAGAAGCACCACATCTGATCATGTAGCCAGGAGCTCTTAAACACCACACTGGTGCACAGAACATTTCATGTAGTATCTCCTGCACTCTCTATCCAGCCATGACTTTGAGCCTTACTCTTGTCTCATGGTGGCCCCACCCCACCACCCTGGACTTACAGACACCATGTAATGCTTTGGGCAACATGGACCAGTGGTGGCTTTGCAAGCAGAGCATGAGTTTCTCTCCTCAATCTCAGGTCACAGTGGATGGGTCCATTTCCCTGCCCTGACTCCACCATCTTCATGTTGCTTGGGGACCATCCTCAATGCAGAGCCTTGTGCTCTCCACGAAGTGCTTCCTGGCTGTCAGCCCTAAGACACATGTCCCATCTGGACCCTGACATAACTTGGTGTGGATGTTTGGGGCCAAGACAGGGGAAGATTTCATTAAGTGCATAATTCTGCTCACTCTCATGTTGGGGAGAGGTTCATGCACGAATCTGTAAACTGAAGAAAGGGCCCATAAACTCTTCCACAGTCTTGCTGTGAGCCCTGCTTGGAGTGAGCCGAGGTTCTCAAAGGAGCTGCAGCTTTATGTAGCATTTTCTAGCTTTAAGAGAGAGCAAAAGAAAACAACAAGCTATGGTAACAAAGCAAATAAAAGAATGGTCTCTTTAGAAATGAGGCTTTTAATTACTGCTCAAGCCAGCCTGCTTAAGAGCTCGGTGCTTGCTCGGGCAGCCTGATGGTTGTTAAAATAACAACTAGCATGTAGCACTTAGCGGTTCACTGCCCAACAGTGTCTGTACTGCATGGCTTGTCCTCTGCATCCAGATTAAAAATACAAACTGGAAAGAGAAAGAATTAAAAAAAAAGAGCTATGAAGTCCCTGAATTTCAATTCTGGCTGCTTTTCACTTGCTAGAACCTTGTGTACATCTGAAGACAAGGGGCTCATTACCATCCCCATTACCATGCAAATAAGCGTGGCCCTTGGAAAAGCCCTGTACTGGGTGCATCTGCAGCTCCCTCACTGGATCACACTGGGGTGAACAGAACTAGGCAGGGATTTCCCACAGCAGCTCCTTGGCTAGTAACTTGGTACATGCTGGAGCATCTGATTCTCTGGATAGGCCCTGGGAGGCTGCACGTGATGAAAAGAAAGGATGAAATTAGCTCTTGCTTTGATGCACACAGACACACAGCAACATTTTGGGGGGGGGGGGAGGTTTGGACTGGGCGTTGTATCTGTGACTGTAGAGGGGCATCAGTGCTGTTAGGAAGTTCTGAAGATGGTACTGAGTAATGGACACTTAGCTCAGGAAACACAGATGTTTCCAGAGTCCAGGAATGAAAAATAAGAGTAAAACACCAGCTACAGCAACACAGAGCGATGCACCAGCACTTTAGCCTGATATCTCAGTGTAAAAGCACTTTTTGATGGTCTGACCCCTAAACATTAGAGCCAACGCAGAGCAAATCAAAGCCTAAATGTTGTAGAATCGGTGTTGCTGTGCAACTTTCTGAAGCTGGTCTTGTTTCAAAGAGGAGCTCTTCCTACTCACTCAAAACCAGCCCTCTGGACACCTCTCTTAGCATCTGTTTAACACTTCATGGCAAAGCTTGGTGTATTTTCCAAAGGGAGACATGCTGACATCAGCCTTGGCAGCATCCACGTGTAGGGTGGTTTCAGTGTGCTGTGCTGAAATGTCTGGGATCCCAGTGTCCTCACAGGGAGAGGACGATGGAGATATGGCTTGCCGTGTTTGAACAGGTCTGCTGCGCTTAGGGGTAGCTCTCCAGCAGGAAGATCTCCATCTGGCCTAACCAAATCCACATGTGAAACACACAGGCAGCCTGGGGAGTAGGTTCAGACCTTCGAGGTGTCCTTTCTCCACCCTGCCTACCCAGCAATATTCTTTCTCCTGGAAGGATCCTAGTTGTATCTCAGTATAGGGACCACCCCAGAAACGGTGGAATGCAGCTGCCTTGTTGAGAAAGCTCTGTGTTGGCTTGTGGAGACCCTGCTGAGGACTTTGTCGTCTTCTAATAGTTACAAGTATAATAATAATAATAATAATACTGCTGTGAATCTTAAAAGTCTGTTTAGGGTCTTTATATGTTTCATCACTTTATAAAAGGTCATTCCACAACTCAGATCACAGAAACATCAAGGTTGGAAGACACCTACAAGGTCATCAGATCCGACTGCCAAGCCATGCCCCACTAAACCTCCACCATGCCCCACTAAACCCTGTTTCCTAGTGCAACATCTGCATGTTTTTTGAACACCTCCAGGGATGGCAACTCCATCTCTCCATGCAGCCTGTTCCAATCCCTGAGTGAAGAAATTTTTCATAATGTCCAATCTAAATCTCACAAAACTTGAGCCTGCTTCCCCTTGTCCTATTGCTAGTGACTTTCAGAGAAGAGACCAACCCCCACCCCTCTACACCCTCCTTTCAGGTAGTTGTAAAAAGCAGTAAGGTCCACCCTCAACCTGCTTTTCTCCAGACTAAATAACCCTGGTTCCCTCAACCACTCCTCCTAAGACCTGCCCTCTAGGCCCTTCACTAGCTTCATTGCCCTTCTTTGGACATCTTGCAGAATCTATAGCCTAGTGCTAGAGCTGACTCTGAGCAAAGACAACAGGTCCTGTTGCAACCCTAGATAGTGATCATCAGGATCATTAAGAAATTAAGTAAGGTGCAAGTGAGCTGGGCAAAAGCCTTTGCCCACAGAGCAAACTCGCTGGAGTCACAGCCTAAACATGTAGCCAAAAGCAGGCTTCATATTTTTTTAAGGTTGTTTCAGTGAGCACAATCCCATCATCTTTGTCCGCAGTTCTCCACCCCGCCTGCCCCATGACTCACTGGAAGGTGATATCACTGGGTTGTTTGGAGACTTGCTGGTCCCAGTGTTCAGCACTCAAAAAATTACAGCAAAACAAGAAAAAAGACAAATGCACAAATGGAAATGGACCCAGTCCAATCTAAATTCTGGCCCCGGCTCCCAGTACGCAGCAAGAATCTGAGTGCGGGCTTGGTTCCTGCCGCAGTTGGCAGAGACATCTTTGTTTTAAAAGGTCCCTGCTCCACAGCAAGTCCTGAACAGACCATGGCACGGAAGTGCTGCCGACGTGGGAGCGGGTGAGTAAAACAAAGGGCCAAGCCATGCCCCAGTGCTGGCCCACCATGAATGGGAACTGTGAGGACCATCACAGGATTCATCGCACTGACATGGGGTCCTCCAGTTGCTTGGTGTCGGCTTTGTGTGGGGAATGGCCCTAGACAAAAATAGCTTATGAACAGTTGGACCTTGCAGGTGGTGGTGGGATGCCATGGAGAAGGTAAACAGGGAGGGATTGTTCCCTGTCCTTTCCACTGCTAGTGGCACTGCAGGAGATGGAGACTAGTGGGTGGGAGGTGAAAAACAAAGAGCAGGAGATGGTTCATCTCACAGCACGTTGCTCAGCTGTGGATGCTCCTCCAGCAGGAGGTCCTGGATGCTGAAAAATGACTGACTAAACTCATGGAAAAAAATAAACTACCGTGGTGCAAACCACTCTGTCCTCCAGTTAGGAAGCCCCCAAAATCCATACATCTGGTTAGGTCTGTGGTGGGCACAGGGGACATCATTCAAGCTTCTCCTGATTGTGGCCTCAAAGGTCATGGGGGCCTGAGAACTCCTGCAGGATGTCTCAGAGAAACCAACTGTGGCTGGTATAGGAAAAACACTGAAGAAGAAGGGTGTGTAGCTGCTGAATTTTGCTGTGGGCTTTCCTGGCCAAAGAAATCCTCAGTTTCTTCTTCCTATTTTTCTGGCTCTCACAAAGAAAATTAATTAAATCTGGTCCAAAGTAATCATGAGTTGCCACTTTCTGCTCATTACCTAGCCCACATCCTTGCTTGGCAGCTCCTTCCCAGGCCCCCATGATGGACAACCCCACTGATGCAGCTGCCAAGCTGTGGGAGAGCCGGATAGCAGCAGGGATTTCTGCCTACTGGTGGGGCTGTGAGTCTCAGCTTCTGACCATTCTTTCCTGACCTCTTCCTTCTGCTGCTGACCACCTCTGTTGGGCAGCTGTAGGCATTTCAGGGTCCCTTGAGGGTTAACACCTCCTTGCAGCTGGTGGAGTGATGGGGGAGTTCACTGCCCTTCTAAGAGGGATCCAAGGGCTGCTTGGCGTAGGGCGGAGAACAGCATGTTCACAGTGACTCCGGCATTTTCCCTGGAGGACGATGGCGTTGGGATATCTTGTGGAATTCCTCAAGCCTGTGAGCCTTCCAGCTGACCCCACAAACAATGTCACAGATAAGTGACAGCCTCTGTCACGCCAGTGACAAGCCTGCTGAGCTGCCTGCGTGCGGCTCTGTGCCTGCTCGCACGCCCTCATCCCACCGGGTAGAAAAGCAGGGAGAAGCTACCCCTCCCCTGCCCATTGCTGACCTTCTTAGCAGTGTTGCATTGTCATGGAGGGGTGCTTCTGGAGACACACTGTCCATGCAAAAGCTCAAGGTGGGGTTCCCATGGGGAGGGAGGGCTGCCTGTGTTGTGGTGGGGTTCAGGGAAGCGTGATTGCAAAGGCTGGAGAGACCAGCCTGGAAGGTCTTCAGGGCTCTGAAAAACACTAACAGTCTCAAGCAGAATCTCAAAGTTGAGGTCTGAGTGCGGTTTGCCTGTCAGCGCTGGAAGGATAATACAGCAGAGCCTTGTTCTGATGATTTACTGGTCTAATTCATGGTCTTCAGAACTGTCCCCTAACCTCTAGGCAGTATGGTCCTAGTGATGTCTGTAAAGCTTTCCTTTGAGTTGCCCCACATTGGTAGGACTGTGGCTGGAACTGACCTTCATTCTCCTTAAAACTCACACTGAAGCTTTTCTCAAAGCGATCCCATGAATCCAGACCACTGATGGGAACCAGTGCATGAGGATGTTTCAGAGACATTTAATATCCCCTGTTGTGTACCACCTAACTGAGATTAGGTATCTGGGCAGATCCTTGGGCTCCTCTTACAGCCAATGGTTTAGTCTGTAGAATGTGGGGAGAATGGAGTGACCCATCCTAACGATAAGCCTGTACTGGGCAGGAAGATCACACTAGGTCTCAGATGACTGAACCCAGACTCCTGGCTCATGGGTATCCACATCATCAGCATCTAAGGCTACTCCTGATGGATTTCACTCTTAACGTAATAGAATCATAGAATCATTAGGGATTGGAAGGGACCTTGGAAGATCATCTAGTCCAATCCCCCTGCCACAGCAGGATCACCTAGACCAAGTCACCTGGAATCTTGTGTTCTTCTCTCTTAGGAGGAGTCATCAAATCTTTCCATGCATCAGTTTCTCTCCTGTGCAGGATAGGAGTTTCATCACTGGCAGAAATTCACCAGTGAGCCTCCCACAGTAGCGAAGGTTGGCAAAATGAAGAGCCACACAGGTACATGTAGACCGATACCTAACAGAAAACATATGGGTCTTGGACTGTGCACAGTGATGATTTGCTCATCATGGTCCAACTAGACTCCTCCAAATAAATTTGGTCCAGTTCACTCCATTGTCAGAACTTGACTATGTGGTTCTCCATCATTGTCCCAGCAGGGTCTGCACCCTTAATTACCTCCATATGTCCTCATGCCACACCACAGAGCAAAGTATGTGTTTCACACAGAAGATCCACTCCAGTGGGCTGCCACACAACCCCCCTCAGCTCTTCCAGAGATTTACAGCTCCACAGTCACAGAATCACAGAGCAATTATGTTGTAGGACCACCAGGGCACTGCATGGGGCCCAAGAGAGGCTTCAGGCCAGGTGCTGGAAAGTATTTAGTGTTCTCTACAGCCCTTGCTCTGGGGGTTTGTGATGGTAAAATGACCCTTTATTTTGATTTTTTTAATTTAAGAATTATTTTTAGCAGTACAGCTGACCCCTAGTAGTTGGCTTGTTCCTGAGCAAGCTGTAGCCAAACTTGCCATTTGCTGAACACCACTGGAAATGTGCTTGCGTAATACTACTGTACACAGCTGAGAGAGCCCAAAGAGGGCACTGAGTCTTCATCTGGGGACATGCAGCTTAAAGCAGTAACAGTAAATCATGATGTCCCATGCAAGCACCATGCACAGAGCTGTGTTGCTCTCGACTGAACTACCACCAAAACCAGACATGAAGCTTTAACACCTATAGACACGCATGAGCAAGGTCTGCATGGAGAAACTGCACCAACATACTGGATACAACAAAATGAAGCAATTAATGGCAATAATGGGTGACTCTGTTGAGCAGCATGGATGCACCCAACAGTCGGCCTGAAAGGGAGTCATGAGAGGTGTGCTGCTGCCCAAGAGCTAGGGTCTGAGACATTGCTGAAAGGGTGCTAGAGCTTGTCAAGGGCAAACTCCTACCCATTGCAACTCTTTTGTGTGGACATTCAAGGTGAGGCTTGACAAGGCTCTGAGCTACCTGATCTAGTTGAGAATGTCCCTGCTTGTTGTAGTGGGGTTGGACTAGATGACCTATGGAGGTCTTTTCCAACCAAATACATTCTACGATACCACAAGCCAGAACCTGGGCAGAATCAAGGAAGACTACAAGAGACAACTACTGGTGCTCAAATTATGTTTTCTTCCATTTTACCAGTTAGAGGAAAGAGTGCAACCAGAATTAGATGTGTAGTCCAAATCAGCTTCAACCCAGTGTTCTGCGATTCTGTTTGTATGAATTTTTCTTTGTTTCTTGATTTTTAGTAGGAGCTGTGTGGACCCACTCAGGTGGCACCAGGCAAAAGAAAGCGAGAGATATTTTGAAACCACATCTGGGCTTGGATAGCAAGCAAAGCTCACCCTATAATAATGGTTTTAAAATAGTTTTGGGCAGATTGTGAAAAGCCATACTGGCCCATCAGCTTTCTCCTGTGTATAATGAAGCCAGGACTTGGCCTCTGAGGACTTCTGCTGACCATCAGTCCTGGGCCTTCTGGTGAGCTCACCCTGACTGTTCCCTTGCTCTGTCATGAAGAGCATAGATGGTTCAATATCAAGAGGAAATGCTACAGATGGCCTGGTAGCCCAAATCTGTGTGTTAGATACTGTCTTCTCCATGCTCTTACACCAAGGTAATCACCTTGATAGTGCCCTGTCCAGGTACAGCCTCTTTAGCTTCTTGGTTCACAGAATTCCAGAATGGTTTGAGTTGGAAGGGACCTTCAAGATCATCTAGTTCCAACTCCCTTGCCATTTGCAGGAACATCTTCCACTAGCTAAGTTGCTCATAGCTCTGTCTAACCTGGCCTTGAACACTTCCAGGGATGGGGCTTCTATCACCTCCCTGGAGAATCTGGAACAGTGTCTCACCATCCTCACAGTGAAGAATTTCTTCCTTATACCTAACCTGGATCTACCCTCTTTCAGTTTAGAACTGTTTCTGCCCATCTTCTCACCACAATCCCTGATTAAAAAAGTCCCTTCCCATGTTTCTTATCGCCACTGAAAGGTCTTCCCAGAGCTTCTCTTCTCCAGCTGAACCACCCCCCACCAACTCTCCCAGTCTGGCCTCACAGCAGCAGATCCCACTCTCAGAGCAGCATTTCTGTGGTTCATCCTCCAGGAGGAAGGGTTGTATCAACAGACTGAGGTCCACATACAAAGCTCAATGCAACAGGGTCAGCAGGAAGTGCTTTCAGAATGAGTCTCAAAATTAAAAAGAATTCAAAGACGTTGGCTTCTTCCGTTTGGCTTCTGGTACGGCTCCCTTAAAGGTGGTATTTTGTGCTGCACATCTTCTGCTTGGGAAACATGTATGTGTGTCCACATGTCTCTTATTCCTGCATGACAGCGTGCCTGCAGCCCCAAAGGGGACTTTAAAACAGGTCTTAAAATCATGAGACTCAGTAAAAGGACACAAATAAAATCAGGGGTAAAAAAAACAACTTTGGAAGATTGGGTCCTGCTGTGGCAGGGGGATTGGACTGGATGATCTTTTGAGGTCCCTTCCAATCCCTAATGATTCTATGATTGGCCACTCCAGTAAATCCAGAGGGAGATATCAGGAAGGTTCTCATTTGCCAGATGTAAATGAAGAATAAAACCAGTCTCCTGAGAGAAGGAAAGATTCAGGGTAGCTGGGTCGCATGTCCAGAGCTCTCATCTTGCTGTCTGAGCAGGAAGAAGATGGAATCCGTGTGCTGGTATTTGAGTGAGCATGGCAGAGACCACAGTGAGACTTGTGCCTGGATGGCCCCACAGAGGAAACATGCTCAGAGCTGTCTTTGAAAACAAAATTTCCATCTGGCTCAGGATCTGAACGAACACAATGGCCTTGTGGGGTTGCTAGGTTCCCTCTGGGGCAATGCAGCAATCCGTGTGTCCTTCAGTGAGGAGGTCTCCTGTGGCTCAGGAGGGTCATAGCGTTGTGAGCGTGAAGGTCTTTCTCAGAGTCTCTTCTGCCTGACAGTATCTTGGGCACCCTTGTGGGTAACACAGCCAGCACGATCTGCCCTTGGGGAAGGGAAGCATTTGTGGACAAGCTGACTAGCTGCCATCCACAGCAGGAGTCAGCCATAGGTACAATGTCTTATGGGCACAACTCCAGCCACAGCCACAGGTTGCAAACAGGAATAAGCAAAGATGCTGCTTATGCTGCTGTGGTGGATGAGAAACTCATGTCCTGGGCTGTGCGTCCAGCAGAGTGGGCAGCAGGTCAGGGAGGGGATTGTGCCCCTCTGCTCCGCTTTGGGGAGACCCCCCCCCACATGGCTGGGTCCAGCTCTGGGCTCCTCAGCACAGCAGAGACCTGGAGCTGGTGGAGCAGGGCCAGGGGAAGCCCCAGAAATGCTGCTCTGAGGATGGAACCTGCTGCTGTAAGGCCAGGCTGGGAGAGTTGGAGGGCTGTTCAGCTGGAGAAGAAAAGCTCCAGGGAGACCTTAGTGTGGCCTGTTAGTTGAAAATGTCCCTGCTCATTGCAAGGGACCCAACCCAAAACATTCTGCAATTACATGATTCAATAAACCTTATGTAAATCCTGTGTGAGTTTACCAGTGACTCAAAGAGTATGGTGGCAAACCACGTAAGTTCTTGGTGCTGGATAACTTTGTCCTTAACTGCTGGCTTGCACAGCACTCTCCTTTGATGGATGGTCATTCTCTGCAGTAGGAGGCTTTAGCTTCCTGATGCCCTGCAGTCTCACCAGTATGACTTTTTAGGGTAAACATAGGAGGCTAGAACATTTCAGATACCATAGTGTATCTTGGTCTACTGCTAATATCTCCTTCTCTGGAGATGTTGAAAACCCACCTGGGTATGTTCCTGTGCAACTTGATCTAGGTGGTCCTGCTGCGGCAGAGGGATTAGACTAGATGATCTTTTGAGGTCCCTTCCAATCCCTAATGTTCTGCGATTCTGTGATGCTGTGATAATGTTCAATGGGTGTGGCTCCTCTGTAAATTGTCTCATATGAGTCACATCTGGGCAGATATCTCAAAGGGTGGTTCAGATGTCTCTAGACACTGGTGTTTGTGCTCCTGAATTGAGCCCTAGGTGCCTCAGTTTTAATCTAGTGCAAATCCAGCTCACCAAATTTAATCTCACACAATGGGTGACAAAGTACCTTGAGCTTTGACCTATCAGTCTTCTAAGCAAACCTGTGCTGTACCAAGTCAGTGTCACTAAACCTTTAATCAGTGGCTTTTATGCACAGAGAAGCAAGGGAGATTGGCTATTGTTAATTCTTGCTTTGGTGTCTTGTGGTGGTTGGTTTGGGAGTGCAGCAGGCCACCTCCGCCACAAGCAAAAGGCTTTTCCTCACTCTGTGACATGAAGAACTGCCTCAAGTGCTCCCTTTTTGAGACATTAGCAGAAGCTATCCAGCAGTGTGGGACATCACTACTATCAGTGCCCACTGTGTGTTCTTGTTCCCTTCATGGTGGGCTGCAGGATCAGCTAGGAAATTAATTCTGACATGGGATCTCTCAAAATTCAGTGAGAGGTGGGTTAGAAATACAACCTTGACATTCTTGTCTGCACAAAACCCTCTGTAAAAGGAGGTGTGTGGGTACTTGTGCAGGTTCCAGCCAGCTCCTGTTGGTGACCCTGTAGATCTGTGTTTTATTCCTTTGACCAGCCAGCTGAGACACTATCCTGATATACACCTTACAAGGTTGAGCTTTCAAAGCCTGTGATAAAAAGTGTGAAGAACTGAGGCTCTCAGCTGTATGGAGGGTGAAAACTAGGGCAGGGACAAATGTTGGGAGATGTGTGCACTAGATCTCAAGCCAGTCTAACACCTAATCGATATTAGGAAATACTGCATTACCTTCTTCATTAAATGGTGACTTGATGGACTATTCAACATGAAAAATCAACATGAACTTCATGATGATCAGCATCATTACTGAGAGACATGAAAGTATTGTACAAAGGGGGCTGAGGAATCAATTAAATACATATTTGAACTAAGAATAAACCCCAATAGCTAAGGAAGTTAGGTGGCAAGAAGGACTATGGATAGTCAGCTGAAGATTCATCACAACAATCTACTTGAGAAGAGCTTAAGTATTATGATCAGAGAAGTCAGAACAAACTTCCCGGGAAGGTGGGGACATTCATAGAAGCACTGCTGGGACTTAGCTCTCTGATGGCTCCTTAGGCACATAGAGTTCACGGAATGTCATCAGAACTTTTTGTAAGAAGAGAGTGAAGGTGTTTCTTCAGCCACTGTCATGAAGAGTTATCTGCTTCTGTAGCTATAAACGGTAAATGGACACAGCACAGAGCTTTAGGACAGAGGTTCTCCAACTTGTCTGGATCAAAACCTGCTAATCCTCATCAAGTTTTATAGACTGGCTGGCACCCATATACTCTGCTTTTCCATGAACCATTCACCATGACTTGATGGACTGTCAAGATCTGGACAACACAGTTTGGGAACCACTGTTCTAGACTATCAATTCTTACATTTTCTGGCAAACACAAGGACGCTTCGTGGCAAGCATTCCAACCAGCTTCTTCTGCTCAACTTCTTTTAACAGTTTCCCGAAACTTCCATTCACATGTAACAGCTGTTCCTCTGTGACTTCCTCCAGAAGCACTGGCTTCAACTCACCTCCAAGATAAAATTCCCCTCTCTACCAAGCTGTCTCCTCCACTCTGGTCAGAAACATTAAGAACATATTTTTTTTCCAGCTAAAGACCAAGCTTGGGAAATCCTGTAGAAAAGGAGTGGAGGGGAATGGGTCTCAAAGCAAGTCATCCAAGTCTTGGAAAAGACACTGTGTTTGCTGGGTCGGACCCAAGACTACTCTTTGTTTTTCCAGATCAGAAGTTCTTTTCTCTGCACTTGGTTTTCTAAGAATGTGAACTCACCCGCCCCGTCCTGTTTACAAGCTCGTAAATATGTAGATCAGATCTGGCCGCAGGGTAGGCCTTGGAAGGGCTGGATCCTGCTGGGAACACATGGCATTTCATGTACAGCGAGGCCAGATCCGAGTTGCACAAAGGAAAAGGCAATTTTTCATTGGGGCCAACCCACCTCAGGACAAAATTCTCCCCTGGGGAAAAAATGTGTGAGTCCTGACTTTGATTTGCGGTGTGGGATGAGCAGAACTCACCTTGGGTGGATGAGCATCACCAGGACCCAAACAGAGATAACGCCACTGATCTGGGAGGATGCTCTAGTGGAAAGTTTACTTAAGCTGGTTGCTGACAATGCTGGTGGCCCCAACTATTGAGAAGTTGCTAGGGGCGGGATGCCAGCGCTTGGAAAACACACTATCAAGGGAAGGTGTGGGAGCTTCCTCAGCCCATTTCCACCACGCGGGTCCCAAGGACATTCTGTTTATATCAGAAACGGGCAGACAGCACGTCACCGGCCGTGGAGACTGGCACCACAACCCTTACAGCCTATTCCCGTCTCCTGGCACCGCTGGCCGTGAAGGATGCTGAACAGCATCCTCCAGAGAGCTCCACCACTGAACGCGGGAGCCGTGACATCATGGAGGAAAGGGTGGGGAAGAAAGGACCGGGGAGGTTGATATTTTCAGCCCTGATGAAAAATTTGGACTTGCTATGCAGATTCAGGAGGGGTTATTCAGGACTAGCTAGCCAACTCCTTGTTTCTCTTCAGACTTGGAGGGGGAAATCCTCCAACGCCTGCCCTGTGTCTGCGCCAAGCTCCAAGTCACAGCCCTCCTGACTTCAGCCTGCACGGACAAACTTGCAGAGTTTCTCACTGCTTGCCTTCCCTTTCTTTCCATTTTGTTTTTTTCTTTGACAAGGAGGGAAACTTGTGAAAAAAAATTTCCTATTTCCTTCTCCCCCAACCTGGACTTAATCGGGGAAGATAGCAAAGAGTTGTTCTGTCTCTCCCCAGCCCCGAAAGCCAACTTTCAGCTGATACCAGGCTCTGAAAACATTGCACTTAAACCAAGACCTCTTCTCCCTCTCAGAAAACAATAGATTAGTGTAACAGGGCTCCAAAAATATAACAGGAATGGTGAGATAACAACATCCTCATTGCTCCCGACAGTTCCTGAAGCCTTTAACTCAAAGGAATAAGTCTGGTTAAAGCCACATCACTGGTCTGAAAAGGATCCCTCTTACTCAACCCTTTGCCCCATCTCCACGGGGAGGGCCATGTCATCCGTCTGATGGGAGCAGCTGTACATCTTTGATCTGCTTATTTGACAGTGATGCACTCAAGCCACATCTCTGTGAGTACAACACACAGGGACAGGATAAGAGACCAGATTTTGACCAAGAAGCACCCAGACTGCTGGCACGGATCCTGACTTGACTTTGGTCTGGACTCTTATTGAGAGGAGGTTGAGTGTTGGTCTCTTCTCACAAGTAACAAGTGATAGGATACAAGGAAATGATTTCAAGTTGTGCCAAGAAAAGTTTAGGCTGAACAGTAAGAAAAACTTATTCATGGAAACCTTCATCAGGCCTTGGAACAGGCAGCCCAGGGAGGGGGCTGACTAGATGATCTTTCGAGGTCCCTTCCAATCATAGAATCATTAGGGATTGCAAGGGACCTTGAAATATCATCTAGTCCAATCCCCCTGTCACAGCAGGATCACCTAGACCAAGTCACACAGGAACACATCCTGTGTTAGGTCTTAAACCCTAATGATTCCATGATTCTACAAGGACACAAGAGGCAAGAACTGGCTGCTTGGTTGTCTTAGCCATAGAGCTGAGCCTGTGACAAGCACGAGAAGATGCTGGGAAGGATGAAGAAACATAGCAGCAGACCAACCATCTTACCACACTGGCTTTGTTTATGCTTTACAGCCACATGGAGTGTTAAGGAGGCACTTCAGGAGTGAGAATGGAAGAAACTTGCTGCATTGCCTGGTTTAATGCCTGCACAGGGCAATGGGATCTTTGCTGAGAAAAGATGTCTCAAAGTACGTCATTATGGTGATGAGGCTCATTCTCCACTGACTTGCTTCCTGCTCCATTTTCTGCCCTATCTCTGTATTTCTTTTTTAGTCTCTGATCCTGAAGGGGAAGGATGGAAATTTGCATTCAATTTTCATGGCAATTTGAGGGCCTCCCATGAGATATCTGGCAGCTTCTCTCTCGCCTTTTCATTAGACAAACAAGCCTTTTTGCCTCCTGCACTCTTCACTCACTTCTCAGAAGCAACAGCCATGGGATGTCAGGTGCACTCTCTCCCTGCTTTGATGTGGCTTTGACTCCTAATTAACTTCTGAATATGCTAATTTCCTATAATCCCTTCTCATTCCAGTGAAGTAACCCTATGTGGACTATCTACCCCTCCTTAGGAAAGTGCTGCTTTTGAGGACAACTGCTGTCGAGACTAGTGTCATTCTAGGTAACTGCTGTCTCCTTTTCTTCCAACATCACCAACTTGTTTCTGATTTGCCACCTCCCTCTTAGGGGGTATTGATGGGTCTTCACGTCAAAGGAACAAAAAACTCTTCAGGGTAAAGTTTTCTTTTCTTGTGCACTTCTACCAGTAGTGTCGTCCAGAGGCAGGGAGACTGGGGATCCAATGCAGAGCAACCAGGATGTCTCATTCAGTAGGTCCTCAAGGGTTGTTTAGTCTGGAGACAAGGAAGTTCAGAGGTGATCTTGTTACTCTTTTTACAACACCTGAAAGGAGGTTGGAGAAAGGTGGGGGTTGATCTCTTCTCCTAAGTCACTAGCCATAGAACAACTTGTGCTGGGGAGGTCTTGAGTGGACACTAGGAAAAATTTCTTCACTCAAAGAGTGGTCAGGTATTAGAAGAGGCTGCCCAGGGAGGTGGTGGAGTCGCTGTCCCTGGAGATGTTCAAAAAATATGCAGGTGTAGCACTAGGAAATATGGTTTAGTCGGCATGGTGGGGTTAGGCTGATGGTCAGAGTAGATGAACCTGTAGGTCTCTTCCACCTTTAATGATTCTATGATTCTAACCAGACGTGTTCAGTCTTTGCAACGTATCTATGTCAGAGTAAGATGCTATATCTGCTGTGAGACTGGAACTGTGTGCAGCTTCTCTACAATGCACATCCTCTACAAATTACTTCCACATATTCAAAATACTGACAAGAGCAATTTCCCTGGCAGCTGAAACCATCTGTCTCAGACAATACCAGTGATATGCTTTTTCATGACTGTCAAGTTGTTCGCACCTAGTGACAAGTATCTCACAATAAGAGGTGAAGCAAAGTTGTCTGCTGATCCCTAAACACCAATGTCATGGCACACATTTTAAAGGTAGTTACACATTGAACTCCCATCAAACTCATGGACATTAAGCATGGAAACACCTTCTGAGAATGAGAGCTCCCAGTATCAATCCCAGTACTGTCTATCTAAGCAATACTGTCAGTTCTCACAGAATTGCAGAATCATTCAGGTTGGTAAAGACCCTTGGGATCATTGAGTCCAACCATCAATCCCACTTTACAAGTTCACCCCTAAACCAGATCCCCCAACATTACATCTAAGTGTCTTTAAAACTCACCCATGGATGGGGACTCAACCACCACCTTGGGCAGCCCATTCCAGTGCCTGACCACTCTGTCTGGGAAGAATTTCTTCCTGATGTCCAATCTAAACCTATCCTGTTGGAGCTTGAAGCCCTTCCCTCTGGTTCTGTTGCTAATTACCTGTGAGAAGAGACCAGCACCAACATCTCTACAATGTCCATTCAGATAATTGTAGAGAGTGATGAGGTCTCTCCTCAGCCTCCTCTTCCTAAACCAAATAGCCCAAACTCTCCCTATTTCTCCTCATAAGATTTATTCTCCAGGTCTCTGGTCAGCCTTGCTGCCCTCCTCTGCACTTGCTCCAGCACCTCGATGTCTCTCTTGTACTGAGGTGCCCAAAACTGGACTCAAGGTGCAGCCTCACTCGTACTGAATACAGGTGGACAATCACTTCCCTACTCCTGCTGGACACACAGTTTCTAACACAGGCCAGGATGCTGCTGGCCTCAGTGGCCACCTGGGCACCCTGCTGGCTCATATTCAGCCTCCTGTCAATTAGAACCCCCAGGTCCTTTTCTGCCAGACTGCTTTCCAGCCACCCTGCCCCAAACCTGCAGCATTCTGGATCATGATTGCCCTGAATGGGAACCCTCTGGTGAAATGTTATCTGTGATAACAGAAACAGAGTCCTTTGGGTTGAAAATGGCCCTTAAGACAATCAAGTTCAACCCCAAACTCAGCACTGCCAAGTTCACCACAAAACCACGTCCCTAAGTGCCACATCTACACGTTTTAAACACCTCCAGGGGTATCTCTCCTTGCATTAACAGTTGCTTTTACGACCATCTCCCTCACAGAAAGGCTGTCGAGGCTGTTGGTAAAGAGGCATGTGTGATCCACCTTGGAGTAATGTTTCACAGACTGTTAATAATAACAACATGAGCTCCGAAGATAAACTAGCCAGGAACTGGAACAGATGAACCAGACCAAGGAAGACTGCAAAATTGAAGTTGCTCATATGGAAAATCATGTCCCGTTTTGGCACCCACAGAGCAGCCAAGGAAACAGAAAACGCTTTGAGGAGCTCTGTGAGACAATGCAAAGGTCTGTAAAACCTGACTTAGAGCATGAGATTAAAGGGTCTTGATCTATTGGCGTTCTCCAGGACAAATTGAAGTGACTTGCTCATGCACTGCGGTGTAACGCAGAGGAAGCTGTTTCAGGGAGCAAATGGATTTTCGATCTAGCCAAGAATGGCAGAAAAAGAATCCATGGCTAGAAGTTATAGATAGATAAATTTACCCTGCAAGGAAAGCAGTAATTTTTAATAGCACAGATATAAAGCTACTGGAAAAAGTATAACTACAGACATGAGACCTCCGTTATTTCAGCCATGAGTTAATGCAGAGCATCTTTCTAAGGAGAAAAGTGGTTTTGAGTAATGGGGGGAGTCGACAAAATCACTGGAGGAGGCTTTTTGGGTTGCAGCCAGCTGTAAATCACAGTAGATGGCAGCCCCCTCTGGTCTTGAAAGCTAGGACTGTGATTAGCAAACTCTGTCCCAAAATGTGGTAGGTCTTGCATATAGAAGAGTTGCAAAGATCACGCCACAGAGGGTCTTCAGTTATGGTAACTGCAAGAACTGTTTGAGAAGCTGTTGGTCTGTTCCAGAAACTGCTTTAGCTGGGGATTGATCTTTCGAGGTCCCTTCCGATCCCTAATGATTCAATGATTCTCTGACTGGGTCTTCCCCGCTGCAGGATCTCTCCTCAGGTTTGACACGCGCACGCAGTGATGTCTGTATCGCTGCGCATTCGATCTCAATTAGAGGCACTGACAATGAGTCGAGCATCTGTGTCAGGGGGCTTAATAGAGTATAATGAGGGTTTTGCCTGTTGGGGATCATGTCAACATTTAATTAATTACAAAATGCTGGTATTTGAGACCAGTTAGTCTCACACGCAGAGCTAATATCCTTTGGTGGGCTAATAATTACCCAGAGCAAACAACGCTGGGAAGAAGTAAGTACAGCTTAGGAGTATTTGCTGGGTCTTTCCTCTCAAAACAAGATGTTGATCCCACAAACAGAGCCCTGAGACAGCTTTGAACAGTTCAAGTCCCAGAAGTATTAAAGCCGCATATTGGAGCATTTTTGTGTGGCTGAAGAAACCAGTCACACGTTAAAGCTGCTCTGCTATGGGGCACACAGCCCACCTTTTAGTGATTTGATGGACCCCAAAGGAGCTGGGGGATCTGAGTGTTGGGGTTGTTCAGCCTGGAGAAGCCTCTACAGAGACCTCAGTGTAGTGTTCCAGTACTTAAAAGAGGCTATAAGAAAGATGGGGACAATCTTTTAAGCAGGGTCTGTTGTGACAGGACACGAAGTGATGGATTCAAACTAAAAGAAGGTAAATTGCAGTAGATAGAAGGAAGAAACTGTTTACACTGTGGCTGGTGAGAACTCAGCCCAGGTTGTCCAGAGAGGTGTGAGGAGCTCCATCTCCAGAACCATTCCACATCAGGCTGAACATCAGGGGTCTGAGCAACCTGATGTCCCTGCTCACTGCAGGGGGGTGGACCAAATGAGCTTTGATGGTTCCTTTCAACCCAAATCATTCTATGATTTTATGTATTGATGTAAAACTCAATGAAAAAGAGCTTTCCTCATAACTCCCATAAACTTTTTTCTGAGCAGAAAATGTTCAACCCAGATCAAGAGAACCAAAATCCCTCAAAAACTCAAAAAGATCTTGTTAAAAAAAATGTAACTCACTTCTCTTTCCTACATCTAGTGCTTTCATTGTGGAGACTGCCCTGAGGCCCCATCAAAACACCTCATTCCCTGTTAGGGTAAGCAAATAGCCTCTGCCAGTGACTCTCTCCTGCGCCTTTCTCTCACTCTCTCACGGACAGGTGCCAAAGGACACACATTTATTCCTGGCCATGCCCAAATGTGGAAAACCAACCCCAGGGCAGACCTTTTTGGAAGCACTTGGCAAACTGAGCTGGTTTCTCAGGGATGCTGGAGTCCAGCATGGCATCAGCACTAGGACTCAGAGGCTTTGTACCCCAGTGCTCCCTTCATCCTGCATTGCTTGGCTGGAGCTGCCAGTGCTGTCCATGTCCCAGATGGCTGGAAGAATCATACAATCATTAAGGTTGAAGGAGACCTACAAGCTCATCAAGTCCAGCTGTCAATCCAATGCCACCATGTTTCCAAGTGCCAGATGTACACATATTTTGAATCCCTCCAGGGATAGACTCCCCCACCTCCCTGGACAGACTGTTCCAATCCCTGACCACTATGTCAGTGAAGAAATTTTTCCTAATGTCCTGTCTAAACCTTAGCATCCAAGCTGCATTGGAATGAAGTGTCTTTATTAGGACATGGAACAGACCTGTAGTGACAGAGTAACTGCTGGAATTACATGAAGCAGCAAAAGCAGACTTGCATGCTGCAACCAGCAACACAGCACCAGGGCAAACACAAATTCCCATGTAGAGCAAACAGGATCACAGAATGCACTGGGTTGGAAGGGACCTTTAAAGGTCATCTAGCCCAAGACCAATACCCTACTGCTGACTCATTATACAGACCAGATCCAGTTTCTCTTGCCAGAGGTCAAGGGATGGACTAGATCATCTCCTCAAACAATTTCCATCCCCGACCTTCGATATTGCAGTGGCACATATCACTATGAATTTAATGTGACAAGGTAGAATTCTTCAGACTCCATTTTTAAAGCATGTAAAGACACTTGGGAACAGAGTTGTCTGGAAATCCAGATGCCTGGTTTGTGGGAAATTTCAGAGGATATTTGTTTTCCTTCAGAACCAGCATGCAATAAAATAGAATGAATTCTAAGAACATCCAGGGCACGCTGTTGTGTAAAAGGGATATATCCCTGGAAACCATCTGATGTGGAAACACTTGTTCATCCATGGAGGCAGTCATGCCAACAGCCAACCATCACTAGATGGATATGCACCATGGGGCAAACTGCCCCTTTTCAGGCCTCCCCAGCCACAAGGTACAGAAGAATCGCACTGAACGGCTTAGGGTGGAAGGGACCTCAGAGATCATCTACTCCAATCTCTGTGCCATGGTCAGTAATGCCTCTCAACTGGACTTGGTTGCTCAAGGTCTTATCCATCCTGGCCATGAACACCTCCAGGGAGGGAGCATCCACACCTTCTCCAGGCAATCTGTTCCAGAGTCTCTCTGCCCTTGTGCCGAAGGATGCAATGTTCTTGGCCAGCTAATTCCCTGGGCTTTCCTTCAGCTGAGCAACAACCAGTGGAAGTCCTTGGGTCCTTGGAATGTAGGAATCTGTGAATCTGGAGTGAGTTAAAGTCCCCAGATTAACATACTTGTAGCGGGAAGCCTTGAAACATGAGAAAACCCATTCTGGAGCCAGGGTGTTCAGGGCTTCCGGGTTGCTGAGCAAAGAGCTGCCAAGGTTCTCACTCTGCTGGTTGCATGGTTAGAAAGCCATAGAATCTTGGCATGAGCAGGCTGCCCCACAGCTATGAGGAGTGACTGAAGCAGAGGTTGTTAAACCTGGGACATTTCCGTTTGGTTTTCCAACTGGCGTTTTCCAATGCAATCGTCCTTCACTGGCCAGTGGCCAGAGCTGCTACTGGGGAATCTCCTGAGTTCAGCATCTGCTGAAAGGCTTCACTCACTCTGGGCCGTAGCACCCAAGGCTGTGACAAGTGCACAGCAGACATACAGGAGGATGAACACATATTCCAAACATTGCAAGACGAGGTAAAGAGAGTCTGATTTGTTTTTGCTGCTGATTCTGGAGTGACATTGGAGAGCACAGGACCTTCTGTCGTACGGGTTTGCACAGCAACGTTTCTGCTCTGCAGCAGCATGGATGCCACTAAGTTATCCAGCCCTACACCCCTGACTGCTGTGAAAGCCAACACTTTCACCTCTGGCCACGCTGGACTGGCCATGAAATAAAGCTGCTGATGTGAAAGTCGCTCAAGCAACGGGAAATGGAAGTCTCTAATTATTTTGATCATTGATGTGAAGGCAGGACAAACTGCTTCTGCTCAGACAACTTCACTTGCTGTTTGAAGAGAGTCCGTCCGGTTATTGATGAAGATCAAAACACGCCTTGACAAATGGACACGGGCTTTGAGCGTGTTCTGGGGAGGATACCCCATCTGCACTCTCTAATCAAATAACCGTTGCTTCTTTGCAAACTCAAAGCACAGGGGCATTCTCCTGAGCTGCAGAATATCCTGCCCTGTGGAGGAGAAGAGGAAGGGACCATGGCTTCCCCCTCAAGACACAATTTCCACATGACTCCCAGTCATGATTTGGGTGGGAAGGAACTTTGAAAGGTTAATCTAGTCCAACTCCTCTAGCAAGGGCAGGGGCATCTTCAACTAGATCAGGTTGCTCAAAGCCCCATCCAACCTTGTCTTGGACATTTGAGAGAAGGAGAATCCATGACTTGTCTGGTCAACCAGTGCCAGTGTCTCTCGTTTAACAAAAATAAAATTGTCCTTGTATCCAGCATAATCTCTTCCAGTTTAAAGCTGTTGCCCCTTGTCCTATCACTAAAGGTCCCAGAAGAATGTCTTGTTTTTTTCTCAAATCCCCAATTAAGCCCTGAAAGGCTGCACTGAGGTCTCCCTGGAGCTTGTCTTCTCCAGATGAACATCCCCCAACTCTCACAGCCTGGCCTCACAGCAACAAGTTCCCCCCTCAGAGCAGCATTTCTGGGGCCTCCTCTGGCCTCACTCCACCAGCTCCAGGTCTCTGCTCTGCTGAGGAGCCCAGAGCTGGACCCATCTCTGCAGGGGGGGTCTCCCCAAAGTGGAGCAGAGGGGTACAATCCCTTCCCTAACCTGCTGCCCACTCTGCTGGATACAGACATGGGGGGCTTCTGGGCTGTGAGTGCATGTTGCCAGTTTCTGTACTGCTTTTTACCCACCAGCACCCCCAAGTCATCCTCTGTAGGGCTGCTCTCCATCCCTTCATCCCCAGCCTGTGTGGATACCCTGTCCTGCCTTTGAAGTAGCCTTTTTAAAGAAGTAGAGGATGAATTTGGGTGACATAACTTATTCCCCTGGGTGCTGGGTGATAATTCAGCTCAGATTCCACTGATGGACTCTGTCCTGGGGCAAGAGGGGTGAGTTTGGACCAGCTGAGAGATTGCTCCCCAGAGGATACCCTGGGTTGAAGGTGGTCTCTGCCCTCTTCACACTCTGGGACATCTGTGCTCCTTTGTTCATTCTTTTCGACCTCCCTTGGCTTGGTTCCTTCAGAGACCTCCCTGAGGACTAAAGAGACCTGGTATCAATTAGTTGCCTGAGACAGCTGGTTACAATCTCTTCTTTGATGTCCTGGCTTGGAGAAATCCCTGGATGTTCTCTTTGAGAGAGAGGGAATGGTCCCATTTCTGGGCTAGCTCTGCAGATTGCCAGGACTTCCTTGGTACTTAGCCTGAGTGACCTCCACAGTTACCCTTGTTCCTCATCTATTGTGGCACAGGTGTCCCAGTTGTGGCCAGTATGAATCATCGAATCATCAAGGTTAGCAAAGACCTCCAAGTCCATTAGGCCCTACAACCCCTAACCACTAAACCATCTCCTGACATACCACGTCTACCTGTTCTGTGAACATCTCCAGGGATAGGTGCTTCCAGCATGATTCTATGATTCCACCAGCCAGTGGGTGATACTGTTTGTGCCCAAAGCTCCAGAGAGGGATTTCAAAGTAACACTGGGAAGAATTTGGCTGAGCCTGACCTGGTGCCTGGCCCTTGACACTGCTCCCATGGCCAAGAGCATCGCAACTTGCAGGCTGACGACATCAAACTGATCCCTTCTTGTGATAGCTCAAGGGTGACTCTTTTCTAAGGGCTGGATGACAAAGGTGCATTTCAGTCTGAGACCTGATCTGCAAAGGGAAACGAAAAAACTGGTCCAACCAAGAGCTGTCATGGTTGTTCACAGCAGCAACGTGTGTCTGATTTATTATCCAACCTTCTTAACGGTTTTATACACAGACAATCCCAAGAGCTTTCCAGGTTGTACCAGGACGTCTCTCCTGACACCATTCTCATGCAGCCTGCCAGTAAAAAAATGACATCTGATGATATTGGGGTGAAAATAATGTATTGGTTGCCTCTTCCATTCACTGAAAAGCAAACAGATTGTAGGAGATTTTCATACAGAGCAAACTCCTCACATCATTGTGGCCCAAGCAGATGACAGAGGCAGAGAGTATTTCATAGAATCATGGAATCACAGAACAGCTCAAGCTGGAAGTGACCTCAGAGATCATCTAGTTCCAACCCCCTGCCATGGGCAGGGACACCTCTCACCAGACCAGGTGACCCAGAGCCCCATCCAACCTGGCCTTGAACACTTCAAGGGATGGAGCATCCACTGCCTCCCAGGGCAACCTGTTCCAGTGCCTCAGTACCCTCACAGGGAAGAATTTCCTCTTAACATCTTATCTACATCTGCTCTCTTTTAGCTTGAAACCATTCTCCTTCTACTATCATTAGACTCCTTCATCAAGAGTCTCCCTCCAGATTTCCTGTAACCCCTTCAGGTACTGGAACACTGACATTTTTCTAAGCAGAGCCTTTGTTTTGTAGTTGGGAGGAACAAACAATCCAAAGCACTTTGTATTATATTTTGTATTATATTAAGTTTCAAACTTAATCAAAACACAAAAGGCAATGGGACACTCCAATTTTCAAATTGAAAATCAGAACTTAACTGTCTTTTCCTGACTTTCCTTCAGCTCATCCTAACCCAGCTGCTGAAGGACAATTTTCAGCCTTCTGGATCTCTCTTGGGTGGCTCAACAATCTTATTACCCACATTTTCACCGAGAACACGTATTTCAGTGCTTTACACACTGCTGCGCATCTGCCACGGACAACTTGTGAACTTGTGATGCTCCGCAACCTAACGGTGCCCAGAGGTCAGGAATTTGCACAGTAAAGCTCAAAAACCCAAGAAAATAAACTCTTTGGAGAGAGGAATTACCATTTTGCTGCAGAACTCCCAGCTCCTACACACATGTTCCTGGATGTAAGTGCAGCACAAACAGATTCTGTTAGCAGGAATAACAAATACCACCTATGGCTGGTCCAGTTGCTCTCTTTTCATGCGCAAAGTGATTTCTCATGGTCTGTGATACCTTTTCTACATGTGTGTGGTGGGACTGCCTCCTTGATGATAAAATTTTGGAATAAAATTAAGTCTCCTTGGTTCCCTTGAGAGCTCTGTTTCTTCCTTGAAATGCAGGTCACTCCTGAGCTGGAGAAGATGAAGGGCAAGCAGCAGGCATTTGGAAATGACAAGAAATAAATAGGCTGAAAGAAAAATGGACTTTCCCAGATAATTTTTCTGAAGCACTTGGCCCAGTGACCATGGTGACTACAGGCCAGTGTTTGAGAGGCAGCGTGACTCATATCTGGCAGTGGAGCAGCATTTCTTAATCCATGTTTCAACACTGGCAGATGGGGACCTCGTGGCTTTGAGGTGTGCCTCTTCAGTGACCCTGGGAGCTGATTTCAGCTGAATTTGAGAGAACGATCCTTTGGACACTCCCTCTCTTTTAGAGCAAAACATCAGCAGAAAGATGGGCTCACGAGATAAATCCTGTGGCTCAGTCCTGAACACGAACCTGGATATGCCAGGCAGCATCCACTTGATGGATGAGTGAGAGATCTTAGTGGCATGGATCAGGAGAGTCTAAAACCAGTGATGACTCAACAGCCACAACAACAAGCTTTCTAGGTTACATGTTGGCAGTCACAGAGGACATCCCACAACACGGTACAAGAGGCTGCCTTTTCTTCCTCTTCTCCAAGAGGGAGGTGTGATCTGCCACTCCTGTTGCTAGCAGGAACATCAGGATTACCACAGAGAACTGCTTGCCCAGACAACCATTTGTCTGGTGCACCTTCAGGAGTTTGAGTGTAAAGCACAAGGCTGGTCTCCCAAAGCATCCAAACCATCGCTGTTCATCTAAAGGATGACAAAGGCAGAAGGAAATTCATTAAGGGGGATGAATTTTTGCTTGTTCAATGCAACAAAAAGAGGCTGCAGGTGAGGAAGACCTGTCTGTCAGTAGGATGAAAGCCCAGGAAAGACTGTAACTACTTCAGGAAGAATCTGATGTGGACAAAAGCTCATGTGATTGTAGATGGGGCATGGATATTACTGCAAGTAGCACAGTTTCCCAGAGCTGGATGCAATCAGATCCAGAACGATCTCCCCAAAGGCGCAGGCACCAAAGGGTCAGGGACTGGGACACATTCAAGTGGGACTGGGCTCAAGCGATTTCAGGCAGGATCATGAAACGCGGCGATCCGTAGGGACAGTCAATCCTTTCTCAAAGTAGTGACAGCTGCCTGTGGTGTCCACACACCACAGCCACAGAGGGGTACAGACAGGAGGAGAAATGGAGAAGAAGCAGATGAAGATCTACAACAGAAGAAGGCTCTTAAGGGACTGCCAGCTTGGTGGGATGGCAAATGTGACCACGTTCCTGGCTATATTGCTTGCCAGTGACTTGTCTGAGTTCTGCTGTGAGTCACCTAGCTTTGCTTTGTGGGATAAATGCTTGGGTTTAGAGCAAATTATTTTTGTTCCATACGTTAGGCTGCTACTTTAATAACCTGCAGCTTCTCTAATGGGTGCATACAGAGAGGGAACAGGCATTTTCAAGATGAACGTGTGGACTAAATCCTGGCAGGCTGATGGCCACACTCAATGTCAACAACCTCCACTCAGACCCCTACCCTCTCTGCCTTTGACTCTGGTGGCCTCAGACACTGGGAAAGTTCTGTTTTGAATGCAAATACTTTCCCTTGGTCTCTC
Source organism: Rhinopomastus cyanomelas (assembly GCA_013400115.1). Classification (NCBI taxonomy): domain Eukaryota; kingdom Metazoa; phylum Chordata; class Aves; order Bucerotiformes; family Rhinopomastidae; genus Rhinopomastus; species Rhinopomastus cyanomelas. The sequence continues at coordinate 618,016 of VXBP01005242.1, forward strand.
ACTGCAGCAGGAAAGTGAAACCGCCCACGTCCAGATTCCCCTGACCTTTGGGGGAAGTTCATGGCTCCATCCTGTAGCAAAGCAGAAACCACGCTGCCCGCCTGTGGTCATCAAGGGACGTGAGTGAAGCTCAGGAAGGGTCTGTGCATCGCACGGCATGCTGTGTGTGTTTCTGAGCTGGTTCTCACAGCTCAGAAACAGCAGGTGGGAAAATACCTACTGGTCTGGTGTGACCAGCTTCATGTGCTCCCCCACCCTATCCAACAGCATCACTGCCGTGGTAGTGGCTGGAAAGCTGCTCATCGGAAAGTGACGTGGGGGCAGTGATTGACAACTTGCTAAAGATGAGCCAGCAGGGTGCTCAGGTGTCCAAGAAGGCCAATGGCATCCTTGTATCAGAAACAGTGTGGCCAGCAGGACTAGAGAAACAATTGCCCTCCTATACTAGGCAATGATGAGGCCACACCTTGAGTATTTGGTTTGGTTTTTGGCACCTCATACAAGAAAGACATTTAGATGCTGGAACTGGTCCAGAGAAGGGCAATAAGGTTGGTCAAGCACCTCTCTCACATCCCTCTTGTAATAAGGGCTCCAGAACTGGACACAGTACTCCAGGTGGGGTCTCACCAGGGTGGAGTAAAGGGGAAGAATCACCTCCCTTGACCTGCTGGCCACACTTCTCCTGATGCAGCCCAGGAGGTCGCCCGGATCTTGTCCTACCACTAGTCACTAGGGAGTAGAGGGCAACACAGGGAAGGACAGCGGTGGCCAAGACAGTGATCAAATGCAATAGGAACCGGTCCCTTCTCCTCGGTTGCTTCCCTACGGTAGCAGAAGCTATCTGCCAATACCTGCACCACTGTTTTCTGCTCCCTTATCCGAATTCTGGCAAAACTGCAGTCAGCCTGCACACAGATACCACTGGGTGCTCTCTTGCCTCCCACGTCCATCTGGATCCATTAGTTTGAGCTCCTCTGGGCTGGAAATAGCTTTACTGTTTGTGCAGCTCACGGCACAGAAGAGGCTGAAGCTCATGGCTCGTGCATAGTTGAAGAGCTCACGTAGTTCAGCCTGCAGGGAGCCCTGAAGTGCTGCTACTGCGTGGTGTCGCTGGAAGTGAAGCACAGTGCCATTAATCCCAAGCAGCTCCACTTCCGCGAGGCAGGAGAAAGGGAGACACTCAATGTTTTGATACTGTGTGTTGTTCCATCTTCCTCTGTCTCCGTACACTCTTTTCTGAGGAGGAGCACGCAGAGAGCAGACCCTGTGGTGTGAAGTCACTCTGGTTTGTTTCCCCAAGTCCCAAGCCCGAGTGCGATAGTGAGGGAGTCAGACAAGCCCATGGCTGGCTGCCAGCTGGGCTCTGTGACACATCCTCACAGCTTCTCAGATAATTCCTGTGGAAGGGACTCTGGGAACAGAAATAGCCCATGGCTGGAAAACTTCTCCAGTGCACTTTGACAAGCATCTTCTAGAGAACTTGGCTTTAGAGGAAGAGGTTCAAGAGCTGGTAGCTGCTCTGAACACAAGTCCTCTGCTCTCTTTGCCCAAATGTTGTCGAACAGCTGACAGAGTCTTCACTGTTGTGTGTGACCTGTGCTCTTCCAAAATGCATCTCTGAAGACACATCTGTGATGGGATTATGGTGGTGGTGTCATGCTCCCTCTCTGGGACTTTGATGAGAAGATGAGAAATAACAGTCATTGACAGCTGCATCTGCTGACCTAGGGGCTGGAAGGAGGCTCTGAGTCACTCAGTTTTGTGGTCAGTACCTTACACAATACCTACTATTACCTGAGAGCTGTTTCTCAGTGATCTGTGAGGCTGATCTGACTAAATCTGCAGCTGGAAGACAGTCAGGGATGAGACACAGCACAGGCCCGCTGTGCTGGTTATCTTCTGCCCTCAGCCTGCCGTGATGTGGCAGGCTGGCTCCAGACCACCCTCCTGCTGCAAGAAAGGGTTTCTGTCCCCTTCTTGCCATGTTGCCCTAACCTACTCCTGGCTCATCACCATGAGAAGAGCACCATGCCATAGAATCATAGAATCAGAGAATGGTTGGAAGAGACCTCTGGAGATCATCTGTTCCAACCTCCCAGTTAGAGCAGAATCCCCTACACCAGTTCCCATAGGAACATGTCCAGGTTTTCAGTGTCTCCAGAGTCAGAGGCTCCACAACCTCTCTGGGCAGCCTGGGCCAGAGGCCACTAAAAAAAGTTCTTCCTCCCTCCTGTTTTCCAGTTTGCACTCACTGCTTGTCACTGTCACAGAGCACCGCTGAGAAAAGCCTGGTCCCATCACCCTGACACTTTCCCTTCAGACACTTAACAAGCATCAGTGAGATCTCCCCTCAGTCTATTCCTCTCCAGGCTAAACTATCACTATTCCTCACTGCCTCTATACTACAAAACATCTCCTTCAGGCTTAGGATATGAGTTGTCCTCTAGGTAAGTTTATTTGTTCCCTTTTCCCCACCTAGCCACTTTCACAAAGGGTTGTCCGTGACAAAAGACCTGGACCGAGCTGCAGCAAAGCGCTTCCAGTAAAGGCTGGGGCAAACTTCATTTGTAGTGGGGGTTGCATCTTCCTCAGTGTTTGCACAACTGATCCTTATGTGGGAGATCTCTTGCAGGACTTCCTTATGCATTTTTTATCCCTATCAGGGACAGCTTTTTGGGGATTTGCAGCCTGGCTTTTGTCTGGGACTTCTCAGCCCTTGGAACCTTGCACTGTAGCAGTCTTGCAAGTGCCAGGGGTTCTTTAATTCAGGAGATCAGGCGAGCCAGCCCTGTGATCTGCTCTAACCTTTGGCTCACTGGGGGGAATGCAGATCCCATTAACTGTGATAAATTGAAAAACTGCTGAGCAGAAGAGGTCCTGAACACAAGGGGCACCAAGCACCTCATGTTCAAACCACTCCAGGCACACTTGTTGGGCAGATTTGTAGTGGGCAGAGTTGGCTGGGGACTTGCCATCACCTGCTGGTACCTAACATCCACGTACCCACTGCGAGCAATGGGCAAGGCAGTGGAATTTCCCCCAGCAGGAATCCCTTGCAAATGTTTTAGGTTGGCTTATTTTCCAGCTACTGGAAGGGGTAAAAAAACACCCGGCTGTATTTAATGACTGAGCTGTGAATTGCCTCAGGCTGGAAACTTCCCGGGAGGAGGAGATGCCCTCTCTTTAGAGCTGGCAGTTGGTACTCTGCCACCAGAGCTGGTGGTTCTCTGGCTCAGCTCTAAATGCATTAGTGAAGTAGCCCTCCTAGAGAAAGGCTATTCATTAGGAGCAGCTCAAAAGCCACATCCTGTTCCAGTCGCTCCAGTAAATCCATCCCTGGGCTAATCGTGCCCATAAATTATGGACCAGGGAGGTGCATTGGCTTCTGTTTCCATGTGAGAGCTTGAGACGGCACCGAAACAGAGAGGAGGACAAGCAGAAGTAGCTGGTGTGTTCGCAGTTGTGGATTTCCTCCCCCTGGAGTTGTTCAAGTTCAGGCTGGATGATGCCTTGACCAACCAAGTCTAGCTGAGAGGTGTCAACACCCGTGGCGTGGAGGTTGGAGTAGATGATCTCTGAGGTCACTTCCAACCTAAACTATTCTATGACTCTATGACCTTGGGATGGTGAGGTGAAACCCTCAGAAGGATGAGCTAATCACTCAGTGTTCCTAATGCTGTTCTAAGGAAATACTTTGAGCAAATCAGAAAAAACAAGTGCCTAACAGGAAAGCAGCTCTCCTGTGAAAGCAGCCAGCTGCTGAATCCAATGCTGAGCTATTCCTCATGAACTACCAGCACTCCCAAAGCCCCAAACTCTCTCCGCCACAACCAAATTAAGAGCAGGTGGGTAAACAAAAACAAGACCATAAAAGATGTTTAACCCTTGTAGACACTCTTATGAGTTTGAGCACTAGGAGATGGATGGGATGATTCTGTTTAGTGACTCAGTTGTGAGGTCACCTCAGGAAACATCTGAGCCCTGTCACCTCAGGGCTGTCAGAGACAAGAAGGTCCAGCCTTTCGAGCACATTGACAGCCTCACTGCACCCCAACCATCCTGTTCTCTCACACAGTCTTCAGAGAAGAGCTCACCCATGGAGAAGTGACCACTGAATAGGTGTTATGTGGTAACCTGATGGGACAGATGGTTGGACTTGCCCCATATGTGAGGTCCTATGGAAAGAGGGCACTTGGACTACCTAAATCTTTCTTTGACATATTGCCAACAACTAGTAAGTTACTGTAGACTCTTTTGCACTAAAATGGCTTGAAATAGTAAAAAAGTCTTAGAGGCACTGAGACATCTCGTGAAATGTGGAGAAGATCCTGTGTCAATATGGATGTGCAAGTCTTCTCTGGAGAGGACTAGCTCTGAGTTATGTAGATGTGAGTCACTTGATGCTATTTTTCTGGAGGAAGTGCAGGGTTTGCCTCCTGGAATGGGTGCGTAACCACAATGATAACCCTGATGTAGCAACTGCTGTGAAGAAAGCAAAAAGCAACACCCTGAACTTTACAGCAGCCATCCTCCTCTAGGAGTGTGTCACCTCTTCTAGGAGGAGCAAAAGCCACAGATGTCTACACCACCATGTAACAGCCAATGCACAGAGGAACAAAACACTGGCTGTCCTCAGAGGGGCTTTTTGAGGTCAGTACATCCAACAGATCTACCTTGATTACCACCCAAGATAAAACAAATGGCTGTCTCATGGTTATGAGACCACACACAGCCTTGTCTCATTATGACATGGCAAGGAAACAAGGCCATTAGTTCACAACAGACCACACTGACAAAGTGTGGTTAGTACCTGGATCTCTTTGGAAAGAGTCTGTTCATAAAACAGCGTTGATTCACAACCTCTAGAGAATCCACTCAATACAGGATCACAGAACCATTACCATTGGAAAGGACTTCTAAGGTCATCAAGTCCAACCTTCAACCCAACATCTCCATAACCACGGGATAATGTCCCAAACTGCTACATCTGCTCCTCCAGGAATGGTGACTCCACCACTTCCCTGGGCAGCCTGTTCCAATGTTTAACTACTCTTTCACTAAAGAAGTTTTTCCTTATTTCTAATCTGAACTTCCCTTGGCAGAACTTATGGTCACTTCCTCTTTTCCTGTCATCAGTTACTCAGGAGAAGAGGCCAACACTAGTCTCCGCGCAACCTCCTTTCAGGTAGCTGTAGAGGACAATAAGGTTTCCTCTCAGTCTTCTTTTCTTTAGGCTAACAAGAAGGGTCAAAGTACTATGTGAGGAAAGATGGAACAAAGACTACAGAATCACAGAATTATTGAGGCTTGAAAGACCTCCAAGATCTTCAAGTCCAGCCTATGACCCAACAGTTACTAGTACCTAGTTCATGTTCTTTTTTGTGGCAAAACCAATTAAATCCAAGCCAGTAGCCAGAGATTAAACAACCACTTTGCATGACCTTACCAGCAAGCATCCCCACCCTTGCCCTCAACCTTTGTCACATCTCACTAACCACATTAATGGAATTAACGAGCAAGTCTGTATCATAGAATCATAGAATAATTAGGGATTGGAAGGGACTTCGAAATATCATCCAGTCCAACCCCCCTGACACAGCAGGATCACCTAGACCAAGTCACACAAGAACACATCCAGGCAGGTCTTAAACATCTCCAGTGAAGGAGACTCCACAACCTCCCTGGGCAGCCTGTTCCAGTGCTCTGTCACCCTCACCGAATGCAAACTACTGAATGTAGATCAGGCTCATTAAAAGCTCCTTCCCCCAACACCCCACACAAAGCTTTGTGAGCACCAGCGTAATAAAACCACCAACCCAGCTCAAAATGTTTAATGTCCTGCGGTGTATTTTGGGGTGGCTTCCAAATTTCCGACTGAGAATTGATAACATTTTGCTCACAGCGGTTTTGGGTTTTTCAAGATCTATTTTGCTCCTGTTTGTGGCACATCCATTACAGCAACTGTCTCCAGATGCATCGGGACACTGTGATATAAAAACAGGCACTTGGCTTAAAACAGTTTTATCTGGTGGTGCAGTGGGTGGACTGGGCACAGAGTGATCTCATGCACAGGTCATGGGAGATCTGAGACCTACTCCTAGTTCCATCAACGAACCACTGATTTACTTCACAGAATCATAGAGCCATTTAGGTTGGAAAAGACAATCCATGTGCCTACTTGTAATTCTCTCCTCTGCCCTTCTGAAGGATGCTAACATGTTTTACCTGCAGAAAAACTCAGCTCACAGGTTGCTTTTCTGCAGTGTTACCTCTAGACAGACACAGTCAGTGCAGATGACTCCCAGACAGGTCTCCTGTGCCTGGACTGTCCACCCAGTGCGATGGCAGTGGGCTCTGTGCCGTGGCTCTGTGCCATGTGCCCCTGTGCCATGCCCACCATGTGCACAACTGATTCCATACTATAGGACTGGGCATCTGGCAGGATGCAACAGAGCCCTAACGTCACCGCTTACACGCTGAACTGTAAAAGACAAGCAGAAATCACCTCTGCTCAAGCCACGGTGTAATCTGCCCCTGGGAAAGCAGTGCAATGGGCCTCACTGCAGTGCTTTAAGAATGGTCTTGCAAAACAGGTCAGGAATGGTTTGGGGCCAAGTCATCCTGTCCTGAGAATGGGAGGTGGGCTGAAAGATCCAGTCATTCCCTATGATTTAATGAATTTATGGAATACATTGATGGGAGCATCACAGAACCATAGACACATAGAGCACAGAATGTTTTGGGTTGGAAGGAACCTTTGAGAGTTCTACAGGTGAGGTCTCATCACAGTGCAGCAGAGGGGCAAAATCCCCTCCCTGATCTGCTGCCCACACTCCTGGATGCACAGCTCAGGACGTGGGGAGCTTCTGGGCTGTGAGTGCATAGTGCCAGCTCCTGTTCAGCTTTTCACCCTCCAGCACCCTTCTCCTTGGGGCTGCTCTCCATCCCTGCATCCCCAGCCTGTGCTGATAGCAGCGTTTGCCCTGACCCAGCTGCAGGACCTTGCACTTGGCCTTGTTGAACCTCTTGAGGTTCACATGGACCCACTTGTCAACTTTGTCCAGGTATCCTGTGGTGCAAAGGAGAGAAGAACCCTGCCTCTTGCCTGGACAAGGCCACATAAATAAAAGTAGAACCTGGTACCTAGCACAGACACAGGTACAGACTGTGTCTGGGTCTTTGCTGGCACTTTTAATGCATGTATGGTTCCTGTGGACCAGGATCAACCGGGGACACGTGGTGGATGGGAGTTCATTGCAACCGTTCTTGTTCCCTATTGATTTGATGCTCCTGACCAAAGTAGCTGCTCAGTCATTTCTCCCTGCCAATTCTTCCATTTCCACTGTAACTCAGAAAATTCCAGGACATACAAGAGACTGCCCTGACAATCAAAGTAATTGAATGATCTACCTTTTATCCCCCTCCTCTGAATCCGTTAATTGTGTTAGAACTCCTGGTAATGGCATCTTGCCTCGGAGATGTGCACTACACACCCAAGAGTTAGCGACATTACTCAGCTGATGCACAGACTGCAGAGCTGTTGGGGAGTTTGGGCTGATTTAAAGAGTCTTGGTAGATTATTCAAGCACGGAGAAACAGCTGCCAACATATGGCACCTACACAGGTCCTGTTGTTTACAATCAGTGGTTACTTCAGGTTCTCCATGCTGATGCCATATACGCTACTCCTGTGTAACTAACCATCTGCAGAGAGTTACAAAGATGTGCAGAGACGAGGACACGGGTGACAGAACTTTCTGATGCTAAGTCACTGCTAATCAGAGCTGAGAGTGGGGTATTTTTGACAAATTTACTCATCCCTAAGCAGTATAATCAGACAACAGTCAGTCAACAGTGTAAGTCAGTGACAGCCTCTTCAAAATTTATGTCAGATAGGAAAAAATTCCACCCTGCGTTTTGATACTTGCAGAAGAAAACAGATCACATACTCACTTCATTTCATTTTAATGTGACAGTGTGTTTTGAAATGATCCGAGTACTCATCTTTAATAAACTTCCATTCACTCTTAAATCAAAACGTTTCACTTCAAGGGAAAGTGGTTTTTGTTTCTCAGCAGCAGTTAATTTTCATTTTAAACAGGCATCAATATCACTTCCGTTTGGCCCCAAATTGGTTCCACGTATTTTTGTCTAACAAGCACATAAAAAAGCCATTTTAATTAACCATTTACTATTTAAATTGGCCCCAGTGTGTTTCAGTTTGTGGATTTACAGTGAACTTTGCTGATTTCTCCGAGTTCCACCCTGTCTCCTAATCAGAGATCAGACCTTGCACAAGCTTCTGTTCTAGATAGCACTGAGTGATTCTCAGATTTGAATAGGAAATTGTAATTAATCAAAGGGGGAGGGGGTGTGAAATAAAAGGCGGCAGATTTTGTCATCGTAAAACAAATGAGCTTTTGCGACGTTCATATTATTCATATAATGCAGCAGGAAGTAGCAATCAAAGCCCTGCTCACAAGGAACTTGGGCCAACTGTGCTTGGAGGGAGCAAGTGGGGTCATGGGATGTACTAAAAGGATGAAGTGTGGGCTTTCAGTCGGTGCAAATCAATGCAAGGGTCGTGATGAACCTCAGTGGAGAAGCTGGTTTAAGGGTTTCAATAGAGAACAGATACAGAAAAAAAACCCATTATCTTTTCCCCCCTGAAAACTCTTTCCCTGATGTTTTTTCTCTATTTCCATCTGGGAGTAACAGGATTCTTATTCCCAGCTGCATTAGCCATAAGGTATAAAGGTTTAAATGAGGTCTGGAGATGTTTCCTACCCTGCTGATGGCCCAAAGACATGAGTGTCAAACTAGGGCTGCCCAGAGAGCTCAGCCTCTGGGTACTACTGTCTTGCTGAGCCCAAACTATTTCAGTCTACAAAATTCTCCCCAATGCACCTGATCAAAGAAAGGAAAACTGAGGCACGGTCAGATAGGATAATTGGTCTCAGATCTTGTAGTGAGAAGCTCACTGCAGCCTGTCTGCTCCCTGCCTGAGTTACACCATGAACTCCTGTGCTCACAACAGGGTGAAAACTCTTTACAGCACCAACTTCATCACCATGGAGAGCTGAGATAAACTCACCAAACACCACCCTCACCCAGAGAGAGAACCTGAAGCAAAGAGGTACAGGACAGCAGCATTATGAAATTAGATACAACCCCGGGGACATCTCGGCTCGCAAGGGATCATCATTCCTGGTGAATTATCCCATTGGTGGGGATTGAGGGGTCTCAGGTGTCTGAGAGCCACAATGCTGGAGGGAGATCAAAACCTCAGCAGGTTAAAATCAGTCACGATGCACCTTCCATTCACTCGAGCAAGAGGACTTGAACAATCCTGAGAAAAAGTGCAGATCTAGCTATACTGTCTCTGGTGGGCTGCGGGACAGGTGTGTCCCACCCTACAGATGGAGTGACAGACCTCTCTGCTTTGCCAAGCTCTGTGCAAAGGTCATCAGTCAATATTCAGAAGTGATTTAAATCTACATCCCCCCACTCTGGGTTTATCTAAACCACTTCAGAGGGTTAATGGAGTCCCCTAAGTGCCTGTTGTTAGATGAGGTGGTGATGAAGGGCACTGGCTTGGCTGCACTTCCTGAACCACGGGGCGCAGCGGTGCTGGAAGGGGATGTTACTTTGCACACCACAATCCCCTGCTGGGCTCCGGGAGGCTGCATCCCCTTCACCCGGGCAAACAACTTGCCAAAACTTTGGAGCACAACACATCAAACAACCCTAAAAGAGCACCCAGGGACATGGACACCAAGACAGGACCATGAGCTCAGGGCGCAACTCCCAGAGGACATGAATCAGTCCTGGGGAGTCACGCAGAACCATCACCCTTGTAGCCAAGTCCTGATCCTGCTCCTAGTCCCTACACAACATCGGCACCCTGAGAAGTCATGACACTTACGCTACAGACTCCGACATGCTCCCCGGGGGCATCAAACCTCACTCATCTCCAACATCTTCACCAGTGCATAACAGAGGTGGGAGCCCTGGACCCAGGGAGGGAGGTCTGGGTTTCTTCCCCCAAACTGGGAGGAAGGAAGGGCAAAGCTGTTTGGAGACCATTGTGCCATAATCACAGCCTGTCTGAAACAGAGTGGCTTCCTCCTTAGCCTGAACTTCATTAATGAAACCGCTGAATGCAGGCTGAATTAATGAAACCAATTATTAGGCTGCTGCTTTATTAATTTGCTGTTTACTTGGATGGATTATATTACTCTGCTTAATAAATATTTAACAAGATAATTAATTGAATTAATTCATTGTTGGTTTATTCACCAATCCCTCACCTCCATGCATGTGTCGTGAAAGTTTGTTCCATGGAAAAGTTTCCCAGGGGCTCAGCCACTGGCAGAGGTCCTGGGATGTGAGACGGGGTCACTTACCAAAAGGCAGGACAAAGAAGAAGGGGAACCAGCACAGGATGAAAACACCCACGACGATGGCCAGAGTCTTGGCTGCTTTTTTCTCACGGGAGAACTTGAGGAGCCGCACTGAGAGAGAGCTCCTGAAGTTGTGCCCCTTGCTCCGGCTGCTGGCAAGAGGTTCCTCCAACACGCTGCGGCAGTGGATGCGCAGTACTACCTCCATGGATTTATTCCTCTCTTTCTTGACCCCTGCCTCCAAGCTCCGGGTGGTCCGCCTGGCCACCACATAGATCCTGAAGTACATGACCAGGATGACCATGAGGGGCAGGTAGAAGGAGAAGAGTGAAGAGAACAGGGCATAGCCTGGCTCCTCTGTGATGCTACAGATGCTCTCATCGGGTGGTGGTGGCTCCTTCCATCCCAGCAGTGGTCCAATGGAGATGACCATGGAAGAGAGCCAGACCACTACAAGGATGACTCCTGCCTTCTTCTCGGTCATGATCATGGGGTACTTGAGGGAGTACTTGACACCTATGTACCTGTCCACCGAGATGATGCACAGACTCATGATGGAGGCGGAGCAGCACAGCACATCCACTGCTGCCCAGATGTTGCAGAAGATGCGCCCAAACACCCAGAAGCCCAGTACCTCCAAGGTAGCCGAGAAAGGCAGCACAGTGGTGCTGAGCAGAAGGTCAGCGATGGCCAGGTTGACGATGAAGTAGTTGGTGACCGTCTGCAAGTGCCTGTTGCAAACCACTGAGAGGATGACGAGGATGTTCCCGATGATGGCCGAGAGGATGAAGACGGCCAGGAAGACCCCTACGCCCACCGTCTGCGCGTCCAAGGCGAAAGTCAACGTGGTGCCGTTGCCCTCGGAGATCTCCTCACCTTGCAGCCCCCAGGACCGGTTGGCACCGCTCTGGCTACCTTGTCCCGTCCGGTTCCCACTCAAGCTGCCATTGCTCAGCTCAGGGAAAGTCATTGTAGAGAAAGTCCTGGCTCCATGGAGGGCGAGGAGAAAGCGATGCCGAGGCGCAGTCCCCCCGGCATGATCCCCGCAGCCCCCTTCAAGACTCGCTCAGCACGTCGCGGGGCCGCACTCCGTGTCCTCCCCGTCCAGCCGGGATGTAGGGCAGGCAGGCTCCTCAGCCCCCAGCCCTCTTCACACTGGGCCCCCTCCCTGCCACCGGCTCAGCTCCGCCGCCAGCCCGCCCGCGGGGGCAGCGAGGCGGGTCCCCCCGCGCTGCCCTCTCATGCTCCGGGGGGCTGCGCTGGCAGAGCTCAGCGGCACCGCTCGCCTTCGCACTCGCCCGCGAGAGCTCCGGGGGCGGTGAGGGGAGGGACGGGAGGAGGGAGGAAGGGGTGGGGGGGCAGTCGGTCCGGAGCGGGGGTGGGGTATCGGGAGCCCCGTGCGTCAGGTGCTGCTGGAGGAGGAGGAGAAAGAAGAGGAGGAGGCGGCCGCGCTGCGCAGCGGGACGAGGCGAACTCGGGACAGGGAGAAGACTGCAGCGGGCACGGCGAGGGGAGGCAAGGTGGAGGAGGTGGGGGTCAGGCTCCTGGAGACATGGGCAGGCACCCACTGGAGCTGGGGGGTGGAGGCACATCTAGGGGTTTCGGGACTCCGGAGGGGTCGGGGACGTACTTGGGGGTCAGGCAGCCGCTCCGGGGGAGCAGACACCCCCCGGACAGGCAGAAACCACTAGGTAAGGGAGGGGCAGCCACCCACAGGACGGGCAGAAACCACTGGGGGGGGGGTTAGAGGTCACAGTACGCAGCACTGAGGTGCAGAATCCGTCGTGTGTGGAGGCGGGGGTCACACCCCACCAGGCTCTGTACCCCGGGGAGCGAGTGTCGCCGCCCGCCGCCGCCAGGGGGCAGCAGAGCGCAGGGTTTGCCCAGCGGGCACCTCGTTTGTTCCCACCACCCTCCTCCTCGCCTCGGGGTGTCCCCCACTCCGCTAACCCGGGGGGTCCTGGAGCTGAGGCGGAGGTTGCACCTTCCCACTGGAGGCCAGCCGTCCCGTGAGCCTTGGCCTCAGCGTTCCCCAAGAGAACGTCCTGCAAAGCGGGCAGCTGTCTCAGAGTCCCACCGAGAAAGATGTTCTGCGGTGGTGGCAGGTCCCCGCAAAGCCCAGAATACCATCAAGAGAGACGTTCCGCAAGGCTGGCAGGTTTTCCCATACCCAGCATCCCACCAAGAGATGTCTTGTGAGGCTGATATTGTCCCCACCAACAGCAGAATCCCGCTAAGAAAGATGTCCTGCAGGGCTAACAGGACTCCAGCCGGAGAATATCCTGCAGGGCTGGCAAGTCCCTCTAGCCCCAGAATCCCAGCAAGAGAACATCCTGCAGTTGGTAAGTCCCTCAACCCAGCATCCCACCAGGAGGATGTCCTGCAAGGCTGGCAGGTCCTCCAAACCAAATGTCCTCTGGTCAGTGCCTTGCATTCAGGGACAGCTTGTGATCAGGAGCATCGTGCCTGTGACTTATCCCCTCTGCAAGACTTGGACACAGCAGCTTGCGGTTCAAACATATAGGCACATATTTCTGGCTAGTTCAAACAGGGTTGGTTTTCTTTCCCACTGATAAAAGCAGATCCTGTTTACACTGGTTTCCTCCCCGTGACCCTCCTCCCCTGGTTCCATACATCGCGATGGGTACTGACCCCAGTGTTGAACAGGGTCTCTCCCTCGGCTCGTTCCTATTGTACACAGGAAATATTTCCTTGGAGTGTGTTTATCCATGATTTTTCAACTTTTCTGTCTTAAAAAAGGATTTTAAAGGGCAGTCCAAGCGGACAGTGAGGTGATTGAACTGTTGCTGTGTCAGAACTTGGGGGAATCTATTGGTTCTCTGGATGTGAAACTGGACAATACATATAACAGTCTATTTATTCCCTTATTTTCCTTGACAACCATTGTAGGAAATGACGTGTTTTTGGTCTTCTTTATTACTTACATACACTTTTCCCTAAGATTTCACCCTCCTTCCTAGAGTTGGGTTTTGGAATTGGGAACAACCAAAGTAGAGAGAGACTGGAAAACACAGCAAGCAGGAAAAAATACTGCACAAAAAGTCATCCAAAGGATGGTTTTTCTTACCCCCCCCCCCCCAAATAATTTTTTAAAGTGTGAATTAAAGAAAAAAGACATTGAAATACTTAGCACAAGGTCAAATTTCTAATTTTCCTTATGTTTTGATGAAAACATGTCAACCACCAGAGTGAAGCATCGTTTTTACTGGGTTGCTGAACTCAGAGTGGGATGATCTCAACCCATGGAATTTTCTAGCTGTGTCTTTGCAGCTACACAGATTGCTGTCTAGATAAATATGTCTCATCTAATCTACCCATGACGTGCAGAGATAAAGAAAGCACGTGCCTTTCTCCAGTGTTAAGGCTGGACTGGGTTTCTCATGTAAAGTGGGATTTTAACCACCTTTTTGGTCAGAAAAGGGATTTTTCTCCCAAATGACAAGATAGGAAATTCCATTAGGGTGAAGGTGACATCTGCCCTGCTGTCTCTAGGTGAGCTCTGCTTCTCTCCTAACTTCTCTGAAGACAAGTTGCACATGTTGCTGAGAGGCTGGAGGGTTCATAATTCAGGGTTCAGATGGGGTGCAGGGATCATAGAATCACAAAGCTATTGGAAGGGATAGTAGGACATTCCTCTGTGAATGGGCATTCTCCTACAAATGTAGACCCTGCAGGGGCTCTCAGCAATTGCTGGTGAGCAGTTCATTCCCACAAATGAGTTGACATTATTGTTTACACTTAGTTACAATTACACTTGGTTTGTGTTGAAAGGGTCCTTAGACATCACCTAGTTCCAACCCTAGCATGGGCAGGGACACCTCTCACCAGACCAGGTTGCCCAGAGCCCCATCCAATCTGGCCTTGAACACTTCTAGGGATGAAGCTGCCACAGCCTTCCTGGGCATCCTGTTCCACTGCCTTGCCACCACACAGGGAGGAGTTTCATCCCAAAATCTGATGTAAATCTCCTCTCTTTCAGTTTAAAACTGTTAGTCCTTGTCCTATTGCTATCTATCCTTTTAACAAGTCCCTTCACATCTTTCCTGTCACCTCTTTTAGTACAGAAAAGTCTCCCTGGAACCTTTTCTTCTCCAGATGAATGACCCCAAACATCTCAGCCTTTCTTCATAAGGGAGGAGCTCCAGCCCCCTGATAATCTTCGTGGCCTCCTTTGGGCCTTCTTGGTGGGACAGCTGAGCTGAAGCTGCACTTTTTGATGGGGCTAAAGCTAAGGGTTGCCACCCATGTGCTGCTCAGGACTGATGGACCTGCCGAAACCATGCAGAAAATCTTTGAGGTTACACTGATGTCTTTCCCTTCCCAAGCAGAGCAGGGAGAGAGCTCTTCCTGTGCCATCACCACAGCTGAGCTGACGAACATCAGCTCATTAAGATCCAGTTACCTCATTCCTTTCCATCTGTCTCCTTGTTTCAATTGAAACCAGGTCTATTATGGTTAATTTAAACTAATGAGGAACAGGTTTATACTAATGCACTTAAACTGAAATAAAAGTGTTCGGGTGGGTCTGTGTGGAGAAACTGGAGGGCTTGAGGTAACACGTGGGCATCTGCAAGCAGCTGGGACCTTGCCAAGCTGTTGGGGTTTGAGCTGGAAGGACGTACAGATCTTGCCCCTCTTGGTGTGTTCCATCATTCTCCTCCCTCTTTTTTATTGGCTTGGGGCAGGGGTTATCCTGGGGCTTGGGTAGTGCCCTACAGCGATGTGAATGGGGTTTGTTAACTAAGAAGAAAGACAGGTGAGCAGTGTTTGTTGCACGTTGCATCTGAGCCTTGAAAATCTTGTTTTCAGTGTAAAGGACCACAATTTACAGGATTTTGGTCAACATTTGCGTGTAGGTTTATATCAGAGGGAGCAGTGCCCTGGGTGTATCCTCGCTCTGCAGCTGAAGCTAGTTGTGATGCAGATGCCAGGTCCAGAGCTGGGAGAGATGGAGCCTGTGAACATTCAGTGCAGAATGGTCCTGAAAGGGTTATCAGATGCTGGAACAGGCTGTCCAAGGAGGTACTGAAGCCACCAGCCCTGAAGGTATTTAAAAGATGTGTAGGTGTAGTGCCAAGGGATATCACTTAGTGGTGACCTGGCAGTTCTGGGATAAGGGTTGGAACTGATGATTTTAAAGGTCTCTTCCAACCAAAACCATTCAGTGACGTGGTAACATATGAGAAATTGAAGATGTGAGCTTGTTGTGCTCAGGACATCCAAAAATCCTCTGGGAAGATGGGATTGGTCTTTGCTGCACAACCCTCTGAGGTGATGTCCAGCGGGGTGTTGGCTAGCTCTGGGGAGTCCTGTGTCCAGGCTGACCCCGGGTCTTCAAGCACATTAGAAGAAGGGCTAGGAGTCATTACAAGAGATGATTCATGTTTGTACTACTGTTCCTGTTGGTGCCCAGATTGGGGCTCTTGAGAAATGTGAGCTGAGGATATGGAGAGGTGATAGGCAAAATGTGGACCATGTGTTTCCAGAGAGTGTTAGGTTTGTGGGGATTGTTCTTTTTAATTGTGGTTTGGGACTGAGGGGAGGAGTGTGTGTAAATCACCCACCTTTGTCAGTGTCCTGGTGATGTTCTTTGACTTTGGCAGAGTGAATCATTTGTGGTGATGGAAGTGAGGTTGTGATGGATGTGTGTTTTAATGGTGGTGTTGCAATTTTAGCTGAAGTCTAGGAAATATCAAGCTACTCTCTGAATGTTTATGTCTTGATTAATGAGCCCAGAAGGATAACAAGAGGAAATAACTTTTATTAGCTCATGGATAAATGTGGGAGAAGAGAAAATCAGACCATTCTCTTATGATGTCTACGTGAAATTGCCCAGAACTGTATTGTACCTTCCCTTTCCTCTGCCTTCCTGCTTTCTTGAACCATCTCAGCCACTACTACATCAATTCCAATACTACATTTACTGTGTTTGCTGGTTTTCGCCTTTGTGTGTGAATGCATCTGCTTTGACGTTGGCTTTGTTTGGTTTTTAAATGCTTGATACTCTGATGCTGGTCTGGTGGCCATCAGTGGTCCCCAGCCCACATGTGGCAAGGATAGTGGAGATCTGTACATCCAAGGACAGTGGATCGGGGAGTCCAGCCTAGAGCAATGAGGATAATTAAGGACGTGGAGCACCTCCCCTATGAGGAGAGGCTGAGGGAGCTGTGTCTCTTTAGCTTGGAGAAACAGAGGAGGAGGTGTGACCTCATTAATGTTTATAAATATGTGAAGGGTAGGTGTCAGGAGGATGGAGCCAGGCTCTTCTCAGTGTCATCTAGTGATAGGACAAGGGGCAATGGGTGTGAGCTGGAACATAGGAGGTTCCATATAAATATGAGAAGGAACTTCTTCGCGGTGAGGGTGACAGAGCACTGGAACAGGCTGCTCAGGGAGGTTGTGGCGTCTCCTTCACTGGAGATGTTTAAAACCCACCTGGATGTGTTCCTGTGTGGCTTGGTCTAGGTGATCCTGCTGTGTCAGGGAGATTGGACTAGATGCTCTTTCAATGTCCCTTCCAATCCCTAATGATTCTGTGAATTCTACTCTATCTGGCTCAAGCCCCTTCACTGAAGATGGAGTTACCTGTTCCCAAATCACCCTTCTGAGTGGTTTCCCCTCCTGTGTAATAATAATAGAATGGTCTGGCTTGGGGCCTTAAAGATCATCTACTTCCAACCCCACTACTGTGGGTAGGGACAGCTCCCACTAGACCAGGTTGCTCAAGACCCCATCCAACTTGGCTCCCTGTCTTCTTGGTTAGAAGGTCTCCAAAGCCAAAATTGCCTTTGCTGTTATTTCATAGCTTGTTGCCAGTTATTGTTTTTGAGTCATTCATTGCAGGGGGATTGGACTAGATGATCTTTCGAGTCCCTTCCAATCCCTAATGGTTCTATGAGTCTATGACTCCTTTTACCAGTGCTAATTTAATTTGTGGGTAACTGGATTGAAGGAGACAAAAGAGAAGGGGGGGGAAAAAAAAAAGGATAAGGGGGTTCCTAAGCACATTAACTCCTCCTTTTTGACCACTCAGCATAGTGAAGGTGCTTTTGTAGGGCCTGGCTGTGATTGCCAGTGAACACTCCAAACAGCAGGAATAATTTTGGCTTCCTTGGCGCAAGAGCTGACACAGCAAATAGGAGAGTGAGGCTGGAGCTAACATGACCATATCAGACACCAAAATGAGAGATGGCATCAAGTGAGGCTGGCAAAGCATCTTCCAGGCCAGCAATCAGTGCCTGATGACACTCATGGACTGTGGGTTCTTCAGTAGGTGCAAATGTCCACACCACGTCTCGGACACGGCCTGATACAGCGAACAGGAGCCAAGGAAAGTGGCCCCAGGAGAACAGCTCTGAGCACCACACCAATCTCTGGGCAGCCAAGGCAGGTGGGATGGATAGATAGAACAACCAGATAAGTGTTGTTTCTAGGTCTGGTTGGACATGTTTGTTATTGCAGTGGGAACAAGGGGATGTACTTTCTCTTTGTTTTTTGGCTTTTGCTCTGTTAAGAGCCATATAATGAAATACTTCACTAGCAAGCAGCACATTTTAGATTCACATTTCAAAATGCTACTTTTTTTTTTCAGGGGTGAATGAGCAAAACAAAAGGGCAATTAGTGCAGACATTACTAACAGTCAGCAATTAGCAGAACAATTGCTAATGACGACGCAAGAAGAGCAGTCGCTGCTGTGCAGAATGAAATAAGGCAAAGATAAAAGATAAATCACAGCAGAACCAAATATATAAATAAAAATGCTACAAAAGGTCAAAATCACAGTGAAGGGTTTCTCTGTTATCACACAAAAATATTTCTATTGGCAGTTTTGTTTCTTAGAGAAATTTTGCTTCCCCCAAATGTCAGTATTTGTTTGCCGATACTGTAGTCTTTCCTGCCAGTCAGAAATCCAGACCATCAGCTGCCTCAAAAACCAAACAACGAAAATCCAAATTCCCTCTGATTTGTGAAGATCTGCCTCCTGTGGCTGACTCTTTTGCGTGAGCATGAGCCAGCAATGTGCCCTTGTGGCCAAGAAGGCAAATGGCATCTTGGGGTGGATCAGAGTGGGGATGGTTAGCAGATCGAGAGAGGTTCTCCTCATCCTCTACTCTGCACTAGTGAGACCACATCTGGAATATTATGTCCAGTTCTGGGCTTCTCTGCTCTAGAAGAACAAAGAACTGCTGGAGAGAGTCCAGGGGAGAGCCATGAAGATGATGAAGGGAATGGAGCACCTCTCATATGAGGAAAGACTGAGGGAGCTGGGTCTCTTTAGCCTGGAGAAAAGGAGACTGAGGGGTGACCTCATAAATGTTTATGGATATATGAGAGGTGAGTGTCAGGAGGATGCAGTCAGGCTCTTCTCAATGTCATCTAATGGTATGACAAGGGGCAATGGGTGTGAGCTGGAACATAGGAGGTTCCATATAAATATGAGAAGGGACTGCTTCACAGTGATGGTGACAGAGCATTGGAATGGGCTGTTCAGGGTGGTTGTGGAGTCTCTCTTCACTGGAGATGTTTAAGACCCATCTGGATGTGTTCTTGTGTGACTTGGTCTAGGTGATCCTGCTGTGTCAGGGGGATTGGACTAGATGATCTTTCGAGGTCCCTTCCAATCCCTAATGATTGTATGATTCTTGTCTACTCTGGTCTAGTCAGGGGCAATATAGAGACCTTGAGTTTGGAGACCACACAATGTCCAGCATGGTGGATGCATGTGAAGGCACCTCTTGCCTTGGTGTCATCCTGGGCATGAAGGCGCAGCAGCATGTGGACAGAGAGGACAGCAGGGAAGGAGGAGGGGAAAAACGATGTGGCTGTGTGTAAGGCAGAGGGTGTCACTGGGTGCTGGTGAGATTGCTCTGTTGGCCAAAAGGTGAGTTGACCAATGTGTGTTAGTCCTGGCCAAGAGTGTGCTTTAGAAGCAAGGTTATGGTCCCTGTTCCAGTAAAGCCAAACACCCTAAAGACGTTTGGTAATTCAGTCCCAACCTAAAGAGTTCTATGAGTCTGTATGTCTGTGTATAAAGAAAAAATAGGAGCAAATAGAAAGGAAATGGATCTTTTCTGTTTCTAGAAATCCAAGTCACACTGTAATTTCTCACTGTAAGTTGTTTGTTTTCTTAAGTGAACGTAGGGACCTCCCAGGCTTCCCACTCTCTCATTTAGCACAAGTAAATACCATGTGTTTACACTTGTTTGTATGAACATGAGTGGCATCAGCTGAGACTAAAATTAAATTCTGCAAGCTGGATGCTGTTCCTCAACCTTGCCTTCAGTTGGAGGTAACTACTTTACTTTAGCAGCTGCGCGATGACAGACCCGGGTTCAGTGTGGGTTCGTGAGGTTTTGGAATTTTGTCATAAATCACCTAAAATGTCAAAGGATGAGGAGTAAATGTTCGGCTCAATTATTTCTGTGGCATTAAGTGAGTTCACCCCCTGGCTGGCTTTCTCACCCTGTGTCCACCTTGAAGTGGAAGTCAGCAAGACATATGGTTGAAGCTGTGGGCAAGGGCACACGGTGTGCGTACAGAGTGACCAGGGTGCCTCGTCGTGAGAACCTCTCTTGAATTGAAATCTCCAGCCACCAGCTTTGTTTGTCTCCTACTTGCTGGTAGTGGCTTTTCTGGGCTTTTTGTTTTTGCACATAAGATGCCAAATTTTAAACTGTGATCGTTGAGCCTGTACGTAGATGAAAGGATAAGAGTGTCTTGCCTCCATGAAATGTTGTGAGGCCAAGGGGGTATGGGTGACAAAAAAAATCCTCCACTCTTCTGCATCATTGTTTTGCTGGTTTTTAACACCAACAGCGAGTGGTGATGTCTAGTGGAGGTTTGCTCCTGTAGTCTCAGTACAGGTAAGGGCTTTTAGAATCATAGAATCACCAAGGCTGGAGAAGACCCTCATGGTCATAGAGTCCAACCCCTAACCCAGCTATACCAAGGCCACAGCTAAACCATGGCTCTAAGCTCCAGATCATAGAATCATTAAGATTGGAAGGGACCTCGAAAGACCATCTAGTCCAATTCCCCTGCCACAGCAGCATCACCTAGACCAAGTCACATAGGAACACATCCAGGTGGGTCTTAAACGTCTTCAGTGAAGGAGACTTCACAACCACCCTGGGCAGCCTGTTCCAGTGGTCTGTCACCCTCACTGTGAAGTTCCTTCTCATATTTATATGGAACCTCCTATGTTCCAGCTTACAACCAAGGCTTTTCAACATGTCCATGGATGGTGATTCAATCCCCTCCCTGGGAAGCCTGCTGCAAGGCCTCATGACCCTTTCCATGAAGAAGTCTTTGCTAATGTCTAACCAGCCCTCTGGGAACAAATTCTGATGTCCTTCCCCTCCCCAGAAAGAATGTACCATCCTGTTTTTTATCTATTTGGCCCAATACACCAAGATGCTTTCCAGCTGGCTTTCTCTGTGATCCAGCTCAAGCAAAATCCTTCCTGGCAGAGGCTTGTCCTGCCAGTTCTGGTAAAAGGCGACACCAACCATGCTGGACTTGGTCTGCTGACCCAATGCCCGTGCCCCAAACGTGTCTGGTTTGAGAGCTTGTGTGCTACCTGGGGATGTGCAAAGGCTGGACTGAGCTTGGCTGCCTCCAAAGTTACTGAAAGAAGAGAGAAGAATATCTGCTGGTCCAAGTATCGTGACCTGATGCAACCTACAGAGTTAAAATTGATAATGAATTTAACAACAGGCGTCGCTTAAGCCAGATGTTCGCTGTTAATGTGACGCACGCAGGATAGGCTTGTTCTCTTCCCCCTGGCTCTGAGGTGACTGTGTGGCTGTGTTCTCATTTAGAGGCTGGTGGGAACAAGCCTTGCCTTGGCTAGTAAGAGCAAAAAAACATTGTTGATAGCTCTTCAGTTCAGAGGTGAACTAGGTCAGAGTAGCCCCATTAGGAGGTTTTGCTAAAGGAGTGACCTTACAGCAACAGTCAGGCTGTTAGGATGGCAGCATCGGTTTCTTATTAGTTGTTCCCAAGTGATCCTGTGCTGCTTTGTCACTGCAGACAGTGAACTTGGCCTTCCAGGTCAGGGCTTTGTCTTGGCAACCTGAGCGAGGTTGGAGAATGGGCAGTGACAGATAAACAAATGCCTGGGACTCCACGGCTTGAAAGGGCAACTGCTTTGGGAGCCAGTGGCCATATGCAGAAGTACTTAGCAGGTGAATGTCCATCCAAGGGTGTAATGCACAGAAGACCCTTGACACACATAAGTGAGATACCCTTGCATGGCTTAAATGAGATGCCTTGAATCAGGCTTCCTCACTGTTCACTGCAAGGATGTCTCTGTGGATGGAAAATGGTGTGGAGCAGTGGTTTCCAGATTTCTTCACTGTTGGCTTTGCCTCTCACAGTGACCCCTGTTTCTGCAAATGAACTTCCATGAGATCTGAAAATCAGAGAATGTATTGAGTTGGAAGTGACCCCCAACGGTCATCTAGTCCAAACCCCCTGCAACAAGCAGGAACATCTCTAACTGGAACAGATACTCAGAGTCCCACCAAGCCTGACTTTTAATGTCTCCAGGGATCAGGTGGTTACCTCTCTAAAGAACTTTTTCCTGTTGTCCAGCCTAGATCTATCCTTTTCTCAATTAAAACCATGACATCTTGTCCTATTGTTCCCTGCCTTTGTGGACGGTCCTCCCCAGCCTTCTTTCAGGTATTAGAAGGTCAGTATAAAGTCCCCTCGGAGCCTTCTCCTCTTCAGGCTAAACAACTTCAACTCTCTCAGCCTGTCTTTGTATGAGAGGTGCTCCAGCCCTCTGACCATTTTCGTGGCCTACTCTGCATTCACTCCAACAAGTCCTCATCCTTCCTGTGTTGGGGGCTCCAGAACTGGACGCAGGACTCCAGATGAGGTCTCCCCAGGACTATGCTCCCTGTGGTTCCAAATCCCACGGACATTTAGCAGCCTTACTGATGGCTGTAACACTTGGCTGCTGTAGATGTGGGAAGGTAGTGATCTTCTATGCTGCCTCAGGGTACTTTAGGGTTAACACTATTGGGTTAACATTTTTCCCAGGATACTTTTGATCCTGACGCTTTTCAAGAAAACTCCTGTTGGTATTTACAGTGTTTCCTGATCTCTCGGTGAGGAGGTTGGGGGATCAAACCCTAAGTGTGGGATGAGATCTCTGTTCCCACCCGTGAAGGTCTAGCCTTGTTTGCTGAGTATGTCTCTCAGAGAGCACATCCCAACTGGAAGGAAGGGGTAAGAGATGCATTTCAGAAATATTTTACATATTATTCCCCTGCTAAAGACAAAGAAACAAAGGTATTAACTGAGATCCTTCAGGGAAAGGAGCCAAATTGTCTGTCTCTGCTGTTAGATTTCCTGGATTACCACAGTCTCTGGTAAGCCAGGCTCAGTTGCCCCACAGTCCTCCACACTGCAAAGACTGGGAGAGTTGAACTTGAGCCTGAGGATATTGCAGCAGTGGTCGGTGTGCAAGCAGCCACCATTTTACCCTTCACTCGGGACTATCCCACGTACCTCCTCCTCTTTCATCTTGGAGCATTTCCTTGGAAGTCAGACAGTCTGTGTCGTGGGGAAACTGGCAGAATGTAGTTGTCACACAATGTGCCAAAAGCATGCCTGATGTCAAAATAAACATCTCATGGCGCTTGGTAGGGTCATGGTTTCTTCTGGCGATGAAACAGTCGTATATCTACGCATTGCCACCTCTCAGTAGAAATCCAGGTCTGACATGCAAGTCAGGAGCAACCTCCCAGAAGGTGCTGCCCAAGTCTGATCTTGGCTGTTAGGGATTGTGAAATCTAATGAGTCGATCAGACAGAAAACGACTCCAATGAGTCATGGAAATTACTTTGGAGAAGACAATGAATAATCTTCTTGAGTCAGCCAGCTGAAGGGCTAAATTGGGTCAAGAAAGATTAAAGCTATCACCATTATTTTTAGCAGGGGATGGAATATAAATATACAGAGAGGAAAAGAAGAAACATACACATCCAGAAGTGTGTTATGAGCAGCTTGACTGTCAGTGGGAGAAGATGGTACAGATCCCAGCAATCTGGAAAGTGAGGCAGAGACAGATTAGTAAGGCTACATGGAGAAGCAGTAGGAACCCAACACAGATTCTATTCCAGCTCTGTTCTTCTTTCAGGAAGGGACTGTTTGCTTTGCAGTGTATGGATGAAGTCTCTAGCAGTCCCATCGCTACACTGTTAGACAGGGAAAGCCTGGAACAGCTCTGAGGTCTGCAGCTGCCTCCAGCTTCTGGTTTGGAGCAGCAGCTGGTTGCAGTCCGTGATGCAGGAGTGAAAAGGAAAGTGCAGTAATCTAATACAGATGGTTCAGCAGTGAGCGAACCCTTGGTTTTGACAGCAGTTCTCTGGCATCCAGGAAATTGCTGTGGTCAGAGATTAATTCTTTATGCTGCTCTCCTTTCCTTCCAGGATGAGGAAAAATGAAACATGAAAGATGAACAAAGAACAGAGAAGCTATTGGAAGCAGAGGGGTGGTCTTAGAGTTGTTTTCTTCCCCCAGCCCTTTAACACCATATTTGCAGGAGAAAGTGTGAGAAGCAAGTGTTTGCCTTAGGTTGTATTTGTTTATGAAGGATACAGCAGCCAAGTGCTTAGGGCCAACAAAGTCCAGAACTGAGGTCCTCACCATCCAGCAGTGACTCCTGAACACAAATAGTTCCTTATGGTGGGAGAACAGCACAGCAGTCAGAAGAGGAGGTAAACATGAGCAAAATCAGCACAAATCAGAATAGCTTGTTGAATGCCAGGAAAGGGATTTATTTAGAAGTGCTCTTAGCACCCATTCTTGTATTTTCAGCATGAAAATCTCTTTGTGTAAGAGTGACCCTGCTTTGATCATCTTATTTTATGAACTAGCTACTAATGAGAAATTCTGGGTTTCCTGCACAACGGCTGCATCTTGACAGTGATGTCTGCGGCAGAGCTGTCAGATTATGTCTCACTGAGGATGGAGATTAGCTATTAAAGCAAAATGCGGCCAAAATTGACAGGAAAAAAAACTGAGCAGAGAAAAGAGTCTGATAAGGATATCAAACATAGAGATATCGTGTCTACGCTGGATGTAGGAGGAGTAACACATCCTTTTTCTCTGGTGAGAGTATAGGTTGTAATTACTTGCCAGAAAGAAGACTCCAGGCATTTCTTGTCCCGGCATGACCACTCTTTTTGTTTATACTGAGGAATGAGGAGGGCAGGAGAAGACAGGATAACTTCTCCCCCTCAGATTTCACAGGAAAATAGAATCAAGATTGGAGAGAAATCAGTTTCAACAACTTGCCTGCAGGCCAGGCAGCAGGACTCTGGTAACACTTAGAATAGACTTTGGATGTCCTGAGTTTCCAATGGGCTTCATCTTCTTTTCATTTTATTGATGGAAAAAAAACATCAAATATATGAAACTGATAAAGAAGGGAGCTGTTGGCTCAATTTAATGTAAAAATCTCTTTGCACTGATAGCTCGTGTAACTGTTTTTTGAACACTTCCATGGGCATCAGCTAATTCTTTACCAGTTAAATGACAGGATTCAGATTAAGAAAAGTCCCTTGGCTTCACGCAGGAAAAACTGTGTTTTGTTTTTTTTATAGCCTGCTGGGTGATTTGAAACTGAGTGAGGGGAGATCAGTGCGTTGCACTGAGCTGAAGTAGTGCCTTCAGGTATCAGCTGTGGGGACTGCAGAGGTTATCTTCTTTCACACTAAAAACCACTGAAAATGCAGTGAGCTCCTGGGGTAATGAGATACTTCCAGAAAGACTAGAATTTGTGTAAAGCAGCCCAGAGCTCAGTAGAATAAGCCAAAAAGTTAGCAGTGGTAAACACAGAACCTCACGACACTGCATAAATCCTTAACATTTGGATTTTCCCTCGACTAGAACACTATGTGTAAGTTTGCACCCTTATCTCGGGGGTGATAGATACACAGAGGAGGGCAACAAAGATGTTTGTTGGCCATGGCTTTACTATGAAGTCTGATTAAGTGGGTTAGGACTCCTGAGTCTGGGAAAGAGATGCTTAAAGATGAGGAAATCAAGGGGAATGGAGGTGATGGAAAAAAACCCAACTGTTCCGGATGTCTTCCAAAGTGAGACCAGGGCCATTGAATGAAAGCAGTACATGTCAGACTAGAACAATGCAACAGGCTTCCTTGCCAGAGGATGTTGTGGTACAGGAAGGGTATGTGGCTCCTGGAAGGGTTTGCATGAGTATTTGAGGAAATAGACCATGGTATTATAGAGTCATAGAATCATTAGGGATTGGAAGGGACCTTGAAAGATCATCTTGTCCAAACCCCCTGCCCCAGCAGGATCACCTAGACCGATAGAATGGTTTAGGCTGGAAGAGATCTTGGAGATCATCTCATTCCAACTGTCTGCTGTGGGCAGGGGCACCTCTCATCAGATCAGGTTGCCCAGAGCCCCATTCCAGCCTGTCCTTGAATACTTCCAGGGATGGAGGATCCACAGACTCCCTGGGCAACCTGTTCTAGTGCCTCAGCACCATCAGAGCTTACTAGATTGAGAAATCTGCATCAGTTTCAGGAACTCTTCTGAGCTGAAAGTGACGAAGAACAGTAGGAAGATGCAAGGAAAGTGTCATGTTTTCATGATGTGTTTTGACTTTCCCTGACTCTGTATAAAGCTAACAATTTCAAAGCTAGCTCCAGGAACATCACCAATAGAGAGTCCTTCTCAACCAAAGGCACGTCTGTCATGCCTCTCTGTAACACTGAAGCATCATGTTGTTAACCTCAGCAATGCCTGTTAGATCTCATGGGCTTCACTAACCTGTGCTGCCCCATTCTCCTGATCAACCCCAGATAACACTCTGGGGCAAGAGCAGTGTTCTGAGTGCATCAAGGCTGTGGGTGTTACCACCATGGTGCGGAAAGGGAGGTGGTCATGTAATCATACAGGTACCACTCATGACCTCCCATGACAGTGGGTGCTCAGGTCTATATGCCAAGCTGAAGGAGATGGGGAAGATCTGGGATATTCTGCTGGGATGCAGCCTTCAAGATCTGTCACAAGACTAAAAGGTCTAAAGGCTCTCATCTGATATCTGCCTTGGTCATGTTCCCTTTTCTGGCTGTAAGTGTTGTGTTTTCCCATAATGACTGGTTCAGGATCACCAAACTGGTTAATGAACTGGAAAAAAATTCATAAGAGATGAACCCAAACTGGAATTCAGCCAGGAAACATAAATGGTTGAACTACCTTATTAAGAGATGAGCTTAAGCCAATTCGCAAGTGAAAACAAGGTCTGTGGGGTTTAAGAAAATTCTTATCGCGGTCATAATCTCAGGACGTGAAAAGTAAGAGAGATGAATCTCCATGTGGTTGGCAAAGATTAGAAAATATGTTGTTTCCTTCTCACAGGACAATCTTAATTCCTAAGTATCTGCTGGACAGCTTGAGTGGATTCTTTGCGGTGCTGACTTTCCCAAAGCAATGCTGTATCCTTCACAGCGATGTGTTCAAAGCAACATGTTCCTATGAGGAGCAGCTACAGAGCTGAGATATTGGCTGAACTGGAGCTTCTCTCCAGAAACTAGGTCAGCTCCACAGCAGCAAATCACACTGATGGTGATTTTAATTGAGATGCGTAGCCAAAGCAGGGCGTGCCAGGCAGGGCCTGGGCAGGGTACAGTACATATTCAGGTTTCTGGGGCATTGGACCAGCTGATCACCCCAGTACTTGTTGATTTATTTTGTATGTGAATAGAGTATCTTTGCCTCTAGCTCTTGACAATCACCACAAATCACTACAGACACTCCAACGACTTTTCTTGTTTTCAAACATGTCTTCAAGTCAAGAGGAGATGAGCACAGGCAAACTCATAGAGTTGCAAGGTTTTAAGGCTCTCCATGGGCAGAACTTTGCTAACAGACAGTAAACAGGAAGATTCAAAAGGAAGTTTATATTTGTGGTTAAGTATATCATACAGAAGTGTAATTGGTTATTGGATTCTGAGACAAGGAAGAGTTTGGGCTGAAATATGTAGAAGATCAACAAAATCTATCAAATGAAAATTCTCTCTAGTGCTTTCATGTGTCTGATGCAATGAACTTTCCTTGAACTGGATAAAGCTTGTGTTGTTCACAGCAAAACCTGACAATGAGGCTGTTGAACTAAGGCTGCAGAATCACAGAACATTAGGGATTGGAAGGGATCTCAAAAGATCATGTAGTCCAATCCTCGCACCACAGCAGGATCATTAGGTCAAGTCACACAGGAACATGCCCAGGCGGTCCACCATCTTTCTTCTCCTTGATCCTGACTTTTAAATATCAGTGCACAAAAATATGTCTAATACAAATTATGTCTTTAGTAAATCAGTAGGAAAAAATTAGGATGAAACTCCACGAATGTAGTGGAAGGGAAAAGACAAGAGCAGTAATGACCATGGAAGCAATGACTGTGCATAACTAAGTAATTACCGTGATACTAAGTTGTGTAGCTTAATACGTTACCAAGAATTGCTCAGACACAATGGAGCTGATCATAACATAGATGAACACGCAGAACAGGAAAAGTAACCAAAGAGATAGCCTGTGCTGTCAGTAATGTTCACTTTTTAAATCTATCAAAATAGCAGGATCCAAGCAATTTTCCTCTTTTTCTTTCTCTGCCAGTTGAATGTGTGTTCTGAATGGAAGTGAGAAGCTTCTAACTGAAGCACTGCAGGACATGTAATAAATATTAAATACTAAGTATTAAAATACTAGTTTTATGTTACTAAATATTAAAATATCCTGCAATCATAGGATCATTAGGGATTGGAAGGGACCTTGAAAGATCATCTAGTCCATTCCCCCTGCCATAGCAGGATCACCTAGACCGAGTCATAAAGTCAGGATTAGAAGGGACCACAGGATCATCCAGTTCCAACTCCCCTGCCATGGGCAGGGACACCCCACCCTAGATCAGGCTGGCCAGGGCCTCATCCAGCCTGGCCTTAAACACCTCCGAGGATGGGGCCTCCACCACCTTCCTGGGCAACCCATTCCAATCAGTTTTGAGAGGAGATACAAAGAGATTCAAGCATTAATTAAGCAGACCAATAAACCATGAGGCATACAAACAAATCACCCAATTAACTGGGAAAAAGCTCCTCTCCATGGAGCGTTAACACCACCAGAGTTAAAGTTGCGGTTGGAACATGCTGGGTTTCAAAGGTCGGGTGAGAATGGCCCTACCTGTGGTGGCCCGGTGCTGTGGAAATCAACACTTTAGGCTTTATCTGATGTTTGGTTTGATTTTAATTTTTACGAAAGAATCCTGAACTTGTGTCTTTGTCACGTGCCACAACCATCTTCCAACTCTGAGCGTGAAAGAGGCATTTAGAACTTTGAGTCCATTTCTGGAAAAATTAACAGAATTAGTCACAGTCATACCTATTGGTCGCGACTGGAGGATGTGAGGTAAGTTCTTTGACGCAGATCTGTCTGAAATGAGAAGTATAGCAGGGTATAAAAAGAACCCAGAAAACTCTGAGCATTAATAACCATAAATTTCTTATGGGCAACTAAAAAAAAACCCAACCAACGAGGAGAGGAGATGTTGTGACTCTTAATAAAGTAGGTAGGAACAGACTGAGGACATGAAGATAGAGGACAGCTTGGATTAAACAGAATGGATGTGTCCTAGGAAAGGAAGGCAGGAGATCGATCATGTTCTTCAAAAGAATACATTTCCTCAAATGGAAGTGGTTGAGGCTCAGGAGGGAACAATTGTGGAGAACTACCAATGCCTTAAGGAAATTATGTTAAGGGAGGATGTACAGGAGTCTCCTTCTTTGGAGAGTTTAAAACCTGCCTGGATGTGTTCCTGTGCGACTTGGTCTAGGTGATCCTGCTGTTGTGGGGGGATTGGACTAGATAATCTTTCGAGGTCCCTTCCAATCCCTAATGATTTTATCATTCTATGATACAGACTATCCCAACAAGAATCTGCTTAAAAAGTTGTAAGAAACTTCCTTGGCCAAGTAGATCCTTTAGGGATCTCAGAGACAGACAGAAAACAGAGGATGCAGAAACTTCGTCAGAGCACTAAGGATAAGTTCATTATACAGGCAGAAAAACACAGGGAAAACAAACATATAGACAATCAACTGCAGAACAGAATCTGGTAGGTGCAAGAAGAATGAGATGAACATCTATGAGACAGTTGTTCTTGATCTCAAGGGAGAGGAAGATGTAAGCCCAAGCCATGAAAAATAATGCTATTTGGAAACCAATTAGGTCTGTGACACAATTAACATTTCTGAGAAGAAATGAGAAGTCAGGCTGTAGTGGAGGAGAAAACGCGTAGCGGGTGGGTGTTTCAAACAATCTGGATTTGACAACGTTCACCTATGGGTATTCCGGGATGTAACTGGAGAAACCCTCAGAGATATGGTAATGACCTTTGAGATCATGGTGTGGGCGGTGAGGTGGGTGAAGACCTACCCAGTTCCAATCTTTGGAAGGATGGGGTGAGACAGTCAGTGTCATTTCAGTTTTCAGAATGATGTTGTGCTGGCATTTGG
Organism: Rhinopomastus cyanomelas; assembly: GCA_013400115.1. NCBI lineage: Eukaryota > Metazoa > Chordata > Aves > Bucerotiformes > Rhinopomastidae > Rhinopomastus > Rhinopomastus cyanomelas. Next base: position 647,999 of record VXBP01005242.1, read on the forward strand.
CTGTGAAACTCGAAACATTAATTGTGATGTATTGGGAAACTAGAGCCCAAGTCTGCTGTAGGGCAGGTGCCAGTCAACATTGCCCGGTAATGACATCCTGTGACTATCTCATAACCTGAATTTCAGATAAGGCAACTAAATATGCTGAAGAATGAATTAACTGCAAGTGTAAAATACTTCAAGGAAAGAAGAGAAGAAAGGAAAGGAAAGAGGGAAGGAGGGAAGGGAAGGGAGAAGAAGAAAGAAAGGAAGGAAGGAGGGAAAGAGGAAAGGAAGAATAGAAGGAAAGAAGAAAGGGAAGAAGGAAAGAAAAAGGATGGGAAGAAAGGTAGAAGGAGTTAATTCCTCTTTTGGGTGAATTGCAGTATTTGCAGACAAAGAGATATCAGGGTGCTAATGTCCCAAGTTCTTTAATATTTTAATTGGCATGAGCAAAGCAAATAATTTGGCTATAGTTAGACCTTGTTGCTGCATGTCCAGACAGCTCTGTTAAAATGTAGAAATTTAAGGCAGGGTGAATCCTGCCAGCACTTACCCAGACATGTTAAACTGCTGAGTTCAACACCGCTACTTTGGTGACAGAACATTTTCAAGACAGAGTGCCAGGCATGTCTCTTAAACAGATTAGTCTGGTCAACAGCTTTGTGAGAGGATATCCGATTCCCAGGCCCTTTGGAAACCTACCTGGCATAAATCACATTTGTGTCTGCAATTGCCGTAAATTCTAGGTGTCGCATGGACTCGTATCTGCAAAAAAGGCGATTATTTTCCATGCTCTGTGGTTAGGAACAGCAAGTCTGCTTACGGGCCAGAAGGCATGATTTCCCATTTGGAAGAATTTAAAGAATTAATTATTTGGCAGAACAAATGTGCTTGTAAAATTAATCGTCAGAACACATCTTGCCCTTTGAGTCCCTCTAAACTTCTCAGATAAACCGACCTACCCCAGATACACAAATCACACACATCAGCTGTCCAGCACGGAAGGAGCAATGCTGTGTGTAAATGAATCAAAACTCTGGAGTTTTGAAGAGGTGAAGTAACCTGAGTTGACTGAAATCTTTTTCAAGCCACAATTTGAAAATGTTTGAAATATCTGGTTCCCTCACTCCCTTGTTTCTCTACAGGCTTTTACCTGCTTATCAGAAGCTTTGTGACTGGAATACGTGTGCACTGTTCAGAGAGCGTTTATCAAGAATGGCATGTGTACAGCCACTTCTAACCAAGGAGATACAGCTATAACTTGTCACAACCTTGTTTTGGTACAAATCATTCCTGCTCTCCATGCTGAAAATCCCAGCAAAGCATATAAAGAGAATTGAAGTGGTCCTGGGGTCCCTATCTATGAATTGGTCTAGGTGATCCTGCTGTGGCAGGGGGATTGGACCAGACCAGATGATCTTTCAAGGTCCCTTCCAATCCCTAATGATTCTCTGATTCTATGATTCTAAATTCACACCTATACACATCGAAGTGCACCTGCTTTTTTAAAAGATGAAATTATTTTTGCTTCAGATTGATTTATGTCACATCAAGGAAAATAATTTGAAACTGGGAGAAAAAGGCAGAAGAGCAACTGGAATTTACTGAGGCCAAGAACTTTGGCATCCATATCACATTTTTATAGAATGAATCACAGAATGGTTTAAATTGGAAGGGACCTCAGAGATCATCTAGTTCCAACTGCCTGCTGTGGGCAAGGGCACCTCTCACCAGACGAGATTGCCCAGGGCCCCCTTCCAGGCTGGCACTGGACACTTCCAGGGACAGAGCATCCACAGACTCCCTGGGCAACATGTTCCAGTGTCTCACCACCTTCATAATATGGAATTTCTTCTGAAGATCTAATCTAAATCTACCCCCTTTAAGTTTGAAACTATGTCTCTTGTCCTATCACTAAAATTCTTAGGAAAAAAGTCCCTCTCCATCTTTCTAGTGGCCCCTTCAGGTAGTGGAAGACTACTCCAAGGTCCCCCTGGAACCTTCTCCAGGCTGAACAGCACCAATTCTCTCAGCCTGTCCCTGTAGCTGAGGCGCTCCAGATTCTTGTGGTCTCCTCTGCACTCACTCCAACAGTTCAATGCCCTTCTTGATTTGGGCTCCAGAACCGGATGCAGGACTGCAGATGAGGTCTCACATGAGCAGAGTAGGAGGGGAGAATCATCCTCACTTGACCTGCTGGGGACTTTTAGAAGCACTTGAGATTCTCAGGACAAAGAGCAGCTCATTTCTGGGCCGTGTCACCTATCATACACTTTCAGTAGAGATATCTATCGGTAGAGGAAAGCTTCCAAGCAATGGCAGTGATAAACCCAGGTATCTCAGACCATTTGTTTTGGATTAGAGCTTCTCTGTACTGGCTTGTGTGTCAGGAGATGACATTCTGGCTTTTTCTTTTATGTCCAAAGTAATTGGGTGGTTTTGGTCTTGGACTATCAAATTTAAGGCTCTGTCTAGGTGTAGATCCATGCGTTGGTACCCAGGGGGGTTTTTCAGAGCTCGTGCTAATCACGCTGGTTAATAAGGTCGCGATAGATGAATCAGGTGCTCATGGCATTTGTGCTGTGATTGCATTTCTAAGTGCTGGTTGTGGAAGATATTTGCTTTGCAGCCTGCTGGAGATAAAGTGAGGTAGTGGTGGAGAAGATGAAGAAGAAATCGCCTCGTTCTGTGCCGGAGGATGTTTAGACTAGACTTTAGGAAAACATTCTTCACTGAAAGAGTGGTCAGGTATTGGAACAGGCTGCCCAGGGAGGTGGTAGAGTCACCGTCCCTGGAAGTGTTCAAAAGACGTGGAGATGTGACACTAGGGAACATGATTTAGTGGGCATGGTGGGGTTTGGTTGACAGTTGGGCTTGATGATCTTGGAGGTATCTTCTGGCCTTACTGATTCTATGATTTTATAACGTGGAGCAAGGAAAATACAAGAGGTGATAGTCTAGGATTCTGTATTGACAATAATACTTTTAAGAGTATGAGGAATTAAAGCAGTCTGAAAGCATCAAGGGATATCAGAACCTCTTAGTCTGGAGAGAAAGGGTCAGGGACAGGCAGAAGGTGTGAAACACAATCAGAAGAACGTAGTTCTCGTGTTGCATTTGTCTAGCTACACAGCTGAGACCAACTTCTTGCTTTGCTGGTGAGGGAAAAGCTGAGAGCTGCCCTAGAGTGTGTCTTTGGCCTCCTGTTTTTGCACAATGTAGGATGTTTTGTGTAGAAAAAAAACAACCCATGGACATGTCATATTATGTGTTTTAGCAGAGTTTTCTATACAGAAATGACAAGGTACAACCAGAAAACACAGTTGTGGGCATCTAACAGTCTGGAAAATACAAACTAGCTGAAAATCCACATTTGATCCTGCAACAGACAATAAGATGCAGAGTAACAAGTGAGAACAAGCTTCTTTGTTTAGAGCAGCTTTCCTTATGTTCTTGAGTGACTTATAAGTTCTAAATAAATTATCACCTTTGTAGATATTGCTGTGTGTTTCTGAAAACCAAGACTGATGCCAGTGAGGACAGATCATTTCAATCATCCCATACGACTGCAGGAGTGGAACCTGTGGTCAGGATGCAGATGGTCTGGAGCAGCAGGGCTGTCGTTAAGAATGTGACCACCAGAAACAACAACGATTGCAGGTAGCGGAAGTTCCTGTGAGCTGTCGACACACTAGGTTATGTTCACAAATTCCTTTCAGTTCTGAAGCTGGAGTCAGTAACATCACAGACATCACAGTGCAAAACTGAGATGCCAGTTGCTACAAAGGCCTTTGCTCAGAATCAAATGTCTGGCCATTTCTCACATGGCTACTGAAATTTGTTGCCATTGCCCCTGAGTAGACCAGAGTAAACTAGACTACAATACATAATTAAACACTAAAAATTAAGTGCTAAATATCTTTAACTTGGGTTTTTTCAGAAGAACAGCACTTCAGGTGACATCCGTATCTACCAGGGATGGTGAAGTTTCACCCAGCACTTGGCACCCCAAGAGTGCCGCTGGCAGCCTGCTGCTTGCCAGGGAGGGATTAATCCCAGTGCTGACGTAGAGGCTTTGGCATGGGTCGACATGAAGGGTGTCAACACCACTTACTGTTAAATCTTACCAAAATTATGTGACCTGGAGAGAGAACAGGCTTCCAGAGCAGACTGGCTGCAGCAAATTGGAACAGGTCACTGAGATGTCATAGGGCCATCTTACTTGCAGAGAAGTTATTCTGTGGTTCATTTTTTATTCCATGGGCACAGGGTTTAATTTGCCAAACTGTAATCATGCCAGTGTTAATTATCCATTATGAGTCAGTCTTACAAAGTAAAACCTGACCACCAGGGAGATATTAGACGTGGTGTGCTTATTTTTTATGGGCATATTAATCTTCAAACCTTAAATCTAAAGAACACTGGCAGACTGAAGAAGCACTCATTATTAAAATTAGGCTGAAAGGTGTAATGCAGGAAAGATGCTGAACGATCTCAGGAGGCAACAGCAATTTACAAATATTCATTATCAAAAACAAGAGAGATCTTGTGTTTCAAGGCTTTAATTATTCTGTATTGGGTTAATTTGTATTCTTATATGTGCTTTCCCCCCCACCTATGTGAACGGCACAGGAATTTATTAGCCTCTGTCATTTAGCAAAGATGTCAAGGGGAGAGAGTAACTGAGGTCGCAGGGTTGGGAGGGGTGGAGATGATAGCAAATATCTACGTGGGATCAGAGAATGGTTTGGATCGGAAGGAACCTTTCAAGACCACCCAGCTGAGCCCCCTGCAGTGAGCAGGGATGTCTGCAACTAGAGCAGGTTGCTCAGAGCACCAAGGTCCAACCTGAGCTGGAATGGTTCCAGGGATGGGGCTTCTCCCACCTCTCTGGGAAACCTGAGCAAGGGTCTCATCACCCTGAATGTAAAACATTTCTTCCTTCTCTCTGGTCTGAAACTCCTTCTTTTAGTGTCAAAACATCACCCCTTGTCCTACTACTACAAGCTCTTGTGAATAGTTCCTCCCCATCTTGCTTATTAGCCCCTTTAAGCACTGAAAGTCTGCTCTAAGGTCTCAGAGTTTCTCTTCTCCAGATGAACAACCCCAACTCTCCCAGCCTGGCTTCACAGCGGCTGGTCCCACCCTCAAAGCAGTATTTCTGGGGCCTCCTCTGGCCCCACTCCACCAGCTCCAGATCTCTGCTGTGCTGAGGAGCCCAGAGCTGGATCCAGCCCTGCAGAGGTGGGTGTCACCAGAGTGGAGCAGAGGGGCACAATCCCCTCCCTGACCTGCTGCCCACCCTGCTGGACACACAGCCCAGGACACAGGTGGCTTCTGGGCTGCAAGTGCATGTTGCAGGCTCCTGACCAGCTTTTCACCCACCAGTCCTTCTCAGTGTGGCTGCTCTCCATCCCTTCATCCCCAGCTTGTGCTGAAACTGGGGATTGTCCCAACTTAGGTTCAGGACCTTGCACTTGGCCCCATTGAACCTCGTGAGGTTTGGATGGGCCCACTTCTTGAGCTTGTCCAGGTCCTGCTGTATGGCAAACTGTCCCTTTGGCTTATCAGCTGCACCACCAGCTTGGTGTCATCTGCTGACAGTGCACTCTGTCCACTGTCTGTGTCATTGCTGAAGATATTAAATAGCACTGCTCACACTACTGACCCCTGAGGGACACCACTTGTCACTGATCTCCGTCTGAACATCAAGCCATTGACCACTACCTTCTGAATGTGACCGTCCATCCAATTCACTATCTGTCACAGTCCTGCCACCAAATCCACATCTGTCCAATTTAGAGAGAAGGGACTGTGTCAAAGGCTTTACAGAAGTCCATACTGATGACACTCATAGCTCTTCCGCTGTCTCCTGACCTAGTTTATGATGCTCCCTTGTCTTCTGCTGTTCTTAGCAGACTGAGCACATACCCGTGAACCGCAGACACACAGTGTTTCTCAGTTGTGTTGAAGTTGCAGCATTTCTCAGACTTCAGCGTGACATCAAGTGGATGATTCCACCAGCACCGAGAAGAGGTCCACTGTGTTAATAAGTAATGAAGCTAAGTAAACCAGATATTTGCTGACTTTGAGATATGTGAAGTTCCCCCAAAGGCAAACAAGATAAGGGTATTATCTGAGATATTTTAGGAATCTTGTGGCAGCCTGCTGAGATTAGTCCTAAGGGATAACAAGGTTTGTTTTCTGAGCATCCTTTCCTGAGCAGATTTGAGATAACCCTCATGACTCTGCTCTCCGAGGAGAGTGCTGTGTCTAATCCGCTGCAAAGCTGCCTGTGCCTTTCGTTAATAATCTAATAGAGTGAGCCCAGCTCTGAAATTTGGAGTGTCGTTAATACTGAACCCTGCATTGACAGCTATTAGGATAATATGAAATTGTGCCAATTCACAGTGGCTGGTGCGTTGGAGGGTGGAGAGCGTCACAGTCCAGCAGAGAACAATACTGGACTTACAAGAGCACTTCTGTGTACAACTAATAACTCTTAAAGAGCCAAATAAATGGGAGCAATTTGCAGAAAAAACCTCCACCTTGTGTGTAATGAGAGTCTCGGAACAGGAGACATTAAGCCGGAGGTAGCAGCGCAAGGTGTTAGGTCACGGACCACTTAGAAGGCTCAATGTCAAGGCTGAGCTGCCTTTGAAAAAGCACCATCTATTAACCAGATTGAGATGGAAAAACGGTAAGAAAAAGGGCACATGAGCAATGCAGAGCTGCCACAAGCTGCCAGCCAGCATAATAGTAATAGCATTATAATAGGGCTTTTGCTCAGAGACTTTGAAAGACTACGAGGTTTAAAAAGACCCCAAGGGCTTGTGGCAAAACCCACATGCCTACGAGATGGGCCGCTGATTTGTGACTCGGTCTGTCTCAGCCAGTTCTTCAAACAACTCTTTAAAGGGCGCACAACAGAAGGAGTTCAGCAGAAGGTACTGCAACCTGTGTAGAGAAATATTGTCTGTGTGCATGTGCTTAAAAAACAGGTTGGATCATGAGGTCTTGTAGTGAAGAGGGAACTAGTGTGAGAATGAGAGTCCTCCTAATCATTGCAGAGTGGACAGGGAGAGGCAGGTTTCTTGCTGGGCTTCCACCTGGGGAGGAGGACAGAAGTCTCATAGTCACAGAATCACAGAATCATTTAGGTTGGAAAGACCCTTTGAGATCATTAAGTCCAACCACATACCTTACCTGTTTCCTGGTGGATGAGAGCCTCCTCGCTGTTACTCGTCAGTGCAGGGAGTTCTGAGTGGGTTCCTAAAGGAGGAAAATAAACCCCCAAATGAGGAGCTTAATTGCTCCAGCTCTTATGTATCTACTGCTTTGCAAGAAAGGAGCTGTACAGCAATATTTCTAAGGTGGCTGAGAATGACTCGGAGCCTGCTGGGTTGACTGTGGGGTTTAAAGGATGTTGTGGGATGTGAGATCCAGGGCAAGACTCCATGACCCCAGGAGTCCCTTCATGCTTGGAGTTCTTATGAGAACATCCTGACCTCCCTCTTCTTTTCCTCCTCCATCCCCTTCCCCCTCAATCACAGTCTGCACAGGCAGAATTGCCCAAAATTGAGCCCAGCCCAAGTCTACTGTCATCTGACCATGCACAGAGGAGTTCTGCCAAGGCTCTTGCTAGGCTGTTCTTCACCTTCTGCCTCCAGCACATCTCTCCTTGAGTAGAAAAGCGGAGAGAGATCCTTTTCAATGTATTTTTTTGTTCAATCCTTTGGAAAAGTCTTGTGTTTCCTATCCTAAAATTCAGAGAACACCTCACCCCTAGTTTCAAATAAATACATCCTCTTGTGGGCAAAATCACACCTTGGGGGTTTTCTGTGGGAGAAACAGAAATTTAAGGGAGGTCTGAGTAAGGAAAGTGGGAAAAAGCAGATGTCATTTATGTGTTGTTTGAAACTGTCACTGCCTCATTTGCTCCTTCTTGCTGCCTGTGAGGAATGCTCATCCCCAGAACACTTTAAAGCAGCTCACTTCAGTAATGCCTGCTTTGTGTTGATATATTAATGCTTTTTTTTAATTCAGGGAATCTAAAAGCATTATTTAAATAATTAGCACAAGATTTCTTGCCTCATTTAACAGTAAGTGAAGTGAATTTCCCCCAGTGATGTATTTTATGCCATTGTTAGCTCCAGAAATAGAACTGTCTCTTGTGCGATGCACTGTTCACTCTGATCCACGGTCTGATAAAGGAAAAGCATCCCTTAACACGTCAGAATATTTTCTGAATGAATGGGAAACAACACCTTGTATAAATATGGTCACTCTGGAAATGCCCTTCTGACACTTGGTAGCTAGTAGTTCCACAGTCACATCTGAAAAACCATAGACTCTTAGAATCATTTGGGTTGAGAAAGACCTTTAAATTAATTGAGTCCAAGCATAAAGCTAACTGTGCCAAGCACCGTGTTCTAGTGAGCTAGAGTGGGAAGAGGCTGTCAATTCTCCAACAGTCAATATCTGATTTTCTGTGGTGGGGTAACTGCTTTGTTGCATCAGGGCCCAAATGTGCAACAACCTTTGTGTCCTATTCATCAGCAGAGACCCATCATGGGGAGCTTACAGGTAGAAGCTTGGCAAGATAGCTTGAAAATTAGCTTGATTTTGCTAATGTGCACAGACCCTGGGGGAGATGACCCCTCACCTGAAGTAGTCACAATGAATGTTCCATGGACCATAAAGATTGTGAAGGGCCACTGCACATTTGTCCCATGAGTCACTTTGCAACACAAGGAAAAGAGTAACTGACATTTGGATGGCAACTACTCTTTGGCTGTATGGTACAGCAGTGCACTTGCCTATTTTATCTAATTTCTAGCCTTTTCTGTTTATTTCACACTGTGGCAACACTCACCCTGCTTAGCTGGCCACGGTGGACACACTAAAGGAAATCAAACCAAACTTTGGCACACGAGCTCACTTTGCCTCACCTCAGGGTAGTGTTCAAGGGCAGCTAAAGCAGAGCAGGGGGAACAACCTCTCTCCATCTTAAACACACTTTTCTCTCCTTTAAAACTCTGCCTGTCTCTTTGGTGCCTCCCATTTAATCTGCTTCCAACTCCCCAGCATTGTCCATGGATATAAATAGAGAGGGACAGCGCTGAAACACTTTCAGGGCTTCCAGTTATCTGTCAACAGCCTCTTACAAATGCAGTAGAATTTTCTCCCAGCAGAGGCGTTGGGTTTACTGGTGATTTGTGTTATTCTCCTGTACATGATGAGAGAATAAAGGCAATATGTGGTTTTGACTTGCTGTTTTTCCTCCCTTACTCCAGAGGTCTGTGGAGGTAGAAATGAGATGTGCAAAACTCCTGCTCTCTGCCAGTGTGTCATCAGTCCTAACTGACAAATCCTGCCCGTGTGGTTTTGGGCTGGTGACCCTTTTAAGGGAGAGGTGTTGGAGTTAATGAAAAGCTTCTTGTTGAAGAGTCCATCATCAGCACAGGCACTTCTGTGCATCACTATAGACACCCAAGACTTGTTTCAGCCTCCAGGACATGGCTTGTCCATGTCTATACAACTTGCACTGAGTTTAGGAGTGTTACCATACATGATGGAGCACTGGAAAAGGCTGCCCGGGGAGGTTGTGGAGTCTCCTTCACTGGAGATCTTTAAGACTTGCCTAGATGTGTTCCTGTGTGACTTGGTCTAGGTGATCCTGCTGTGTCAGGGGGATTGGACTAGATGATCTTTCGAGGTCCCTTCCAATCCCTTATGACTCTGTGATTCTATGATCAGTATCTGAGTCCTTGAACAGACACAGGTCACATCATGCTGTCCTGGCTCATCATCCTGTAAATCTTGGTGTCCTTGTACCTTAATTTCAGGGGATGCCATCTGCCAAGGACCATTCCCAAAATGTAGGACAGATACGATAACCCTTCTTGAGGAGAAAAAAGCATGAACACGGTCATAGAATCGTAAAAAATGTAGAATCATAAAATGTTATGAGTTGGAAGAGACCTCGGAAGCTCATCAGTCCAACCCCCTGCCACAGCAGCATCACCTAGATCAAGTCACACAGGAACACATCCAGGTGGGTCTTAAACATTTCCAGTGAAGGAGACTCCACAACCCCCCTGGGCAGCCTGACATCTGCAACTACAGCAGATTGCTCAGAGCCCCAAGGATCAACCTGATGTGGAATGGTTCCAGGCATGAGGCTCCTCCCATCTCTCTGGGCAACCTGGGCCAAGGTCTCACCACCTTATATGTAAAACATTTCTTCCTTCTCTCTAGTCTGAATCTCCCTCTCTTAGTTTAAAACAATCACCTCGTTCTGTCACAACAGCCCCAGCTAGGAAGTCTCTCCCCACATGAAGGTCTCACTGGAGCCTTCTCCTCTACAGCTTCAACACCCCTAGTTCTCCCAGCCTGGCCTCATAGCAGAAGTTTTCAGCCCTCAGGTCATCTTTGTGGGGTCCTCTGATCCTGCTCTAGCAGGTTCAGCATATGCCCTGCAGCCAGAAGACAGACTCTGACTCCATTCACTCTCTGTTTATGTTGAAAACGTCAAAATTATCTCTGAAATCTGCGTTTTCACAACTGATTTGCACCTGTGGACAGCAGGATGCTCTGACCACATTTAGGCTGGGAGTTTGTTTGACTGCATGGCTCATCAGCAGATGCCTCCCCATTCAACCCCATGGCATCTCCAAGCAGAGGGATGCAGGACAGAGAGTAGCAACAGCACCCATGGGGCAGTTACAACCACACTTTATGTTGTGGTTTACCCTGCAGTAAATTCACCAGCGGCTTTGTCACCTCATTTTAGCCAGAACCTAAGCAGAGACCATCCAGGGTGTGAAGACTGTGTGCATGATGACCTGGCCATTAGCAGGTTTGTTCTGCTTGGGGATCCTCCAAACGGATATTATTGATTTTCGCATTACGTGGCAAACATTTAGCAGCAGCTCTTGAGCGTTTGAAGTCCTTTCACGCTTGGAAGAAAGTGTGACTGTAGGAGTCCCATCCACAGCAGAACAGAAAAAGGCTCACAAACCATTTACAATGAGAAAGGAACCTTTGGAAGCGAAACCTTTTGTTTTATCTCTTTATGTTTTTAATTTGCCAGACAAGTGGGAGAGAAGTGCTGAGAAAATGGCTTGAATAACAAGGCTCAGGTAAAAGCCACACTCCCCTCCTGCTTACACTTTATTTTTTATCAGCCTTCAGCTCCCATTCTGGGACAAAAACAATCAGTGGAAAATAAAAGCTCTTTTTCCTTAAAGAGCAATCCTGGCCATGTGGTTAGAGAGCATCTCGCTCAGATGAAAGAAAGTTACAAAGAAGGAGCACAGATATTCAGCTCTTCTGAATGGAGAACATCTGATATGAAACCAGCTATAAACTCCCTCAGGTCACATCACAGGGGCTCTGGGGTTCATTCCTACCTTGTATGTTATGAACATTTTATCTTCACTGGGACATCTTTCAGCTTTTGCCCTGCTTTGCTTAACCAGTCAAATTTGGTTGAAACAGCAGCAAGGGCTAGAATTCGTTTAGGGCTGATGCAGGAAGACACCAAAGCTTGACTGTGCAGCCTTATTTCACAGAATCACAGAACGTTAGGGATTGGAAGGGACCTCGAAAGATCATCGAGTCCAATCCCCCTGACACAGCAGGATCACCTAGACCAAGTCACACGGGAACACATCCAGGTGGGTTTCAACTGTCTCCAGAGAAGGAGACTCCACAACCTCCCTGGGCAGCCTGTTCCAGTGGCTCTCTTTATAAGACAAGGCAGAGCTAGAGTTGTCAGTGAAGCAAAGGTGGAAGGAAGCTCGGCAGCCCCACCAGGCTCTTTCTACCCAGAAGGCAGGGCCAGTTAACCCACCCTTTGCCTCAATCCCTTACTTGACTGGCTGGAATTTTTTCCAAAAGCCTCAAACTTTGAATAACAATGATCTGAGAAGGCTCATAAGAACCCTGCTGTGCTAAATGATTCTCGCTATTCATTACTTTTTTCTAGGCTCTTCACTGAACTCTCCCTTGTCCTCATTTAAACCTGCTACTTCGTGCTCCGCTGACAGCAAATACTTAGGATTGTTTCCTCCCTTCCTCTGTAAGGTCACTTTTATGTGTTCGAACACTATTATTTATATTTGATGTGGCTTTTTAATTCTAGACGAAATGACACCAGTTCAGCCAGTATTTATGAGGAGTTTTATGAGGAGTAGCTGAGGGAGCTGGAGTTGTTTAACCTGGAGAAAAGGAGGCTCAGGGTAGACTGTTGCACTCAACATCTCCCTGAAATTCAGGATATTGGAGTAACAGGATGAGAGGAAACTGCCTTAGGTTGCACAAGGGAGGTTTACGTTGGCTATGATCCACAAAAGGGTTGTCATGGTCTGGCTCAGGCTGTCCAAGGCAGTGGTGGAGTTCCCAGCGCTGAGGGAATTGATAAATTGTAGAGATGTGGAAGTCGGGGACATGGTCTGTGATTCTGTGTTCAGAGCTGTACAATGGACCAGGATGCAGGGATGGGGGCAGAGAAGAACCTGGTTTTTAAAACAGTGAGTGACTGAAGATGGAGTCTTACATTGGTGATCCAGCTGAAGAAAAGGCACTGAACCCAGACCCTGGGATGATTCCAGCCTCTGTAACTACCTGCAGACAATCTGCTCAGACGATGGAAGACGGATGTTACCCTCAAAGCCAGCTGGTTCTCTTGTGCATAACTGAATCAGAGCTGGGGCTCTAACTCTCCTGTGTGGCTGCTGCATCCAAGTGAAGGAGAGGGCTAACTTCACGCCAACCCAAAAGAGACAGAGTTGGCAGGTAGCATCCCAAAAGATATCACACATCTTCTCTCCTCAGTACGAGCTGACTTGGTCACCCTGCAATGGCGAAGTGGAGGTTGCTTAGGCACTGGCATTTTGGAACTATTGGGGTATATTCACACACTGACAATGCAGACACCACAGCAGCCCATATCAGACTGTACTAGTGCTGGTCTGAGTCCTTCTCCATGTTGCAGAAAAGACCTTGGCTCCAAGTAGCTGTTTGTCCCCTAATTCTGAAGAGGAAAGGAGAAAAGATGAAGAGATAAAAGGATCGAATTGCTGGTTAATGGGGCAAGAAGTTTTAGTGAAGAAGCAAGACACCTGCGGAGAGGCATCTGGGGCAGGATGGGTTGTGTTGGCTTTGGAGAACCACAGCTGCAAGGAGAACAGAGCCTGGAGACAAACATGCCTGACAGAAAAGCAGCAGAACTCAGCTATACAGGCTGTGGAAGTCCTAAACTTGTGCTGATGAAGCCCTGGGTGACATGAAGAAAACTTGACATTGGCCCTTAGTCCTCTTGCCTGACCAAGCTAAGTGGGGAAGAAAATAAACAAGCCATGATTATTTTTTTCCCAAATATCTTTTTTCCTTCTGAAGCGGTGGAAAATGTTCTGATTCTACACTTTTCCTTAAAAGAGACAATGAGCTATTCTTTCTCATAAAAAAGGGGGGGGGGTAATGCAAAATGTAGGTGAAAATGAGACACACTTACAAATTTTGTATTGAATTCACTGAGCAAAAAAGAGGAAGAAAGGAAACCTGGGGATATTTTCTCTTATTTCCATCCCCTGCTCTTGTTCTGAGGGAACAAACAAGTCCATCTGATCGAAAGGACACATTCAGAATGAAAATGTAGGAATCTGATTCTCTCCTCACTACAATTCATCCTGAGAAAAGTGGGAGTTTGAACGGTATGTCTGTTGTGGTAAATAAAAGACCAAAGAGCAATCTTGAGTCCAAGCAATGCATTGTGCCTCGTGTCTGCATTTTTCTGTGCTGGTCCCACTTGAGCAGACTGTGTCCACGCTACAGAACTCTTGGAAGTATTTTTTAAAGGCACAATGTGAAACTTCTGCATTAAGTACTCTTTTTGCCATGAGAAGGTTCCCAGAAATATTTAAGGATGCAAAGCCAGGTGCTGAACAGGTTGCCTGAGGAGGTTGTGGATGCTCCATCACTGGAAATGTTCAAGACCAGGTTGGATGGGGGTCTGGGCAACCTGGACTGATGAGAGAGGGCAAGCGGTTGGGACTGGATGATCTCTGAGGTCCCTCCCAACCTAAATCAGTCTGTGATTGTATGATAGTGATGGAAAACTGTACAAAGGGAGGAAGATGCAAGTCTAGTCTCACTCATGTCTGCTGGGAGAAGTCTTTGCTGTAAGCTGCTCACTAAACCAGGCTTCATCTTGCAGAAAGCTAGAGTGACCCAAAACAGAGCCAGGGATGGATCTATTGATTCTGTGGTTTGGGCAGCTGAGGAACAGGCCCTCAGTCCACTCCTTTGCAAGATTTATCCAGCACTGCTAATGAAACTTATTACACCAGGGCTGCCAAATAGATGGACAATCACATTCTGGAGCAACTTCACACCTTGCGTGGGAAATATATGACACAGGAAGAGGAAACTTACCCTTGGAAGAAAATGTGGATTGTGACTATGTTTCTTGTCTCACTCAGTGATTCCCCACCTACCCAGTAAATAAATCAGTTAAGATGCAACCATTGATGTCTGAAGACAACATCATCTCAGTTTGACCTGTGGAGGATTGATCATCACATCAGCTACGGCGGGAAAAACTCAGACAGAAGTGTGCTCTGGGCTGCTCAGCACACTTTGGAGGAAAAATGGAATGCTTTTCCCAAGCCTTGTGGGGGAAGATTGACTGGAGAGCTAAGGCAACGTTACAAAAAACCAGGCATCCTGAATGCAATCGTGGTTCAAGGGATGGTGGGAGCCAAGCAGGCTGCAAGGTGAGAGCAGGTGGGTCTGTCCATCTGCCACACTTCTGCACCTTACCAAAACTTGGGGACTCCTATGCTTCCCAGCCCATTTGTTGAGAGCTTTATAGTTAGGAAGATTGGCTCCATCTCCAACCAAAATGTCCTTCCCTGCAAAGGAAATGAATTACTTTGTGACCTGCCCCAAAAGGTATTTCCCAGACATGGAGAACAACAACCCATCTCTTTGTGCACAGTGTTTGTTCAGATGGTCAGGCTTTATGTCCTCTCTTCAGTCTTCTTATTTCTGGACTAAAAATAAGCTCAGTTCAGTGATCCATTAAGGTAACTTTGTAAGACACCTGCCACTCTGGCTGAACCCTTGAATTTGTCCAGTTCATTTCTGACTTCCTTAAAAAGAAGTGCCCTAGACTGGATGTGAGATTACAAGTAAAGCTTCACCCATTTCCAATTAATTTGATCTCATACTCAAGAGGGTTAATTTATTATCATATCTAACAGATATCTTATTAAAAGCCCAAGAAGGGCTTATAGCTTTGTTTTGTATAAGTCACTTTGTCACCTGCAGCACCCCTCACTGCAAGATCCTGTGGGTGCCCTACACTTGCATGGCTTCATAAAGCAAGTGGATGCAATTATGGAAGAAAAAATTGCTTGAAGAAGCACGCACCTCTCTGGCTTATGACATCTTGAGGAAGGTGTGTCCTTATTGCTTGATCCATTCTCTGACAGGACCCTTCCTCAACTGACAGAAATTCTGAGTCAGTTTTAGAGGTAATTGTCCATCAGGGATAGTCCCCTTGTTGAGGGACGTTATGGTGATGCAGAACTCACAGAATCACGCAGAATCACAGGACATGAGGGATTGGAAGGGACCTCGTAAGATCATCTAGTCCCATCCCCCTGCCCGAGCAGGATCACCTAGACCAAGCTGCACAGGAACTCCAGGTATCCCTGTGCCTCACTTGGAGGAGCCTGAGTGTTTTCAGATTAATGACGCTGGGCTGTGAAGAGGGGTAGAATGAAAAGAGTAGACTTGCTCCACACAGACTGTACAGTTTGTACCTGTGTCTGCAGCCTAATTTCTTTGTTACTTTGGGAATTTCCATGCACATAGAGGTGAGCACTGTTTGTTCTCAGAAATTCACCCACTGTAGGAATTCACGTGTTGAAGAATGGTCTCTTACTTCAGCTGCTCACAGAGGAGCTGTGTTAGACAGAGTCCTCCTCTGCTTGTTATTGCAACCCAGGCTTTGCCTGTTGGCATCTGTAAGCACTCCATGTCCCTCATTTCCCCTGTGCTCAGGAGGGTTTGGTTGCACTGCCATCCCTCTCCATAGCCAGCAAGGACCAGTCCTATGAAGGCTGGTTTTGTCACTCCAGTATATTCAGTTTTGTTCTCCTCGCCAGTATCTCACTTCACCAACCCCAGGTGGTTCCTTATCTGAAGACTTTGCCTCTCTGGAGATGCTGAGACCAAGACACTAGGCATCAGGGCAGGCAGTGTATTCCCCACTGTATTCACCTGTATTTACCCCTTTGGAGGCAGGGGCTGTCCTGTACAACCTCATATCCTGACTGCTGGTTAGTGGTCTCTCCTCTGCAACTCAAATAAAAATGTTTTCTATTGGCCTGTCATTAATTATTTTCATTATTAATAATTATATTAATATTATAGTAACTACATATTAATATATTAATACATATTATATAATATATAATGTATTTTATGCACATTGTATAGTTAATATAATTGATATAGTTGATATAATATTACAATAATAGTATTATATTATTAATGATATTAATAATATAATTAATAACTAATAAAAATAACAGTAATATACTATTAATATATTATAGTAACTATATATGCCCAACTGAAAGCAACTTCTGGGAGGTGGCAGTGGAGAGAAAATTACTGTTTCAGCAGCAAAATATCTGAAGCAGAGGAGAGCAAGAATCATAGAATCATAGAACCATTAGGGATTGGAAGGGACCTTGAAAGATCATCTAGTCTAATCCCCTGCCAGTGCAGGACCACCTAGAAGGAAAATCACTTCTGCATGAAGAGGGATGACACTTCAGTTACAAGGTAAAGGCAAAACCAGTGTCACAGAGCAAGAAGCAAACACACGTACAGCAGTGGGTAGTGCAGTCTGTAACTGACATGGAAAACACCCAACAGCTGTAGACATCTAGATCTGAGATCTGTAATTTCTGACATGGAGTTTTCACACTCCCAAGGAAAACCAACGTGCTCAGTGTTTTTCACAGTGGGTAAAAGCCAGGGCTTGTCCACTAATGGCAGGAGTTGCAGGGGTGCAGCTGTCCTGTGGTGCTCTGGGAAGACGAGATGCATCATCCCCTGCAGTATCCTGGTTAAGTGGAGACATTAAAATTAACAGTTCAACACAGGGTGGTGTTGATTTTTGTAATTTCTGCACTTTCCCTAGTGCAGAAGTTCTCGACATGATTTTGTTTTACAAGTATCTTGCTGTTTCCTGTTGAGTGTTAGGTCCCTGAATAGCAAGCCTGAGCTTGCTGACAATAGTTTTGATTTCTTAATTACTTTCCACGGGCTCAGAGGCAGTCCGGAGACCACAGCTCCCCCTGGGAATTGCAGACAGCCTGAAGGCAACTGATAAGTTTATTAAAGTATCTGCTGTTGCTTTGAAGCCCTGGAGTTCCTATTAATAGCCTAATGATACTGTGCATATGCTTAGGGAGAGGAAATTTGCCCACCCCCCCCCATCCTGTCATCTACTCTTGGATAGTGCTAGTGGGACTCCAATGCTGTTCTTGTGTCTCTGTGAGGGATGGAGCATTGCAGTTATGGCTGAAGATCTTTGGGAAGGCAGACAACCCATGCCTCACCAGCCTGGATGAGTGGCAGAGCAAGCGTGTGGCTCTTTGTCCTGAATTTGCAGTATCTAATCACAACACGGTGTCTAGCTTAACCTCTGTCCAACAGCACAGAAAGGACTTCCGCTGGCTGCTGTCTTCTGGACTAAGTCCAGCTTGTTTTCTTAAAAAAGTGCTTTCATCCACATCATTCAGGTGTGAAAGCAAGGAATTCAGGAATGAAGAGGCTATTTGCCATCATCCTTCAGAACTTTTCTTTAGCTCCTGCTTTTATAAAAAGGAACCCAAACCTTAGTTCTCCTTCAGAAACTCTCATTTTAGCTCCAGAACCTAATGATGCATCTTCAGAGAGTTAAAGGATGGGGTCAGTGTCTTCTCCCTGACAATGTAAGAACAGTCAATGTTCTTGTTTTGATCTTTATTTGTCTCACAGAATCACAGAACATTAGGGATTGGAAGGGACCTTGAAAGACCATCTAGTCCAATCCCCCTGCAACAGCAGGATCACCCAGACCAAGTCACACAGGAACACATCCAGGTGGGTTTTAAACATCTTCTGAGAAGGAGACTCCACAACTCCCCTGGGCAGCCTGTTCCAGAGCTCCATGACCCTCACTGTGAAGAAGTTTTCAGATCTAGGGGGTGAATTACTCAGACCCTGCAACAAGGAAAATAATTTGCTCCATCACAAAGACACTCTTCTCTCAGAAGCACCCAATGGTTTTCTTTTATTTTTATGTCTTATGTCATAAATCATCATTGACCTCAGTTGGTCAGACTGGAGGAAGAAAGAGCACAGATGTCCCTGGCTCCGCTCTGTGTCAGGTCCTCTAGCACTTAGAACCTGGAGCAAGTCCCAGTCTCATTCACACCACTGCCAAAGAGCTGTATTTGTAGGGCTGATATTACTCTGCCCTTTCACGAAGGAGACTCTGAACAGACGCTGGTCCCGTAAGGACCTTGAGATGTAGCAGCATCCCCCACTTTTCTGGCATAAACCTCTGCAGAAGCACATTAAGAAACAAAGCACTGCAGGTCTTGATCCTACGAGTTCAATTTTCAGTGCCTGTATTTGGATCACCTTCAGCCAATCTTAGTAACTGCAAAACGAAATACAGATGTATACTTGGGGATCTCTGCCCTAAATAAGTTTCATAACAGAATTTAATAAATGAAGGGTACAGGGCACTGTGGCTGAAAGGAGGTCAGATTATCGTGTCCTAAACAAAGAATCTTATTTCCTTAGGCTTGCACAAGAGATAGCATCTTCCCTCGGCATCAGCTACTGCTGTGTGATTTAATGAGAAAGAAGCTCTCAGGAGCCGGACAGTGGACTATTTGCCACAAACAAGGGTTTTTGGGGTCTTTGGTTTTATTTTCTTTCAGCAACACTAATTGACTTTAATAAAAATCCATTACAAACAATTGCAAACTTTGCTTTTGGTGTGCCCTGTAGCCATTGCCTGCACTTCTACCATCTCTTTGCCCAAAGTACCACTGGACCACCAAGCAGTACCCAGTAGTATGAATCTCAGAGCCTGGACTCGGCAAGTGAGCATGAGAAGTAAAACAGCTGCCTGTCCTTGTAGTGTTTCAGGCTGTGTTCATGGAGAAGCCTTTTGCTGAAGCTGCTTCTCCTCTTGCCTTTCTCTCAGTGCACAGACTGAAAGCAGAAGCCTTTGTCTGATCTGGAAATGGATTCTGGAAAATGTATTGATGAAGAGCAATGTTGCAGTGCTCGGGGTGGGGGGAATATCACTAAGCGACCCCCTCTTTGCCATCTCTCTACAGGGGGATTTGACTCGATGATTTTTGAGATCCCTTCCCATCCCTAATGTTCTGTGACTCTTGGATTCTGTTCAGCACTGCAGGCTTGATTTTTCTAAACTCTCAACAAAATGCCTGTCACCTGCCAACAAAGCAGGATTTTAAGAAGTGAGAGCACATCTGGAGTATTGTGTCCAGTTCTGGGCTCCTCAGTTCAAGAGGGATGTGGAGCTGCTGCAGGGAGTCCAGTGTAGGGCAATAAGGGCAATGAAGGAAGTGGAGCAGAGATGGTTTTCAAGGAGATGTCTCAACACTTCTGGGCAGCTGAAGTGGCAGCATTTCTATTTGCTGAACCCTGGAACAGGCTGCCCAAGGAAGTGGTGGAGTCACTATCCCTGGAGGTGTTCAAAAGGTGAGAAGCTGTGGGACGTGGTCTAGTGGTCATGAAGATGCTGGGTTAAAGGTTGGACTTGATGATCTTAGAGGTCCTTTCCAACTTTAGTGGTTCTGTGACTGTGCAATTCTATTTCATCAGCTCTCTTCACTTTTCAATAGTTACCACATCCATGTGTGTTTGAGGTGACAGCAGTGGGGAAAGGTTGGTTCATTCAGGGTGAGCAAACCTCAGTGTGTTTTTCCAATAGCGTAGAAGTTCCAAGGACCCTGTCTATGACCTACCTGCCTCTGTTGCCTCAGAGTAAATTTCTGCTTGTGAGATTTACAGCTTAAAAGGAAAAGCTGTCTGTACTCATGAAGCAGTAGCAATATTCCTTGGTTTTCAAGAGGGTTGGGATGTCAGAAAACATCAGTGGAACACTGATAACTCCACATCTGATTGGAGTGAACACAAACCCACACAATAACATCATCAACAGTTAACAGAAACCCAAAGCCCCACCAGCTCCCAGACCTAATACAATTGCAGGCAGACCTATTGACCCAATCTCAAAACTGCTTGTCCACACCCCGTGTTCTCCCACAGAGTAGAGTTGAAACACAGAGTTTCTTGTGTGTTTGTCAAGAAAAGTGTAGCACTTCCCAGAACAAAACCAGGGGTTTGTTTTCTGGGGTCACTTTTTTGCTGTACCTGGGGTGAAATATCACCACAGGTAACCTTCCTTCTCTCCTGCATCTGCTAGTCCTTATTGCGGTCTTCCAGTATCTGAAGGGGGCCTACAAAAAGGCTGAGGAGGGGCTTTTTAGGATGTCAGGTAGCGACAGGACTAGGGGCAATGGAGCAAAGCTGGAGATGGGTAGAGTTAAAGTGGATGTGAGGAGGAAGTTCTTCACCGTGGGAGTGGTGAGAGCCTGGAATGGGTTGCCCAGGGAGGTGGTGGAGGTCCCATCCCTGGAGGTGTTTAAGGCTGGGCTGGATATTGCTCTGGCCAGCCTGATCTAGGGTGGGATGTCCTGTCTGAATCTATGACTTGGCCTGGGTGATCCTGCTGTTGCAGGGGGATTGGACTGGATGATCTTTCCAGGTCCCTTCCAATCCCTAATGATTCTATGATTCTATGATTCCAAGACAAGATGTCTGCTGAAAGACACCTTTCATTTCCTGCTTCCCTTTCCCAGAGGGGTTCCCGCTGGAGTCCTTTCCTGAAATAAAACAGGGGCAGGAACGAACCCTGCTCGTGCAATCCTGATGATGGCAGCTGTCGCTCTTTGTGCAAAGAAAACTGTCACCTGCTTGATTTGTTTCTCTTTCAAAGTGTTTTCCTGTTCACCTCTTCCATGTGTGTTTCCGTTTCTACCCCACAACTCTATAAATCGAATGTTTTGTGCATTCCTTGTCTCACCTGTGCAGACTTGGTTTTCACAGCAAGCTCACTCCCTAATTAAAACCTAAAGCCATCTGGATTTAAAGGCAAAGGCCGGACTAACCTCAATACCTGCAGCAGCTGTCCCATGGGGGTGAAGAATAGCTCTGATTTCCCCTCCACCCTTCCGAGGCCAATCAGAAAACCCACCCTAAATCATTGAAAATTAGAAAGGACATGAAGAATAGACTTCCCACGAAACCAACCCTCTGCCTAGCAGTGCTTACTCCTCCATCTGGCCCCAGCACGTACAGATCCTGTGAACAATGATCCAGCCAGCAGCTGGTATGTGAGAGTGGGAGCCAGGTAGCAGAGGTGCTCCTCTCAACACCACGATCAGGCTACACAAGCTGAGTGGTACCCAATGAGCAAGAGGGAGGAATGGGTTCAAATAAAGACTGAATGGGTCCAAATCATTGCCAGTTCCTGGAGAAAAACCTAAGACTGAAGGGGTGTGAAGCATTAATCCGTGCTCTAAAAGTTGGCTACTGATGGCCAACAGGCCAGATACTCCTGCATGGATTTTGCTTTCTCCACATGGGACAGACCCTTAGGGAGTGAACCTCTTCTTTTCAGCCCTGATTGCATGGAGAAAGGATCTTAAAGCAAAATATTCAAAGCAGGGAATTGAACAGAATCTGATTATTTGGCATTTAGTTATGTAAGAGGAAAAAAGGTGCCATTTGGATCCCATTAAGCAGTGACTTTGAATTGCAGAGTAGGCAGCTACAGAAAGATATGGAAAAGCTCTCCCTGCCTTTTTGAAGTGATGAAGTCTAGCTCTTCACAGCCTTGTGGAGCAGCAAATGGTTAACAATTTGCTTGGTTTTATGTCATGGATGTACAAGTCAAGTTCTGGTGGTTTTCTGAGCCTTTTCCACAGAAATTTCCACAGAAATTTCCAGAAATCTGTCTGGATGTCCAGACAGATGGTACTGGATTGAGTAGCACCAGGTGTCAGGGAAATCAGACCCTGCAGAGAATGCAGGAGCAAGGAGCAAGAGATTCTTTGCCTCCAATTGTGAAAATACAGAAGTGAAGATGTAAATCAGCTGGACAACCAAGAAAGAGAGACAAAAAAAGGTCATTTCACAAGGGTTGACAACACTTGGTGAAGATTGCAGCTAAAAGGTACAGTAATGGCCAGCACAAACACAAGGAGGACAAAGGCTGGTCAAAGGGAACAAGAAAGTCCAAAGCTATGAGCTTTTCCTCATCACCAAGAGATCATTCCAGAGATCATCTCTGAGATGATCATGACCTCTGACATCATTATTCTAGAGATGTGGAAGAACTGTCACAGTGAAGTCCAAATCACAGAAGCACAGAATGGTTTGATTTGAAAGGGATGTTAAAGATCACCTTGTTCCAAACCCCTGCCATGGGCAGGGACAGCTCTCACCAGACCAGGTTGCCCAGAGCCTCATCCAACCTGCCTTTGAAAACTTCCAGGGATGGATCAGCCACAACCCACCTTGGTAACCTGTCCCAGCACCCCAGCATCCTCACTGTAAAGAATTTCTTCCATATATCTAGTCTAAATCCCTCCTCTTTCCATTTAAAGCTGTTACCCTTCATCTTATTACTACACTCTGTGATAACAAGTCCATCCTCATCCTTCCTGTATGTCCCCTTTAAGTACTGAGGGGCCACCATAAGGTCTTATTGGAGGCTTCTCCAGGCTGTACAACCTCAACGGTCTTCACAGTGTAGGTACTTCTGCCTCCTGATCTTCATGTCCTACTCTGGACCTACTCCAACAGGTTCATGCCTTTGTCATGCTGGGAGCTCCAGAGCTCAGATACATCCACAGTACCTGTAGTAGTGTTTAGCACCTGTAGTACTGTGAATGAAATGAAATGTTACCATAACCCAAAGCTGACTTCTGTGGCACAGGGAAAATTTGACAGGATATGGTACTTCTGGCTGTGGTGCTGCTTGCATCACTCTCTTGTTGTCTGCAGTACTTCCCACCCTGAGTTAGTGACTGAAACTGCCTTCTTCAAGTCAGTTTGGTGACAAAAAGAGCTGGGTTTTTTTAACTGCAAATTGAAAAACAGAAACTTTCACACCATCCTATGCTGCATCTCCTCTAATGAACTAAATGGACCCAGGATACCACACATGATTGATCAAAATGTCTAATTTTTGATGTTTCCTCACATATCTTCATCCGGTGTTAGCTAAGAGTCTTCCATAAGAAAATGGGAAAAGTATAATCTTGATTTGTTTTGGAACATCAGGTTCTCAGATTAGTCTTACCTTATTTTACTTATTATAAAAGGTGAAATATCAAGGGTTTTGCAGAGGTCTTGTGGTTACTTAGGTATTCTGATGTGATGCTTCTGAAAGGATCTGTGTGAAATCCAAACCACACATGTCTTAACATTTCAGAAAAGAACAGTGATCCCAGGAAGAAAATGACCTGCAGTAGTACAAAGCTTGGAAATTTCCCTTCCCTTCCCTTCCCTTCCCTTCCCTTC